>JAFNEN010000396.1:0-419626 GCA_019343175.1 Oedothorax gibbosus
TTTTTTTTTTTGCCTACTTTTGTGATTTAACCCAAAACAAATTCGCCTGAATACTACTTTTTATTTTTAAAAAAATCACCCCCCCCCCCCTTAAAATTTCAACGACGCAGTTTGGGAGGGGGTGAAGTACCTGCACCCACATTACAGGTGTCACCCCACTTCTTCCACTAATCGTTCAGTCCGTCTGTCTGTCACTGTTATGAACTCAAAGGAAGACTGTAGTTGTACAATTGAGTTGTGAAGAAGAAAATTTTACCACCAAGCTACTCTACTTTTCTCCAGTACATGAGATGGTGAGAATGATTAGTTGGATGCAGAGATTCGTCCCTATAACAGTCTACACTGCAGCAAAAAAGATGAGAGGAGAGTTAACATTAGAAGAAGTTCAAGAGGCAGAAGGAAAACTGTTTTCGGTGCATCCAAAAGGAATGTTTCCAAAATGAAGGAGCTAAGGTGTTAGAGAAAATGCAGACCTTTAAAGATGATAAAGGAACAATAAGAATAGGACAAAAACTGCTTCACGGAGATGAGACCAATGAATTCAAATTTCCCGTTGTTTTTGCCAGGAAAGCATACTATTGTACCGCCGTATGGGTCTATCATGAACACTGTCTATTACAACATGCAGGTTCAGGAATTTTAATATCCAATTTAAGGGAACGATTCTGGATAATAGGACTCAGAAGAGTGGGCAAAAAGTGTAATATCTCATTGCGTCATCTGCAAAAGATTCAAATCGAACCCAGTGGAACCACCGTTTGCTCCTTTGCCAAATGATCGTATAAAAAAATGCTGCAGTTTTTGAAGTAACTGGTATTGATTTGGCGGGTCCCCTATATTTACTCACAGAAGAAAAGTGTTGGATAGTGGTTTTTCACTTTGTGCCGTTTACCGGGCCGTGCATTTTGAGCTGGTGAACTCTCTATCAACAGAATCATTCATTATGGCCCTCCGAAGTTTTTGTGGCCCCGCAGGGGAAAAGAGTCAGTGTCATTTATACCGACAACGGAACCAACTTTGAAGGAGCTAGTAATGCTTTAAAGGCACTGAACTGGAATGAAATTATGACATTTTCGACTGTGCAGAAAATCAAGTGGAATTTCAATCCGCCAGCTGCCCCATGGTGGGGAGGATGGTGGGAGAGGATAGTGCGAATGGTTAAAGAGCTGTTGAGAAGAGTCCTAGGAAAGTCAACAGTAAACTACGTAGAATTGGAAACAATTTTATGTGATTGCGAAGCAACTATCAATTCGAGACCACTAACCTACATCAGTGATGAAGCAGATGGTTTAAGGCCCTTGACACCAGCAAGCTTCATGCAGAATATTCCACAAACTGATGTTCCTGACTTAGATGTTATGGATAGTGAAAGTTGTAACAAAAGGCTTCGATATGTCCAAAAGCTACGTTTGGACTTGCGTTCAAGATTTCGAAGTGAATACTTGGCTCTAATGGTTCATCATGGTAAGCGTAGAGATGAGACCCTGCGAGTTGGAGATGTTGTCCTGGTGGGTTCGGACACTAAACGTATCAACTGGCCTCTTGGTCTAGTTGTCGAAGTATATCCTGGGGCAGATGGCCATGCTCGAGTCGCCAAGGTGAAGACTTCAAAGGGCGAAAGAATCAGACCATTCCAGCGGTTGTACCTGATGGAGATGGCTGAGCAACCACTGGAGACGGCTGAGCAACCACTGGAGAAAACAGCACCAGACCAGGATACACCCAGTGCCATACGAGTGACCAGGCTCGGCAGAACTGTAAAAGTTCCTGTGCGTTTGGACTTATAAAAGAACTTATATATGAACTTTTAAAGAATGTTGCAATTTTTGTTTTCTGTATTTTTAAAATTGCAAGGTGGGAGAATGTTATGAACTAAATATTATGTACTCTCAATTGGCAACGGAGAAACCGGATGTTTGTCTAGTCGCTGATGGCGGCGCGCTTGTTTTGTATGAATCGAAAGTAGCTGTTTTGTAATTGTAGTTTTGTGTTCGTCCAAATAAAAAGGGAGTTCTATCAAAGGAATATTCAACGCAGTTTCGAACCTAATAACTTTCTAAATCAAGCTTTCTTTTCCGAACAGTCACCACCCACTTTTTATTGCCCAAACAACAAATGCTACAGGCAAGGCTGAAAAACAAAAAGATATACGGCCTTCAATTTTGGTACACGTATTACCCGTTCGTTAACACATGTATACACGTTGTAAGGTAATGTCACTAAGTTTAAAACCAGAAAAAATTATATAGTTACACTTGCGCAATTTCTCGAAAAACCTTCTTATGGCGTCCTACAAGTACTGGGAACTAGTGTACCAAGGGTAATATATCTTTTTGTTTTTTCGCAATGCCTTTGCCTTTAAATAAAACCAAAAAAGTTTTGAAAAGCAACTACCACTTGCGCATGCGTAATTTTCTCGTAAACCTTGTTTCGAGTACGTATACCAAGTTTGAATGCTTTATCTGTTTTCAGTTCGTACCTTTAAAACTTTAAAACCAAAAAAATTCTAAAAAACATCTACCAATTGCGCATGCGTAATTTTCTCGAAAACCTTATTTTGACGTCCAACTGGAACAGGCAATAGTGTGCCAAATTTAAAGGCCGTATCTCTTTTCGTTTTTCAGCAATGCTGTTAAAACCAAAAAAAAAGTTACTCAAACCAAACCAAAAATAAAGAACTCCTGTACCAAATGTGAAGTTCGTAACGTTTTTTGTTTTTCAGCAATACCTTTAAAACCAAAAAAGTTCTACGACAGCCTACCCCATGACAAAGGTTGGAAAATCCGTTTTTTTACAATCAGCACCGCACCCTCCGAAACGTGTAAAAAAACGCAGTTTGCTATAAAAGTGATTACAAAAAATAAAGGAAGACACCCCAACCACAGAGACACTACGTATCCAAATTTTTACCTTATGTATTACATAATACACAGTATCTACCCTCCGACCTAATCATCTACCCCTCCCCATCCCCACTCGACAACATTCAACAACTAAGAAAAGGAAAAATCTTCATTCTTTTCGCCTCTTAGGGAAAATAGGCGAACATGATTCTCCCTCTCTTATATCCGGAAAGGGAAAAACCAACGGCAAGCTGTTAAAATTGATAAAAAAATTCGGCGGTGCAAGATGTCTTTTTATGGCATATTTTGACTTCTTTAAATACATTAGCTTCAGTTTCTGAGGGTATCGTTAATGCTGATTACTTAAAATCTAACAGTGTTATTCCCTATTCCAAAGTTCCTCCAAATCAAAAACTAGTACCTCAATCTAATTTATTTAAAACAAGCAAGTGCTGACAAAAAATATGTACTAAAAAGAGAAAAATAAGTTTAGGTAATTCTCCATTAAGCGCTTCAAAATTTGTGACGATTCCTTCACATCCGAATTTAAATTCGATTCCGTCCCAAACACTATTGGTGGTCACTCTCTTTAAACTTTCCTGGGATTGATACATCTGTAAGTGATGAAGAGGAAAAAGAGTTAAAATTAATATCTAATAATGACTTTGTCCGAGGTTGGTTGTATGACGAAATTGTCGATTGCTTTCTTTCATATTCTATGTGAAAAGTCGGGTAGCATTCAAGCTATATACGCTCTACAGTTGCCCAGACAATGTCAACTTGTGTTTTACTGGTAGACTCTTATGACTATTCAAATTTACTGATTCCTATTTTGTGTTGGTAATTTGCATTGGATTTTAGTTAAGGTTGATAAAAATACAGAAACACTTGATGTTTATGATCCACAAAAGAATGATTTCAAAGTGGAATTAACATCTTTAATTAGAAATTTAAAATCTATATTTAAAATAGACTTCCAGGTAAATTGTCCTTTGCATTGTTTACAGCAAGATAGCATCAGTTGTGAAGTGTTTGTGTGCTACTATGCTCATTAATTTGTCCATAACTATGATACAAGTTTAGCATTTAATATTTTAAAATTTCGGATGCCAACTTTCCAATTTTTTATTGCCTAAGCCAAGAAAGAACATCTAAACGTCAGTTAGCAATCATACTTTTGTTCTCAGGAGACGTGGCTAACATGACTAAATGATGCTCATTTTTGTGTGTCATTTATTGATATCAATTATGGGTGTTTTTTGGTTTATACTCTACTGATCAAGAAATGATGAACCAAATTAAGACTAAATAACTCTGATGGTACTACTTCAAGAACAATTCTGTGTCCAAATTTGTATTTAAATAAAACCTTGTTCAATAAACAGCATTTCATTTTGGATGTGTGTGGCTTTTATATTGTTGCTTTTAACTTGATTTTAAAATATACTAAATTTATGTAATGATGAATGTTTGATTTAGAAAAAATTAATTTGATAATTTTTTACAAAGTTGGGAACCAGTTTGATGTATTGTATGTCCCTCTGAGGGATAAACAAATTAGCTGAAGTGTAAATTCGTTTTCAATGCATGAGATTTAAATTAAGTTTTAACCAAAATTTAATTTCTTAAATATTTTTAAAAAATATTTTCTATAGTAGATGGTTATAAATGGCTCCTCCATGCTTTCAATTTTAAAATTAAAAAAGTTATTCAATTTATAATTTTTTTTTTTTAATTATGTGTGTTGCTGGAAAACCAGACAGTTAGGTGACGGATTTATACGTCTGTATCCCTCAGAGGTATATCTATGGCCTATGCAGTCTTGTAGCTATTTTGAAGGCACTTGTAATATAAATATCTTTATGAACAGTAAATTATAAAAACCCATTTAATTTGATCATTTTAATCGAAATTGTGTTTTGAAAAAAAAACCACTCAAAGATTTTGATTTTCTCTCGGAACAAATGAAGTTAATTGTTAAAATAAGTTTCTTTATATTGCGTTAGATATATTTTAATTAACTATATTCACTTCTTCCTACAGTAAGGGTTTCTGCAGGTACTGACTAATTTTCATAGACTTTTTTAAATGCAATATCATCTTTATATTGCAACAAAAATTAGAACTTTAGCTATCATAGGCAGCGTAAAGCACAAATAATTTAATTAAATATTAGTTAATTAGGTGATTTTGCATTAGACAGATTGAATCTTTGAATGATGCAATTTGTAAATATAAACAAAACGCTACTCTCGAAACCCCCCCCCAAAAAAACACATTTTGAAAAATTCTGGGTTCGAGACTACTGGATCAAAGTTTGCTAGTGGAAACGGCACTTTTTCCGAACTGGATCAAATTTAAGCTAGCTTAAGAGTCATGAAGCCGAATTTCACCCCTTGAAAATCGTAATGGTATTCCTATGGAGAATCTTCTCAGACTAATTGTCGCCACAGTTTTAATAAAGGCCACTAGTTTCTGGCACCATTTTAAAGAACAAAAGTAGTAAAAATATTTATGATAAATTTTTTTTTTTGAAAATCACTTATTGAGTATTTTTAATAATTTTTTAAAGTTTGGAAATCAGTGAAGAATTCAATGTCCTTAGTGTATGACGATGTATCTCAGTAAAAAAATAAAGATACTGCAATAATTATATATTTTGGACACAATTGAAATTTTTATTTTTCAATTCATTACGAAATAAAATTTTTAATTTAAATATTTGGATTTTTTAAAAATTTAAGAAAAGTCATTGCGGTTTTCGGGAAAGCGAATTATGGCAACCCCACATTTGGCGATCTAAATCACACACTGCCAATGGTTTTGCCAAGTCAATTAGTGTCGTATTTGCTAACATCTGTTGGGGGTGACCTTTGAATAGATGAATAGAACTGCCATGTGCGAAATGGCCCAGGGCTAGTAAAATAAGAGTCCTACTTTCTATGGCCAGGAGAAAGTGTAAGGAACATCTATACTGTCCACGTTGAGGGAGGAGTTGGATGACAAACCTGTACAATTGAACCAGTGACATTCTCTACCGCGCTACCCCCCCCCCCACCCAACTGTTTTGCACAAAATAGGGGTTTCTGCTATCAACATTTGATGATTAAAGAATTCTCTTTGGGATTTATGGAATTTTAATAGTGTGTATAGGATAGAATTAAGTCATGTAGAGTTTTTGATTTACGAATGCATTTTAAAAGTTTTATACGAGTTCGAAAAAAAATATATAATTGCTTATTGTGCTATATACGATGCTATTATACTATGCTGAGATAAAATACTTCTTAGGTAGCACTCTAACGAAAATTAAATGTGACAAATAATTGCATTTCTTTATGATTTGCTTATCAAAAATATTTTGCAAAGAATGCTTTACAAACAATTAAAAATTTTCAAAAACAATTGCAAGTTTAGCTCTTTTCGCTCTCAAGTGAGGGTAAGGATACTATCTTATGAATTCTAATCAGTGTAGTTCGTGTAAAGCCATTTTCGATTAGTAAAGTCATAAATGGATATTTGAACAAGGTTCATTACAAAAGTGCCATTGTTTTTACTTTTTTTGTGAAAATACGGTGCATGACCACTATTTTCGCCACGGTGCACAATAGGGCAAAAGTCGCATAAGATGGCCATAAGTAAATATCAAATTTTCAGCAAATCCTATTTTAAATTTAATTTTATTATACTTTATGATAATTGAAGTTTTGTCAAAGAAATACTTGCTGTCGCCGTCGTATCATGCTCAATGAATATTATCTGATGCCATTCAAACATTTCGATTATAAATTTATTTAAACCTTTAAATTAATTCCCATTTAGTTAATATAAGAATTCTATTTCATTTGGTTTTTTGTCATCATTTCTTAGAAACTTTTTAATTCAAAATAAAAATTCAAATGAAAAAAAATTAATCACAGTTTCATAAATCACTCAAAGAGGACATCACAATGGATTTTACAATGGTTTTCGATGGTTCCCATCATCGATGGTTCATTATTTGTTTATCAAAAAATGTATTTGAATGATTTCTATTTTATAAATAAAAAAAGCAGGTGATATATTTTTAATTTACATCATAGCATAGCGTTTATTAAGAATAATGTTTGCAGTGTTTCTTTTTCCTTTCGATATGTTTTTTTTTGTGCGTGTGTGTGCTATGCATCTGCTTTGTGCACCGTTGAGACTTTTTTTTTACCCCAAAGATAAGTTTGCATTGTTTTACACTATAAGGGAACAGGTGTCATTCGGTAAAGTTGAATAGATTCTTACTCTAAGAAAGAAGTGAACGGTTGAATGGGTAAGGGGTTGAAATGGGGGTTTAGGTCTGGTTTTGTCCACCACAGGCACACCTATTTCTAATTGTTCGGCCGAGAAGGACAGTTTAGAAAAAACGAGAAATCTTTGCAGATTGTAGTTCGTATATCGTAAGTGTTGCATCGAGTTTTATTTCGACTTGTCTTCAGCTTCGCTATGTCGAGAGCCCCTCCTTTTTTTATTACATCCATATTGCATCTTGATCCAGAAAATCATTTCTTCTTAGAAATGACTAAATATTTTCCAAGTCCCAACATAAAATGAACTGTTCCAGTTTGCCATCTCTAAAATTATTGAGCCACTCCTTGTTTTATTACATCTTCATTGCATCATGATCCAGAAAATAATTCTTCTTAGAAATGGTTAAATATTTTTCAAGATATAATTTGTTTAGGCTGTCATCCCAAAAAAAATATATCCTTCTCCATATTTTTCCTAAAGGAACCTGCTCTTTTATATTAGATCGGCACATGTACTCCGTTCCCAAGAATAAATGAAGTTTTGTCAAGAAATGCTTGCTGTCGCTGTCGTATCTCGCCTCAATGAATATTATCTGATGCCCAAAAACTCTCAAATGAACTGTTCCAGTTTTCCATCTCTATAATTATAGAGCAACTTCTCTTTTTATTACATCTTTGCATCAGAATCAAGAAAATAATTGCTTCATAGAAATGACTGAAATATTTTCCAGTCCATCATAAAATAAACTGTTCCAGTTTGTCCACGTCCTGTAATTTTATCAAGCCACTCCTTTTTTTATTACATAAATATTGCATCTTGATCCGAAAATCATTTCAACAAAAGAACTGTATTATGGTTGAAAGAACTGTAAAGTATTTTAAAGGACAATATAATGTTTGGAAGAATAGTAAATGGTTGACAGAACTTTATAGTATTTGAACAAACTGAAGACAGTTGTTACTTCAAGGAAATTACTGTAGCGTTTATAGCAAAATTACTGATAATGAATTATTGTAAAGAAAACCCGTCGTAAACACAACTATTCAGTTTCGAGAAATTGCTTCGATGAAATAATGTATTGATCAGAATTAAAAGCATAGGAGTGTGTACCACTTAACGACTTTCAATACCATTCATTACATCAATTACATCCGTCTGATAGGATGACAAACGAACCTTTTTTTTACAAATAAAAATCATTTTTAGCCTACTTTTCTTTTTTTAATCGAAAGAATTAAAAAAATGAAAAAAGTAGGTATTGACATGCGGTCGATGTCCGTCTGTCCGTCTGTCCGTCTGTCCGTCTGTCTGTCTGTCTGTCTGTCCGTCTGTCCGTCCGTACCCCCCTTCCAAAATCGGTTCTAATCATCGGATCTTAAAAATTCTTTTTTTTGTTAGAAAGCTATAACCTCAGATACCCAACTTTATACTTTTTGTCCGTCTGTCTGTACGTCCGGACGGACATAAATCTACTATCTGTCGGCGAATTTCCCATTGAATTAGCATTGAAATTCAATTTTGGAGTCATTTAAATCACTGTAGGTATTGAAATGCGGTTGATGTCCAAACTGTCTGTCTGTCCATCTGTCTGTCTGTTCGTATGTCTGTCTGTTCGTATGGTACTGTCCGTCTGTCTGTCCGCCTGTCTGTCCGTTTGTCTGTCTGTCTGTACCCCCCCTTCCAAAATCGGTTCTAATCATCGGATCTTAAAAATTCTTTTTTTTGTTAGAAAGCTATGACCTCAGATACCCAACTTTCATACTTTTTTGTCCGTCTGTCTGTACGTCCGGACGGACATAAATCTACTATCTGTCGGCGAATTTCCCATTGAATTAGCATTGAAATTCAATTTTGAGTCATTTTAAATCACTGTAGGTATTGAAATGCGGTTGATGTCATCTGTCTGTCTGTCCATCTGTCTGTCTGTTCGTATGTCTGTCCGTCTGTCTGTCCGCCTGTCTGTCCGTTTGTCTGTCTGTCTGTACCCCCCTTCCAAAATCGGTTTCTAATCATCGGATCTTAAAAATTCTTTTTTTTGTTAGAAAGCTATGACCTCAGATACCCAACTTTCATACTTTTTGTCCGTCTGTCTGTACGTCCGGACGGACATAAATCTACTATCTGTCGGCGAATTTCCCATTGAATTAGCATTGAAATTCAATTTTGAGTCATTTAATCACTGTAGGTATTGAAATGCGGTTGATGTCCATCTGTCTGTCTGTCCATCTGTCTGTCTGTTCGTATGTCTGTCCGTCTGTCTGTCCGCCTGTCTGTCCGTTTGTCTGTCTGTCTGTACCCCCCTTCCAAAATCGGTTCTAATCATCGGATCTTAAAAATTCTTTTTTTGTTAGAAAGCTATGACCTCAGATACCCAACTTTCATACTTTTTGTCCGTCTGTCTGTACGTCCGGACGGACATAAATCTACTATCTGTCGGCGAATTTCCCATTGAATTAGCATTGAAATTCAATTTTGAGTCATTTAAATCACTGTTGCCAAATCAACAATGGCATGAGAAACTTTATTAAACATATTTGAAGCAAAATAATAATTTCATGAATCAGTTTGGAATGACGTCATAAAATGTAGAACAATTTGATTCTTTGATTATTCATTAATTATCTACCAAGAAAGCGGCAAGGCATACTTTTGCATGCAATTATGCTTAGTTTTAATTTACATTTCTTGTTTTTTAATGCAGTTCGGAGTAGTTTCATTACTTTTGTTATTAATAAATATTTATTCTTCGAACTACCCAAATAAATCACGAGCAGATGATAAATAATATTTAATTAATTTGCGAATGAATATTAAGGAAAATAGTTGATTTTGGCTTTTAGAAGTTTAAATTATAGCTGGGTGCTGTGTTTCGATTTTTTTTTCTAATGTGTATAAATCTAGTGTAGAAACGGGTGTTGATGATATTTACTTTAGGAAAACCCAGTTTTTTTCCCGATTAGAACTTCAGTAAGTATTTAAGTAACAGGAAAGTAGGCTATTTTAGTTCTTTATGAACTTCTTGTTTTTATTCAGCACCCTCCAAAGCAAAATTCGGATTTTCGACCCACTTCAATCAATATTGAAATAAAAATTAAGCAAAAAAACATGTCTTTTTTCCGTAAACATTTTTATAAACGCCGGAATAAATCGCAAAAATAAACAAATGCTGCAAGACTTTAAAATAAACTAATACATCAACTACGTTGAGTAGTCAAAAAGTTTTTTAAATTTTAGCAATTTTATTTTAAAACATTATAAAATTAATTTTCAGAAGATTTTTTTTTTTGCCATAAAAAATTTCTCTTTAGGCAATCACTCCAAAAGATAAACTTTAATCATGTAATATGATTGCAAAAACTAATATCACTTTTATTCAATTTCTTTACTTCTACAGAATACTGGGCCAAATGCTATTAGTAAGCTTTAGTTTCAGAAGGAAACGTGTTATCAACTAAAACCACCCAGAATATCGAAATGCAAAGAATCCCCTAATCCCTTATCTCTTCATCCCCTCTAGAAGGGGGGAGAGGTGTAATTACAGCCTCTGAGCCAAGCCCACTAACTGCCTACGGCCTAGGAGGCAATTATGTCTTGGGTTCTCGAATTCATTGGCGATAAAAAAAAAACTGAAAAATGAAAATGCGCACTGAAAAATTGCTTTTGTGCCTAATAGGCGATAAAGTGTTTTTTCTAGTTTAAAAACACGGCGACATCTGGTTTTCGAGAAAGATAGTAAAAGAGTTCGTGCCGATGAATTACTGATTCTTAAGTTGATCTGGATTAAACTCGCTAGTGGAAACGGGCCTACGGAAATATATATTATCTAAACTTTTCCACTTATAACGAAGGTCTTTACGAATTTTATGAGGAGAGACTCTGTCCAAGGGATCGTGAGCAGGGATACCGGATCGGATGTGACGATACACAAACTTATAACTATTTACATTCACATTTACCGAGTATTGTATGCATGCGAGAGGCTATTGCAGCATGAAGATCTTTTAGGAACGGTGTATCGGGTCGATGACGATGTCAGTGGAGACCAGGGAAGGGGGGGTTGACACCTGGGTCCCAAATTAACCCCTGGTCACATGAAACTGGCATGAGAGACCCCCTGGTGTCAGGCTTTATTTGCCGATAAAAACCCCTACCTTCCACACATCATTCGACTATGGGATTTTGAAGAGGAAGATTGTGAACCTGAACCTTCCTCACAAATTTATACACAGGTATTTAATATTTTTGTTTCTATTTTCAATAATATATTTATGTTATTAACTCGCCAGAATGAATAATGGTATTAATTCCTAAAAACCAAACCGCAATGATAAGCTATATACTATATGGTCAAATCAAGGCCGCTCAGTTATTGGGATGCATTCCTTTTTTATTCATTGGTATTTGACGATGCGTTTTTATTCATTGGTATTTGACGATGAGTTTTTATTCATTGGTATTTGACGATGAGTTTTTATTCATTGGTATTTGACGATGAGTTTTTATTCATTGGTATTTGACGATGAGTTTTTATTCATTGGTATTTGACGATGAGTTTTTATTCATTGGTATTTGACGATGAGTTTTTATTCATTGGTATTTGACGATGAGTTTTTATTCATTGGTATTTGACGATGAGTTTTTATTTGTCCGTATCGTGAAACCGTATCGCGAAAAATCAGTACACATATAAACATATATGGATAAACCGTATCGCTAAAAATTAATCCACTTTATAAACATATATGGATAAACCGTATCGCTAAAAATTAATCCACTTTATAAACATATGGATTAAAAGTATGAAAAGTATGGTGGAAAATAAGAACTTTTTAAAACGTATCGTGGAAAATAAAGTAGACTTTTAAAACGTATCGTGGAAAATAAAGTAGACTTTTAAAACGTATCGTGGAAAATAAAGTAGACTTTTAAAACGTATCGTGGAAAATAAGTATCGAGAAAAATCAGTACACTTTATATACACATGGATAAAAAGTATCGAGAAAAATCAGTCAATTTTATAAACACATGAATAAAAGGTATCGCGAAAAATCAGTACACTTTATATACACATGGATAAAAAGTATCGCGAAAAATCAGTCCATTTTATAAACACATGAATAAAAGGTATCGCGAAAAATCAGTACACTTTATAAATATATATATGAAACGTATCGTGAAAAATCAGTCCATTTTATAAACACATGAATAAAAGGTATCGCGAAAAATCAGTACACTTTATATATGTGTGAAACGTATCGCCTGCTTTAAGTACTCTATTTTATTCAAAGTAATTTTGCCGGTCAACCTGACCTTTTTTGGACGATTTCAATTTTCTCATTATTTTATTTGTGCCGCAAACTTCACCAAAGGCAAATCCAAAAGCATATGTGCAACTGAAAATAATTTAGAACGTAAACTGTTAAAAGAGTGATTTGAAAAGAACGACCAACGAAGACTACTAATAGTAATAACTACACTAATCAGAACAATGTTGTGGAAGTTGTGATTTCTTGTCGTCGATCTTTTTTTAGTTTTCGGTAACTATACGGGTGTCGAGAAAAATATAACGAAGCGTCGAAAACTCTCAACGTCGATTCTTTGAGATGGGAATCGAATAGTCTACAAGCGATGCGGGGCCATGTCGACATTTGAGTTGGTAGTTTCTAATGACGTAACTGAGAATCAGGCCCTTAGATATTTAAATTTCGGTGAAGAATTTGAAGTCAATCACACAGATAAGTTTGAAATATTTTTTTTATCTACCTACGCTTTATGATTAGTGCCTTTCAAATTTTAAAAATCTTTGAAATCTTTGTTTATTTATGTAAATATTTTGTTTTGTGATGATTTTATTATTTTACAAAGTGGGCAGCAGTTTGTACCGGTTTTGTGACTGGACTGGCAACAGGGCAACGTACGGCCCGCCAGTGACAATTATACTGTCTGTGGGATTTAAATTATTATTTTTTCGTTTAAAAGTTTAATTTCTTAAGAAATTAGAGGTAAATTGCTATTTATTTTCAAGGAATTAAGCAAAATCAATTTGTATTACTATCCCGTTATTTTCTCTTTGTAGTTGTCTGTTCAATACCAAGAAAAGACGTTAGATCGTAAATGTTCATTAAATTCATTGTAATAAAAGTAAATACTTATTTTTCTTTTAGTATTTGAGTGTATTAATCATTCATCACCATAAATTTCACAATGGATGTCGATGTATCAAGCAATTTGCGAATTGGCCAGAATGTCAACATTCAACGCACAGATGGTAAAGTTTCTTTCATTCCTCTTAAAAATATTTCGAACCTGTTATTTCTAGCACATTTATTTTGTATAGTTACGCGTAAGTTTGCAGTTAATTTTGCATGTGGTAAAAAAAATTCGTCGTTGATTGTAGCTCGGTAGTATGTCCTGACAATTCAAACATTTGAACAAATTATATTACTATATTTGGTTATTTCTAAATAGGTATTCTTGCATGAAGGACTTCTATAATTGCTTTTCTAGTGTGCAAAATATAAGATTTTATGTTTGTGCCTTTATTTTGCTACCACACGACATAAACTAATGCTCAATAAGTTCATGGTCATTTAATACATTATAGTTTGGTGTGTTAGTACTAGAAGTTAAGCCGAGGCTGATAAGGAAGAGTTTTTTTTTTTTACATTTCAACGCTTATATTAATCAAATATTGGTGTTTAGTTCTTATACTCTCCTATTTGTTTTCAATATTATTTGCTTTTAATGTCCTATAGTTAAACATATGATGAAACCATAAGAAAACTTTGTACCATAAATGAAGATGCAAAGAAAGCAAATTTAAGAAACACAATTTTATTCAATGATTGTGCTAAAGGTGGCTATCATATAAAATGTATAAGCAGTACAAGAATTGATTGGTTTGATTTTAAGCTTCCACGCTACGTTTATAATGTAAAAAGTGGAAGGTATTATAATCGTCCAGTCCGTCTGTCACCCACTTTCATAGCCCAAACTACAAATGCTACTGGCAAGTGTGATACGTCAAAAAATTCAATGCATAGAAATTAGAGGACATAGAAAATCTCAGGAGAATTCCAAGTACTTCAATAATTAAAAAAACTGCCAAATTTAATGTTAATTTAAGAAGTATAAGAAATTATTTTCATTAGAATTCAACCACAATTGCCATTAGAAACAATCGCTCGAGAAACTTTATTTCTTTTAAATAATAAGTTAAAAGAAATTTTTTTTCCGACATCAATCGGTTTGAAATGACTTCAGATATATTTCACAAATTATACGCGAATTCGAAGCGTTTCAGTTCAATTTCGGCCCTAGTTGGACCAAAGTCACACTAGAGTTACAACAACAACCATCGCAGTTGATTATGAGATTCTTTGATTGTATGTTGATATGAATATTTTGCTTCTATTTAAAAGCGAGGAATATTACATATTTATTCTTTGATGTATAAATTAATTTAGCAAACGATAATTATTAAATTTCATTGAATAATTATTGAATTTTCCAAAGAAATAAATTAAACCCGCAAAATTTATTGTGTAAATGTTTAATATAGCTAATTAATACTATGTTTGGCATCTTTTTTCCTGTTGAACACAAATGTAGCGTGGAAGCGGACTAAGTGAGATTCTGTTACTAACCGACTTGTTATTGTTTCATTTTTGTATTAAAACTTTGTTGCAGGTCGTATCCATTCAGCTGTTATTAGTGGAGTGAATCCTGTTAATAGGAGCTTGACTGTGGAGTGGTTTGAAAGTGGAGAAACCAAGGGAAAAGAGGTAAGCACAATTGAAGAGCTTAGTGGAAGAACATGCTAAGTGACATTTTTGAAAAATTGAGATTTTTATGTGAATGAACATATTATTCCCTCCTTTAAAGATAACACGATTCCCCTTTTCATATTCAGGATTCGTACGCCTCCTGAAATTCCTGGAAAAACTCCTGAATTTCAATTTTTTTCTTTTAAGGGCCCTTATAATTCCTGAAATTTGTCATATCCTGATTTTTTCCCCTACTCCTGAAAAAATTGACGACTTTACTTCATTCGGAATAAGTCTACTGCACATGCACAGTTGAAAAATCGAGTTCAGACATTGTGATAATAGTTAATGTCTCGTAAAGTACTGCACAACTCTTCAGAAGATTTTTTTTCTTCTGTTTCGTCTTTTGAAGTGCAGTGAAGTCACTAGACTAATACGAAATTAAACAAACATATTCAATTTTATCCCTTTTACCTCCTGAATTTACATTGCTGCACTCCTTAGAAACTCCTAAATTTCACTATCATAGATAGAGTATGAACCCTGTATACTAAGTTGAGTATATTTTTTTACCTTTTTGTAAGTGCAAACAAAAAAACTTTAAAGCTCGTTTTCACCTTTTGGTCACATAGCACGTTCTTCCACTAAGCTTTTACATTTTTATGGGGTTAGATATTCAAATGTTGCCTTCTAGCTACAATTTGCTAAATCATAACTACAGTAGGCTCTGTCTTAACTGAACTCCTTTTAACCAGATCTCTACCTTAACCAGCAGACTTTTTTAAAAATATATATCCTTAAAATGTAAAAACAAGCTAAAAATGACCCCCATCCATATGATGTTGATAAAAACAAATGGTGAAACTGTGAATAGTTTTTAATTTTCAAGACTTCAACAAAAAAGTTGATTTTTTTTAACGTCTTGTAATGTCTAATTCTTGAATACAACAGCACATTAATTTAATTTTGCATTTATTTACAAAGAAAATATCAACATATAAACAAGCAATCAAATGCATATCCAAGCCTTATCCTCGGTCCCATTGAAACTAGTTAAGAGAGTTTATACTGTAGTTACTTACTGTTACATGTTCTTTTTTTAAGTTAAATATAAAAATCTGGTGCATTTCCTTTTTTCCTGCTCAAATTTCGCCAAATGGATTCTTTGCCGAAAAAACATGGTAGACACAATTAAAGGTTACAATTCAAAATATTCTATTTGGCGGAGGCTGTACATTTTTGGCGACTTTACCGCTTGTGCCTGCGAAATTGAAAGTATTATATATGACTTTTTATTATGTGTTAGTAATTTCTTTCAAATAATAATTTGCTTGCGCCTGTTTGAATTCTGAAAGCAATATGTAATGTAGCAATATCACATAATTGACAACTGCGTCCGCTGAAAAATACTGTGTCAGACACTGTCATGAAAAAAATTGCAATAAGACCACCCATTTTATATTGATAAATTTAATGTCTGTGTTCTCCTTTATGTGTGTACTTTAATATTCTGTAATATACATTAGAAACTTCTGTGTGATCTGTTAGGAGACACTCAGTTTATTTTCCTTTGTTGCTGGATTATTAATAGTATGAATTGCTGGTAAGTTTTTAAATAAATACTAAAGCTGTTGCTCTAGTGCAATGTTAATTCAACCAACCAAGCTGCCAATTTTCCAGACTTAATTATTCGGTAATAACTATTTTCCAAATTCCAGTTGCCTAAGGAAACTTTAATGTTCTCCCCATCAAAAATACGGCAATTGATACGTATGATATGAAATTTCAGAAAATAGTTAAACTAGTGCTGTCAGGTTAAATCCAAATAGTTAGCAGGTCTGTAAATAAAAAAAAATGGAATAATATCTATAATCTGATTTTAAGTGTGATAATCTTCTGTTTTAGATTGAGTTCAGTGTCGTGTTGAATTTGAACCCTGACATTTTCCCCTCGGACACTGGGAAGAATACTGCAAACACCATTAACAGCGTGCGGAAGGTGATTTATTTTTAAACACTTTATTATTCAATTTGTAATTATCATACCTGTATTCCATTAGGCAAACAATTTGAAATGGTCCCTATGTATTTTAATTTTTAATATGTGCTTGTGTTGCCAGTTAAGTGGGCCTTTTTATAATCATGCAAGTCTGTTTTCAAACCAGTAATTGGGCCTTAAGTTCGAATGAGCCCAAATGAGGGTCTCCATGCCAAAGAGCCTCTGTTTTAATCCAATGGAAAAAAAATTATTTTCTAAGCCATATTTCTACGGCAATTTTGAATGTTTTTACAAACTGTATTTTTTATATGACAAATGTAGCTGTCTTACAGGTCTCTATAATCTCACTTTTTTTAAATTAGTTCAGAAATGTTGTGTAAAATTATTTATTGAAAATTAAAATAAATATTCAAACCAATTTCAAACAAGTAGGTTTGTAACAAAATCTGTCACTCGGCCCGCTTCCACACAACATATGTTTTCAACAGGTAAAAAGTCACCAAACACAATATTAATTCTTTTATAAAAACTTGCACGCTAAATGTTGCTAGTTTCATTTATTCTATTTCGAAAAATCAATAATTATTTCTTCAATAATTATTCAATATTTATTATCGTTTGCAAAAATTTATTTATATTTCAAAGAATAAAAATGTAATATTCCTCTTTTAAAGAGAACCAAAACATTTCATATCAACATACATCATACGAACAAAGAATCTCTTAGTGAAATATATTTGACGTCATTTCAAACTGATTGATGTCGCAAAAATAAATATCTTTTAATTTATTTTTTAAAAATTAGTTTCTCGAGTGATTGTTGCGAATAGCAATGGTGATTTAATTCTAATAAAAGTAGGTTTGTAACAGAATCTTTCACTTAACCCGCTTCCACACAGCAGTTGTGTTTAACAGGTAAAAAGGCGCCAAACACAGCATTAATTCTATATTAAACATTTACATGCTAAATTTGGCTAGTTTCATTTATTTTATTTCAAAAATTCAATAATTATTACTTATCGTTTGCAAAAATTAATTTATATTTCAAAGAATAAATATGTAATATTCCTCGCTTTTAAAAAGAATTAAAACATTTCATATCAACGTACAAAGAATCTCGTAGTGAAATATATTTGACGTCATTTCAAACTGATCGATGTCGCAAATAAGGGAACACCTAGCGTATTCAGGCCGGAATGCTATTTGGCGACTTTTGGCGTTCGTGAAAAAGTAAACACAGGGTTGCTACAGTTAGTAGTATTTTACGAAATATTTATATTAATTTCGGTACGGCATCAATAAATTCACTTCGGAAAAATGTTTATTTTAATTTTTAACATCAATATTTGTTTCAAAACGTTGAAAATTTATTAAGATTAGTTAATTTAGAATTATAATTACGCAGCTCGTTGGTTGGTTGGTTGGTAGACATATATTTTATGGGCTTGTGGTTACTTGTTTGTTTTCGTTTCGTAGCTGGTTTGTTGCTTTTCCAGATGCGGGCTTATTCCTGTCATTGTGGTATGGCTTTTTTTACGTGACGTATATCTCTCGGTTGCATTTCTCGAATTCGTTGCTTTTGCTCACGGAGTGGTGTCGGTAGCGTGAGGAAATAGTTTCATATGATTTTTTTTTTGTTTTTAACATGTCTTGAAATCTCAGTAATGTTTTAATTGTCGAAACGTAAAATGTTGTACGCAATATAACATATACGTTACGAAATTATCCCACCTGCGCCGCGTGTTGTAAAACTCGGAAATTCTTCGACAATCGAATGTAGAAACTCGGCCAGTGTTGGGCAAATTTTAATTGCAAAAGCAATTAATTGTTATCAATTAATTGTTAATTGTTACTACTGCAATTAACAATTAATCAATTGTAATTGTGGAAAACTGCGATTAACTATTAATCAATTGTAATTGTGGAAATGAATTGTTAATTGCAGTAGTAACAATTAACAATTAACTAATGTTAACTCCGACAACCCGACCAACCCGACCAAACCGACTCCCGACCCAAGAACGACTACCCGACCAAGAACGACTACCCGACCAAGACCGACTACCCGACCAAACCGACTGCCCGACCAAACCGACCCGACCCAGACCGACAACCCGACCAAACCGACAACCCGACCAAGACCGACGATCCGATCAATCGACCAAGACCGACGATCCGATCAATCGACCAAGACCGACGACCCGACCAAGACCGATCCAGACCAAGACCGACAACCCAACCCAAGCCGACCGACAACCCGACCCAAGACCGACAACCCGACCCAAGACCGACGACCCGACCCAAGACCGACGACCCGACCCAAGACCGACGACCCGACCCAAGACCGACGACCCGACCAAGACCTACAACCCGACCAATACCGGCAACCCGACCGTTCAAGACCGACTACCCGACCGACCAACACTGGTCGTCGGTCAATGATAATTGAATGCCCAACACTGAACTCGGCCATGACACAATTTAAAAAATATGCTGGTACCCCCTCCGGACGTCGATTGTGGCTACTCGGCAATCCTCCGGGCCGTCGATTGTGGCAACTCGAGCCGTGATATCCTTAAAAAAACCGCTGGTACCCCTCCGGGCCGTCGATTGTGGCTACTCGGCAATCCTCCGGGCCGTCGATTGTGGCCACTCGAGCCGTGATATCCTTAAAAAAACCGCTGGTACCCCCTCCGGGCCGTCGATTGTGGCTACTCGGCAATCCTCCGGGCCGTCGATTGTGGCCACTCGAGCCGTGATATCCTTAAAAAAAACGCTGGTACCCCCTCCGGGCCGTCGATTGTGGCTACTCGGCAATCCTCAGGGCCGTCGATTGTGACCACTCGAACCGTGATATACTTAAAAAAACCGCTGGGGTCAATTGTTGCAACTAGACATGTGAAACTACGTTTTGATTATAATTTATTTAATTACTTTTAATCCAAAGTTGTTAGTAAGTTATTAATTAAGTTTTTAATTTTGAGGGATTTTTGATCATTAATGAAATGTACACTAATATACAACACCAATAAAATCTTAGTATTATAATCGGCCTACGGCCGATTATCAATGATATATTTGAATTATAATCGGCCTACGGCCGATTATTATCCAAATATATCATTGATAATAAAAAAGGGAATCCAACACTGAATAAAAAAAATCGAATATTATTCATTCAATAATAAAATAATACAAAATAATATATACAAAAATACTTATTAATAAAAAAATCCTATATTTAAAAAAAGGAATTTAATTACACATATTTCGTTACATCATTACTCTAATAAGATAAGATAATAATAAGATAATTACTTTCAATTTAAAAATTCATCAAAAACTATTAAAAAATTCATAAAAAAAACTATTGTGAAACATCGGACAGATAAGAACGACAAAATTAACATTTGGTAGTTTCGATTAAAGCGTTTGTCAAAAAGCAAACCAAACACTGAAATACATCATAAGCCTTAAACCACTCTATCGATTTTAGTGCATTTTATAAAACCAAACCTTACCCACGTTGCATTTCGAACAAATACTCACATACACACAAAAACCCGAAATTTCAAAATAAACCCATTTCACGCTTTACTATTTTTTATATTACTGTATTTTCAAACAAACCAACTAACTCAAAAATAAATTAGTTTTTGAGATTTGGCAACAAGATTGATGTAAACATCTACTGAGTTGAACTGGAATGTTTACCAAATTAAGTACGTTTCCGCTACATAGCTGCAAAAGTTAAGCCGCCAAACCGAGACCGGCCTGAATACGCTAGCAGTACCCAAATAAATACATTTATTTTAATTTATTGTCTAAAAGAATTAAAATTTCTGGAGCGATTGTTGCGAAGGGCAATGGTGATTAAATTCTAATAAAAAGGGCTTCCTATGCTTTTAAATGAGCATTAAATTTTGCAGTTTTTTAAACAATTGAAGTACTTCGAATTGGAATTCTTTTCTGAAATTTTCAATGTATTCTAATTTCGATGCGCTGAATTTTTTGACATAACACTTGTCCGTAGCATTTGTAGTTTCGGCTATGAAAGTGGGTGACAGATAGACGGACTGAACGATTATAATACCTTCCACTTTTTACGATATAAACGTAGTGTGTAAGCTAAAAGTGGGATTATAGAAACCTGTAAGTCAGCTTCATTATTTACCATTATAAAAAACACCGTTTGTAAAAAATATTCAATACAGCAGGAGAAATGTGGCTTAGAGTATATATTTTCCCCCCGTTTTGGACTAACACAAAGGCACTTTGGGACATGCAGTCAATCAGGGTCATTCACCCTTATTTGGAGTTTTTATGAAACCTGCTTATGGAAGTTACATTTAAATGCTCTTGTTTAAGTAAATTTTACACTGTAGTTAAGAGCTTTTTACTTTGTTATTGATTATTTAATTTAAAAAAGTGATTAAATTGTTTATCTTTAAAAAAAAGTATTTTAAAATTTTAAATAATTTTGTGATTTATATATATTTTCCTTTCTAACTTTTTTTTTGGTACATTTTACTAACACATTGTATTTGTCCATCTAGACCAATCGTCAAACTGTTACACCATATAAAGGTCAGTGAGTTAAAACATTTAAATAAAATAGTATTATAATATTTTCTTTTTTAGTCTTTGAAGTAAAGTGTATTTCATGTGTCTCTACTGCAGTATGCTTATTCATTTAAAGGTTGACAGTACCTAGCATATGTTTAAAGTGCTTATTATATATTTTTAACTTAAAAAACAGCACTAAATTGTATTATTTCAAATAGGCAAGTAATTAAAATTAATTATTTTTCAAATAGGATGTTAGAACTATTTAACACTGTTATTGTTTATTATAAACTTTAAAACATACTTTTCGTATTTCAACAAATTTATTACAATTAACAGTCCTTTGTTCATAATTTTTAAACAATTTACAACTACTAGCATCCATACTGTCTATGCGACTGTGTATCTATTTGTCTATCTGAAATATATACGACTTAAACCTTAAACTTCATAATTTAATTTCCTATGGTTCGCATATCTTTAATATTACTTATTAATATATTTAACATCACAGTGGCGTCACTCAGTCGTTCCCATAGAAAATGTTTAGTTAGTAAATATTTTTAAATGATCTTGTAACCTAATCCTGTCACCTATTCTCGCACCTAATTGGTCAATCGAACGGAAAAAGCCATAACAATCAAAACAGTTCATCGCATCTTCCAGAGAGAAAAAACCTCAAAAGTTGCTGTCCGTATTTTAATAAAAATATTTCAAGTACTATGTTTTCCCTGTCAAATTCTTTTATGACATATATCCGCCTGAACCATGCAACATTTATGTATGGGAATGGTTGTCAAAACACACAGAATAGAACAAAGAACCACCCCCTACACATACACTTTAGAAGTTTCTGTGTTCTTTTGTTCAAGAGATAAGATTTTTGTACGAATATGTCATCGACTTTACATAGAACGGTTGTAAACTTTCTTGTCTTGAAAAATAATCCATTAAATTACGTTGGTTTAATTGGTGAGATTGCAATTCTAATATATATTTTTTAATCTTTATTTGAATTTTAATGCTTTATCTTATTTACTTGATTTAATTTTATTAGATGTTTTTAAATATGGTAATAAATGCAATCAGACATCCAAATTAATACTAACATTAGCAACAAGTTACTTGATATGCGTTTTTTAAAAATCTGACAAATTTCACAAAAGTTCAAATTCTATTAAAATATATTACAATCTGATTTCCAATTGGTGCAGTTTGAGAAGTCGCAGTTGTTTCCCTTTTTGAATGCATATATTATATTAAAGGGTGGGTCTATTGCCCACTTTCGGCTATCAGGAAAATTTATAGTAAGCTTGCTGTACCTTAAAATTTTGTTAAAGTGGTATATTTATCTGATTTGTGTGGCACTTGGTAACTTAATCACTTAATGCAAATCATCAAATTAAGAGTGATCGCTGTATTATAGTTGTTTGCACCATTATTAAGGATACACCAGTGCAACACCGGGTATATAAAGCTAGTTTACTGTATAGTATTGGTTCTTTAGTTGATACTTGATGCATGTTGTACTTTGTAATTAATACTTCATATTATTGTAATCCTACTCTTTGATAAATTGTAATATGATGGTTTTTTTTAATTTGTATAAATATTTCGGATTATCCTTCATCCGAGTACTTAGTTTATGCAGTTTAATGTCTTTTATTTCAAACAATTGTTCTTTGTTATAGTTATTTTTTTAATAAAAATAGTTTTTTCCCAATTATCTTAAAAATTAACTGCTCTTTAAAAAAATATTCAAAATTGATTTAACATGTTTTGTTTAATTCTTAAAAATAGCTGTCAAACTGTGATTGTTAATAGAAATACCAGTATTTGAAATATACATATTTATGCAAATTTGTGTCTGGAAAAATTATTAATAAAAAATTATTTTTACCTTGAAAAATTCGATTACTCTTATAAGTTTATAACTATTTAATAGGCCAATCGTGCTAAATTTTAAGATAGTTAATTCGTGGTTGAGTAAAATGTTTCATGATTTGTTCTCTTTATGCGTAAACTACTTTCAGGAATTGAAGGGTTGCGTTCAGATGTTGTTCAGAAGCTCAACAAACATAACTCAGGTAAACTCAGCTCAGCAATTCTGCTAGTTGCAGCTTCTATTCAAACTGAACTTCTAACCCACATATTTCACTGCAACTCTTCAGCCACTCTTAAGATAGAATACTAAAGCTAATATCTGATAACATTTCTAAAAATATTTGCAATCTTCTGCACCTATGCCCTTTAGTTCTTGCGCTTTGCTTAGAGAAAGATGCATATTTAATTCTTATAAAGAGATCTTTTATTACTTCTAATTTTATATCTAACACACTGCCTGTCATTGTCAACAAGAACCCAAGTTCACTTCTGGCTTGATCCATTTTGATTATTTAAAGATTCAAATGGACATAAAAATATATTAAAGAAAAAAATGTCTTTAAACAAAAATTAGCTTAGTCTGTTGTGTACTTGGGCCAATGTTGCTTTAACACACTATTTAAAAGGGGACATGAATTTTCGAACATATTTCATGTATGGTAATTGAAATAAAAATTAAAGAGCTTAGTGGAAGAATATGCTACGCGACATTAAAAAAAAAAATTTAGATTTTTGTTTCAATGAACGTGTTATTCCCTCCTTTATAAAGATCAAGTTTCCCCTTTTCCCATAAACTTTATGTATATTTTTGGCTGTTTGAAAGTACCATTTTTAGCGGATCTAAAGTGCAAGCTAAAAACTTTAAAGCTCGCTTCTCGTTTTCACCTTTTTGTGACTTAGCTTGTTCTTCCACCAAGCTCTTCAAATATTCTACGTTAGAAACCTTTTTTTCCCGGGACTTGCTGGTAAATCAAAATTAATCTCTGATTCAATTAAAGCATGTGAAAAAAATAGGTTTTAGCATTGGAAATCCACACTATATTTTGAAGCAATTGTGGGACAATATACCAGCCAACCACTAACCGATTATTTTTCTTCAGGGTCCTCTCTGCCGATGCGTACCAATCACCATAAAAAACCTCAAATGGAGAATACGCATCTGGAAATCCGCTGCCCACCACCGGCCACTCCTGCTGCACCAGTTACGGCCGGTGGACCTTTGCAGCCCATACAAAAACAATTGAATGCCCAGCAGCAGAATGCATCTCAACTCGCCGCCGGTGGCAAGTGAACCTTGGTTATTAGCATAGGGATCATAGGAAGAGTATTAGAGCTACGGATCACGTGACTCTCAATGGTAGCAACGGGACATGCAATTAGAATTTCAGGGCAAACAGGCCAGTTGTGCCCCCACTTAAAGAAGAAAAATGCTACGGCGTCACCGAAGAAATACTAAAATAACAAAAAAATACTAGAAAAGCGTGGAACCTGGAAATCTGGATTTTTTAAATTCTGGAAATAGGGAATTTTTCCATTTTGGATTACTTAAACAGCAGGTTTAGCTTGTTCTTGTGATCACTATCAACGGACACTTGAGCAAAAGAAAATAGTCTGGTTGGTCCGATTGGCCTGGACCGGAGCTACAAAAGTACACACGCCTCTCTTCCTATCACGCAGAGGCAAAAAACTGTCAATCATTATGAGACATTGCAACCTCATCGGTGGATGTCATGACACTTACTAGGCAGCAAAATAAGTTAATCAGGAAGCATTATTGTATTGCATATTTTTGGTTGGGTGAATTCGATCTTCTAATGGGGGATTGCATTGGGCGGTCACCGATATTTGAAGACATATTAGTGAAATCATAATTCATCTTCATATTTTAATTAAATTGTTTGTCTTAATCATTAAAATTTATCATTTAAACTTGTTGTTTGTTGAAATTTCAGTTTAGTTTACATTGATATGGACCGGGAGGGGGGGATGAAGGAACAGAGTTATGCAATACACAGTAGAACTCAAATTATCCGAAGCAATTGGGACCTAACCACCTTCGTATGACCGGAAATTCAGATAATTGTAGTTAATTGGAGAAAAGGTATATTTTAGTTAAATCAACCGACCAAATCCAATTTTGTATGTCTTTGGCAGTTTGAGTTATAGATTTTTGTAATAGTTTTTAGCCTACTTTTCTTTTTTTAATTCGAAAGAATTAAAAAATGAAAAAGTTGGTATTGACATGCGGTCGATGTCCGTCTGTCCGTTTAAATTTAATTATTGTTTATTTAAAAATATTTGAAGCAAAATAATTTTTTCATTAATCATTTTGGAATGACGTCATAAAATGTAGCACAATGTGATTTTTTTATTGTTTACCAAGAAAGCGGCAAGGCATATTTTTTGCATACAATTCTGCTTAGTTTTAATTTACATTTATTTTTTTAATGCAGTTTCGGGTAGTTTCATTATTTTTGTTATTAATAAATATTTAATTATTCTTCGAACTACAAATAAATTGAGCAGACGATAGATAATATTAAGTTATTTGTGAAAGAATATTAAGGAAAATAGTTGATTTTGGCTTTTAGAAGTTTAAATTATAGCTGGATGCTGTGTTTAGCG
Organism: Oedothorax gibbosus; assembly: GCA_019343175.1. Lineage (NCBI taxonomy): Eukaryota > Metazoa > Arthropoda > Arachnida > Araneae > Linyphiidae > Oedothorax > Oedothorax gibbosus. Next base: position 25,961 of record JAFNEN010000396.1, read on the forward strand.
ATTTTTTTCCCTAATGTGTGTAGATCTAGTGTAGAAACGCTTGTTTGCGGTTATGAACCTAGTTGTTCCCGATTAGAATTTCAGTAAGTATTTAAGTAACAAGAAAGTAGGCTATTTTAGTTCTTTAAGAACTTCTTGTTTCTATTCAACTTATGTTAGAAACTTGGTTCCAAAAAAGTTCATATCCGATTTATAACGATTTATATTCTGTTCGTCTCTGTTGGATGTCATGCTTAGTAATTTTTTTTTTGGTTGGTACAAAAAAAATTACTAGGCATGACACCCAACAGACAGACGAACTGAACAGTAACAGGTAGGCCGGGTGGAATTTTTTGTGACATTCGGATAATTGGAGTTCTACTGTAGCTACTAATGACTGTTAGAAGAATCAGGTTTCAAAATATCATCTTGCGTATTTAGAGTTGAGAAAACTTTTTATACTATTCCATTTTGCAAAAAATACTTATGACTTCCCCTCTCCCCATATATTCAGATTAATTTTTAACATTTGGGCTTTTAGGGCTTGAAAATGAGCAATTTCATTCAAAACTTTTCAAGGAGTATACGAACCATGTTATAACACGATTCTCTGATCATGTGGTTTTAAACTTATTCTGATTTTCGGAAATCTGGAAAAGTTAGGTAGGCTAACCCATAATCCAGAAAGTCTTAAGACTTGCGATGTCTGGATTAAATTTTCTGTACTGAATTGAATTGTGTGTATTGTATATTTTCTAGGTAATTGTAAAATCAGGGATTTTTTTTTTAAAGTCTCAGGGAAATCATGGAAATATCCAGGAACTTTTTTTCAATTATTTTGTAACCACCCTGTTTTAGTATAAAATGATATTTTTTGTTGATGGTGTCGTAGCATTTTTCTCCTTAAAGTGGTGGCAACACTGGCCTGTTTGCCCTGAAATTCTTGGCTCCATGCGTGTCCTGTCGCTACCATTGGAGGTCACGTGGTCAGCTGCTCTAATACTTTTACTATGATCTCTATGGTTATTCTAAACTATAGGCATTGCAATGTAGTATAACTTCTAAAAGGGTAAAATGAGCCCGATTGACCGTGGGTCTCCAAGCCATGTGTCCCTCTATGTTAATCCAATGGGGGAAAAAAGGATTTTCTAAGTCACATTTCTCCGGCTATATTGAATATTTTTACAGATTTTTTTATATGATAAATGTAGCCCACTTACAGGTCTCTATAATCCAACTTTTTGAAATGGGTTCAAATATTTTTTTTTTAATTTTCAATAAATTTTTTTATTCAAAATATTGAACCAACTTCAAAAAGTAGGATTGTAAAGACCTGTAAGTCAGTTGAATTTATCATACAAAAACACTGTAAAAACAAGAAATTCTTTAAGAACTAAAATAGCCTACTTTCCTGTTACTTAAATACTTACTGAAATTCTAATTGGGAAACAACTAGGTTCGTAACGGTAAATATAATCAACAATCGTTTCTACACTAGATTTACACACATTAGGTAATAATCGCTAAACACAGCATCCAGCTATAATTTAAACTTCTTAAAGCCAAAATCAACTATATTCCTTAAGCTTTCTTTTCTTTTACAGCTCGGCGTTGCTCCAATGTTGTCAAGGAAGTGGACAAAATTAAGAAGCAACGTGAAGAACGACGAGCGCGCCAGGCGGAGAAAAAAGCTGAGCAGCAGGGCCTCATGAACATGGATCCTGGCAACGCAAACTGGGAGTTCATGAACATGATCAAGTAAGGGATGTGATTAATGGCCATAGTAGCCTGTCTACTATACCGTTGTATCATATATAGGGGGTTGGCATGCAATATTGACATGAATGATACATGGATCCTGGCAACGCAAACTGGGAGATCATGAACATGATCAAGTGAGGAAACTGGAATAATTTGGGGGGGGGGGGGGGCATCTGTTAATCACCTGATGCTATTTTGACATTGATTTGTTTTACTCCCCTTCCAGTGATATTTGAGTGAACCATTGGTAAACTTGATTTAGGTTAATTGTTCAAATATCATTACAATATACTTCAGTGCCTATGCTGCCGTTTGCAGGTAATCTGCTGTAACCACAACAATGAGTCGGACCATTTCATAGTCATGACCATAGATATCATAGTTAAAGTATTAGATTGGCAGATCACGTGATCTCCAATGCTAACGACGGGACACGCACGGAGACCATAATAAGAGGGTAAAGGGGCCAGTGTTGTCACCACATTAAGGAGAAAAATACTACAAAAAAATACCGTTTAATTCTAAAATTACAAAAAATACCATAAAAATACTAGCTGCATTTTGGAATCTTTTTAGTGACTTTAAAAAAAACGTAAAACGCTTTTTTCGTATTTTTTTTGTAATTTTAGAATTAAACGGTATTTTTTCGTAGTATTTTTCTCCTTAATGTGGTGGCAACACTGGCCCCATTGCCCTCTTATTCTGGTCTCCATGCGCGTCCCGTCGTTAGCATTGGAGGTCACGTGATCTGCCAATCTAATACTTTATGATATCTATGGTTATGACCATTCATGGTCTTAGTCATTAAACTAGTTACTGCAGTTTACCTGCCCACGACAGTATGGGCAATGGTGCTGAAACATGCTTGTGAGTAATATTCAGGTGACTTTTACCCCTGCATACATTCAAATTATATTTGCAGCAGATTCAATTTTCTTGTTTTCTACTCATTGGTGCCAGGGTTCGTACTCCTGCTGTTCCTGAATTTCCATTTTTTAGCTTCCACACTACGTTTATAACGTAAAAAGTGGAAGGTTTTATAATCGTTCAGTCCGTCCGTCTGTCACCCACTTTCACAGAAAGAACCACAAGTCCCACAGACAAGTGGGATACGTCATTTTAAAGCAAAAAATCAGATTAGGCTACATACCAAATTTCATTAAAAAATTTAAATTAGAAGTTTATTTAAAATTTAAATTACTAATTTTTTTTTATCTACATTGAAATAACATGCAAATTCTATTTTTATTCATATTTTCACTGTTGTCATCCACAAGTCCCACAGACAAGTGGGATACGTCATTTTGAAGCAAAAAATCAGATTTGGCTACATGCCAAATTTCATTAAAAAATTTAAACTAGAAGCTTATTTAAAATTTAAATAACTAAAAATTTAATCTACATTGAAATAACATGCAAATTCCATTTTTATTCAATATTTTCACTGTTGCCATTTCGTTAAACGTACGAGAAACTTTTGTTAAAATAAAAATAAACACACTTGAAAAAATATTTATTTATGTGATATAATTCGGTTTGGATTGTTGTATTATCACAATAGAGTTCTTTTAATGGTTATATATATATGTATGAAGAAAGATGCATAGAGAATTCTAACTTGGCATAAAAAAATATGCTAAGTTTGGTTTTTTTTTTAAAGCATCAATTGTACAAATTATATATTTTTTGAACTGTAAATTAATTTAACAAACTATAAATAAGTGAATTTTCGAAAGAAATGTAAATGGGAAATTGTGGCGACAAAAATATTTATTAAAAAGATTACATAATTATTCTTCGAACTTTAAACAAATTTAGCAAACGATAGTCTAATTATTAAATCTGAGAAAGAAGATTAATGAAAATAGTTAATTTTGGCGTTTAAAACTTTGAATTACAAATAGCTAAAGGCCCTGTTTTTATTAGAATTAAATCACATTTGCCGCAACAATCGCTCGAGAAACTTTAATTCTTTTAGACAATAAATTAAAATAAATTTATTTTTGCGACATCGATCAGTTTGAAATGACGTCAAATATATTTCACTACGGAATCCTTGTATGTTGATATGAAATGTTTTCATTCTATTTAAAAGCGAGGAATATGACATATTTATTCTTTAAAATATAAATTGATTTTTGCAAACGATAAGTAATAATTATTGAATTTTTGAAATAAAATAAATGAAACTAGCCAAATTTAGCTTGTAAATGTTAAATATAGAATTAATGTTGTGTTTGGCGCATTTTTTCCTGTTAAACACAAATATGTGGAAGCGAGTTAAGTGACAGATTCTGTTACAAACCTACTTGTTTTTTGTTTAAGGGGCCTTATTAATAACTTATATTTATATTCTAAATCTAATTTATTGTTTTGTTCTTCTGGAAAGTTATCTACTTTTAATAGGAAAGAGTTCTGTAGATCCAATTTTTATTTAAGCAAAGTTTAGCAAATTGTCACATTAAACTTTTTTTTTGCCTGTTAAAGTTTCATTATATTTTTTAATTGTTGCTGTTACTTTTGATACTAAGGTTTTCTGATCTTTACAGTGCTGAAACCACAGTTCGTTGGTCTTGGATTTTTGTTTTGCTTTTAATTTTGTTATATATGCCATAACAGTTTATTGATCAATTGAAATTTAAAATTTGCTGATTATCGCAATATTGCTCTTCTTATTTTAATCGATTTATTGATCAACAAGATTTAATTGCTGGTCAGTTATCTAGATTTTTATAAAGTGGTTAAAAGTCTGAAATTATCAACATTCTTCTACTAGTCGCCAAGAATATTAATTTCTTAAATAATTATCAATCATTAAAATGACCCATTGGTCAATCATAACACAATATATTGATATCATGGTTTAAAAGTCTTATTAAACGCATTTATTTTAGCTTAATTAAATATTTATTCTGGAGGGGCTGGGGAGCCCAGTCAGTTAGGTGTTCGCCTAGCATGCGGAAGGTCCCAGGTTATGGTCTGGGCATTGGCAAAATAACTGCCGAGCTATAAACGGCCTGTGCAGCCAAAAATGTCCGACGAATAATACCCTGTGTAGAGGGAATGCACGCTAAATATCCTTCAAAGTCCTAATGCTGTGTACGATGTCGCCCTTAACGGTTGTGTTGGGTGCCTACTCGGTGTCGGCTCGTCACTTGACTGTGGTTCTAAAATACAACCCCCGAAGCCAATAGCCCTCGTGTAGCTCTAGTGCGACGATAATGCAAACTAAACTATTTATTCTGAAGGGTGTACAATAAGTACATTTGCGTTTATAATCTACTAAATTTATGGTATTGTACTCCTAAACTAACTCCTTAAAACTCCTGACTTTGACTATTCAAAATAGAGTATAAACCCTAAGTGTATTGTATTTTTTTCCAGGGAATATACAAGTCAAATTGACTGTAAACCCATTAGTATAACTGATCCCATCCAACCCCTTCAAATCTGTGTTGCTGTGAGAAAAAGACCTATGAATAAGAAAGGTAAAGTTGTGCTGATTCTTCTTAAGGATCTTAAAATATCTTTGTCATGCATCAAAATAATAAAAGCAAAATGAAAATTTTGTTTATTAAAATTTGGGTACATATAGGATTCCTTTAGTTTAAAGTCATTATGTGTGCTTCAAAATATAATTTTGTTTATTCTAAAATGTATATTTTATTAATACTTTTGGCTAATTCCATCTAACTGAAGATTTTTGTAGTGTAAATCACTAGTTGAAAAAAAGTTTTTAAACTTGAATACAAATTAAATAAAACAATTTGCATTATTTTGTTGAAGTAAGTGTAGATTGGAGGCCCTGTGACGCTTTGGTAGTGCTTTGCTTTGCTGTGCCACAGGTCCGGGGTTTGAATCCTGGATTAGGCGAGGTTGACCCATCTTTTCATCCCTTAAATGGGTCGATAAAATGGTTAACAAGCATGCTTGGGAACTAAACACTGGGGGTTCAGCGTGAGGCTGACCACCTTACCGGGACATATGCCTAGCACCCCAGGGCACGAAAGCTGAAATGGGCACGGCAGGCCTTGGTCCACTAATGGGCTGTTGCTTCAAGGAGTTTAGTTAAGTGTAGATTAACTATTCTGCTCTTTTTTTTCATTTAATGTTAAATGCTGTAGTGATAATCTCTTTTTAACGTATGTGACTTACATTACAGAAAGGTAATTTTACATGGAATTGGTACTTTGCAAACTTTGATTTAGATGAAGTCTTAAAAGTATAAAATTCCATGCAATGTATTTTACTTTTGTAGTGTATGGATTCAGATATTGGTTCTTGCATTTCAAAATAGTCCTGATAACTAATGTATTTATATACAGCTGAACACAGCTATAATGTTATTGTTATAATGAGGTTTCAAAATAGTCCTGATCTGATAACTATGTATTTATACACAGCTGAACACAGCTATAATGTTATTGTTATAATGAGGTTTAACTGTATATTTCATGAAAGAAGTATGTCACATAAATATTTATTTGTTTTTAGAATACAACCGAAGAGAAATTGATGTGATCACTGTTCCTAACCGAGAACATATAGTGGTGCATGAACCTAAGCATAAAGTAGACTTAACAAAGTATCTAGAAAATCAATTGTTTAGGTTTGATTATGCATTTGATGAAAGTGCAGACAATGAAATAGTTTATAGGTAAGTACATTTGTTTATTAATTTTTGATTGACTATTTGAAAATATGGATCTTCAACTTACTTAAACTTAACTTAAACTCTTCACGCCTTGCTGGCGCATAAGGCATCCAGCCTACTCCTCCAAGCCTCGCGATTTTTGGCGTGGGCTCTGGCGGGTGGGGGGGGGGGACTGGTTGATTTTTAATTCTTTAGGTCTTTTTGTAATTGAAGAGTACAGGGGAAGAACCGCTCGATTTATTAGGAGTAGTCCCGTAATTGTATCTGCTTGGCGGACATTGGCAACAGGAAACCGGTTTTCCTTTAGATTCTTCTTTCGCGGTACAAACGTGTGCCTCGTGTCCGCTGATCTCTGGCGTAAAGCAGGGTTGCCGCGAGAGAAAAACAAAGTGAGTAACCGATTTCCTCACATCAGTTTAGGCGATGACTCGTTTTCATCGCCAAAGAGGCCTGATGAGGAAAGTTTTCTACGAAATTAAGCGGTTTTTCCCTTGTACTCTTCGATTGTCTTTGCCAAGTCATTCTCAGTCTTCCTCAGGAGCCCAAAAGAGCGAGATGTTTGGTAACTTTTCCCTTGACATCCTGAGTACATGGCCAGTCCATCTTAATCTTCTCTTGAAAACTTTTTTTTCCAATTGTGGAGATGTTAGCTTGTTTTATTACATCATTTTTTTCATTGGCCAACCAATTTTAAATATCTTTCTTAAGCAACTCTGTTGAAAACTTCTAATTTGTGAATGTCTGATTTTCTGAGGCACCATGGCTCTTTAAAAAGGCCAGTAGTAAAGTACAAGCAAATTGGCATGTTTCACGTCTTGAGTGGCCACAGTTTCAGCTGTATTGTTTTCATTCTTGGCCCTTTGGTAATACAATATTTTGTTACCTTACTGCAATGAAAGATGTGTAAAATTTTTTATTTCTGTAAAACTATAGCTTTTCTCTGTTTGTAAATCCGTTAAATTGCTGTCCCACATATTTATTTCATTTCTCTGCGTAAGACAAAATATCTTCAATACCAACAACATTGATGTTTTGCTAATGCTTTGCAATTTCATTGAATTAAAACTGATTAAGTCTAATAAATAGTAAATACAATTTTTTTTTAAAAAAAGTTGCACATCAAGAACTGGAGAAATGAACACAGCAGACAATAAAACGCTTGTTGAAAGCGAAAGCGAAACAACGTAATTTGAATATGGAATTAATAGTCAATAATTTTTCTGCTTACTTTGCTTATGCACAAATGCAATTTATGTGCTTTCTTGTTATATGGTTTTGACCTGTAAAATATAATTCACTGTTTTACATTATTTCATATGTTGTCCTAAAGAATCAGCTTTACAATGAATAGTTATATTTGTTATTTTTTTTATTATATATCTATATATATATTTTTTTGGATTACTTCAACTTGAATGTTATTTTGTACTATTTCTTTTAGGTTTACAGCCAGACCCCTAGTTCAGTCTCTATTTGAAGGTGGTATGGCCACATGTTTTGCATATGGTCAAACTGGTAGTGGAAAGACACATGTAAGTAAATTTTTATTTTGGAAGGACATTCTATTTTGTGCTTTTTTCAAATAAAATTTAGAGTATACTTCCTAAAAAGTCTGGTCTAGCCCTTCTTTTTACTCTTAAACCTCCGAGGGATACAGACGTATAAACCTGTCACCTGACTGTCGGGTTTTCCTAGCAACATGCATAATTTTTTTTTAAAAAAATGCATAAACTTAAATAATTTTTAACTTTAAGCACAAAGAAGCCGTTTATAGCCACCTACTACAGAAAATAATTATTGAAAGATTAAAAAAACTTAAATTTTAGTTAATTTTTAATTTAAATATGCAGTGAAAACTCGTTTCACTTCATCCAATTTGCTTATTCCTCAGATTGTTAAGGAGGAATGGGAGTGGGTCTCCAAATTAAAGTTTACCAATCGAAATTTTTTTTTTTTTAAGCCACATTACTTTGGTTGTATTGAATATTTTTATAATATTTTTGTTTTATATGCTGAATGTAAGCCAAGGGCTCTATGATGTAACTGTAATTGGTTAGAATAATTAATTGGCTTTTTTTAATTGGTTAGAATATTTTGTTGTTGAATTTATTGTAAATTCAAATATTTTTAAATTTCCAATACATTTCACAACTAAATATTCTAACCAATTGAATTTTTTTTATTATAGAGCCCTTTAAGTCTGCTACATTTAACATATAAAAAAAAGTTTGTAAAATATTCAATACAGCCATAGTAATGTGGCTTATAAAATATTTTCTTTACTTTGGATTTCTACATTTTTGTTTTTTTTCCCTCTTAAGAAAAAAACCCTCCTTAATTTATCGCTAAGACCAATTCTGGGTAATTTCATAATACCAGTGTTTTTTTAGTGCTTTTTCTCATTCCCCTCTACTGTTTTGTAAATTCGTGAATTTATACTATAAAGTAAATAAGGACTAAAAAATTATAATATTAGTTTGCTACATGGTTAATACCAGTTATGTTGTAACATAGCACAAATTGGGCATTCTAGTGGAAGAATCAGCTTATGTGATCCTATAAAGTAATATTCCCCCTTATTCAACTGATCAGATAAGTCCCATCTACAGACTGTCAGTTTTTGCAATAATTCACAAAACTTAAATTTGGAAATATATTAAATTATAAAGTATTGAAAGTCTTATAAAACCATTATTACATAAATCAAATGCAAGTTTAAAGAATACATGTTTTTTTTTACAATGAGTTGCAAATTTTAAAAAATGTTGTATGTAGTGGATAATATCTAACACTTTTCCTTGTTTACTTTAATATTTAAAATGTTATTGGTACTTATATGCATATTTTTTTTTACAGACGATGGCTGGAGATTTTGTAACAAAAACGTCACAAGATTGTACCAAAGGAATTTATGCATTTTCAAGTAAGTTCGCAATTTATATTCTTTGGGTTGGCGTGTAATTGTGTATTGAAGGTAGTCATAAGATTTTTGAGCATAACCATACAGGCACAAAGGTTAACAACATTAGAACTTTTTGGGTTTTAAAGGTATTGCTGAAAACGAAAAAAAGCTACAGACTTCAAATATGGTATAACAATTTTCCAGTACCTATGTAATGTCATAGCATCCACAGCGCAGTGGAAGCGTGCTGGGCCCATAACCTATAAACTTTTCAGTTTATCATAACCTATGAAGTTCTCACAATCTATAAGGATAAAACCTATGAAGTATTAACTTAAAATATACATTCTAAATATCCTTACTAGCAGAGACCTTGAGTAGTTAATAACATCCACAGAAAATGGAAAATGGAATGGACTTTATTCAGCGACATTATCCTCTTTCTACAAAACCATCTTCTTGCAAACTGTTGCTATGCAGGACAAAGTAAAACAAAATAAATACAACTTTAACAATAATAAGGCTTTCTAGAAAATCCTGCATGCACAGCTGCCATAGAACTTTTTAGGCTTTAAAGTTATTGAAATTACCTTATAGTGTATATTATTGCCTTTAAATGTATTGGTTAAATGAATGGTATTTGAAAGTTGTGTGTAGTGTTACGCACCTAGTTTTTACATATTTTAATGCTAGATTTACAAGTTAACCGGACCACAAGGTTTTAAGATCGTGTTTGGTTCTCAACCTAAACTTACGAATTGTGCAATGAAACGATAAAGATAAAATTTAAAGTACTTTATACATAACAGATGCACATAAAACCTTAAATAATCCAATGTTTTGATGCCATTCATGAACTTGCGTTGGGTGCTTGCTTAAGTTTTGGTCTTGCCCATTGACCATGGCTCGAAATTTTGATTCCTATGGCCAATAGCCATTGTGCAGCCCTAGTATGATCTTAGTTTTACTCATTATCTCAGGGGTTCCCAACCTTTTTGCACCTGCGTACCACTTGACTTTTTGAGAAATTTTGGCGTACCACCAGACCTATATATAAATATATTAATAAACGTCTAATATTTACTCTTCTAAAAGTGTTCAAAGGCTTTTTGAATTGAGTTCCTGAGAAAACTTCACATTTAATGGTTAGATATTTGTTTATTTATAGCATACTTATAATAAAGGAGAATTAAAAAGATTAAAACAGTATTAATTTACAGGTTTGTTTATTACCCATATTCCTAAAAACATACAAATAAAAAAATAGTACAAACTCAGCAAAAAATTTATCATCATACAAACTATACTTTTTTTAGTTTTTAGTGCGAAATTTGTTGTTGTTTGCCTGAGATTAAAATATCAACATTAGGTGTAATGGAACTTATCTTCACCCTTAAATCCTCGTTATTCTTCTATGTTTAATTTTTATGTACAAGAGTTCAGAAAATCAACTCTCACACAAGTAACTCGTAACAAATGGCATCAAAAATAGCAGAGCTTGCCGGAAGATCAAAGGGTTCTAGGTTTTACATCTGATCCTGAAGTTAATAAAAAAAATTTCTTTAAAATGATGTTAATGTTTAAAGTAATGAGTAATAGGTTTGCTCACTGCTCATGCGTACAGAAGCTATTGATAGCATTATGTTGCTCACATCACTCACGCGTACCACCGAAATATTCCCGCGTACCACCATTGGTACGCGTACCACCGATTGGGAACCCCTGCATTATCTTATATAGGGATGCACCGAATACCAAATTTGGCCGAATAACGAATATTCGGCTAAAGTCTCGGCCGAATACCGAATATTCGGCCTACCTAAACAAATTTTTATTTTTTGTCGGATCTGAGTAAGTTGTATTTATTATTCATCAATTTCAATTGAACATAAACATATAAGTACACAATCACACAATAATTTAATACAATATGGCTATTAAATTTTTAATTGAAGCAACACAATAAAGTAGTACTCGTTTGTTATTAAAACAAGCCTTTTTGAAAGTGTAAATTGGTAAAATCACAACATGAAAACAAAAACTGAAGTAGGTGGACCGGTGTAGAATGAAAATCAGAAAAAAAAATAATAAAACCATGGCTTACAATATTATTATACAATTAAAAAATTTTTTTTATCTTTAAGTGAAAAAATTACAATTGTGATATATATATAGTAATTATTGTTTTTTTTAAAAGCCCACTCATTGTAACTGTTAACTTAAAGAGACATGTTTATTTAATATAACTTGAGTAAAGCTTGATTTAACATTATAAATAACTAAAACTTAAGAATTGGAGTCTATCTAAAAAGAAAACAAGTCCTGTTTGGGGATTTTTCGACGTTTTATAAGATAACTTGAAGAAATTTTTAAAAAAATTTAATTTCACTATTTGGCCGAATAGTAAAGCTATTCGGCTAAAGTAGCCGAATACCGAATAGTAATCGAATATTCGGTGCATCCCTAGCCAATAGCCATTGTGCAGCCCTAGTATCTTAATTTTACCCATTATCTTATATCTGGATTTATTTTTTGTAGCACGAGAAGTCTTTGACCTTTTGCATAGTCCACAGTACAGGAATGAAGGTTTTTCTGTCAACTGCAGTTTCTTTGAAATTTATAGTGGAAAGGTAGGATTAGAATTGGTCTCTTTACTATGCTTTGTTGTCCTAAGAATCAGTTCTGCTCTATCTAATAATTTTATTTCTTTTATTGCACATTAATAGTTAAATGTATTTTATGCCAAAGTATAGTTAAGATGCTATCATGGGCTGTTAAGTTGTTTTTTTATACAAATGTGGTTAATAAAATTCTTAGACTTTTTAACCTGTCTAGTGTATTTTACCACATTTTTCTTTGTTATTTTGTACTTACTATTGTACAGGTTTTCCGTGCATATGGAAAATCATGAAAAGTCGTGAGTTTGGATATTGTGTACATTCTGTCATGAAAATTGGTGTATATGTATGTAATATAAGGCTCTAATATGCAATATAATCTAATCTATATATATAATACTCTTATACGGCGCCCAAATGAACAAAAATACTACTAATTTCAAAATGGCCGACTGAAAACAAAAAAAAGTGTTTCTTCAGGAATGGCTTGAAAAATTGAAAAATAACTATAAATATTATGCACAAAACATAGATCGGTAAGTTTAAATTTAAACATGCATAATATTAGGGACGTTTAATTTTTGAAAATTTGAATTATAATTTCGATCGACTATACCAAACACTGTTGTTAATAAAAAAAGGAAAAATTCAAATTGTTTTGAAACAGTTTCTAAGCGTTGATGGCTACCACAGTTTCCAATTTATTTACAAATGGATCTTAGTCAAGCACTCAAGCAGCGAAATATTTTCGCAATAATAACCAGTAATTTATAAGGATAGCTTAAAGGAACATGTCCGGATTGGCGCCAGTCGAAAAAGTCGCCACGTCAAAATGACAACAAACCGAGCGTTTACCAAGTCTGTGTAATGACAACAAATAATTTCTTAAAATACTGCCCAAAACTGAAAATGTCTGCTGAGAGATAATGAAAGATTTCCTTATTAAAAAATTTCGTGGCATTTGTGATCGTAGATCGTAACGATATTTTAAAATAAGAAAATCAGAACTCAACAGTTTGCTGCAAGTTCAAAACAATGTACAAAAAAAATAATTTAAGAAAAAAGTTCTTTAAATAATTAATGATTAATAATATTTTAAAATATTAATACGATTTAAGAATTCTTAACTATGAAAGAAATGGACAGGATCAAGTTATAAAGAAAGTAGCAAAATAAATTCTCTAATGTAAACACAAAACATAGAAGAAAAAAAAACTTAACTATTTGATAACTGAATGCGATCTGTCGCTGTTTTCGTAGCCAATGGCTGCAATAATACCAATTCGACAGGGTTACCATATTGTTCGGTTACCACCGAAAAATTGCCGGACATGCTCCTTTAGGTTAACCCTTAAGGCTAGACTAAAATATTTCAATGAACGGTGAGCGAACGAAGCGATCCAAAGGGAACTGCTCAGGCAGTTCCCGGGGGTTGGCGAGCGATAGCGAGAAGGGGGCGTGCCCCCTAGTTGTAATATAATATTTTAATATTCAGTTCTTTCTTAATAACTCAGTTAATGGCTTGCTGATCCATCGAACACGTTCTTATAGCGTCGCTGTCGCTTCAATAAAATTCTTTCCAAGAGAAATTGCAAATGCATCAGAACTTGTTTTGAATCCACTCTGCTCCAAATACAACGAATGAAAATAGTCACTTTTTGATTGGACCCCGGCGTCTGAGGTTGTGTGCGCTTTGGCGGCCTTTCTTGGCCCTCTCTACTAGCCGTAAAAGATTGTATTTTAAATATTTAAATATTTTATTTGAAACAATAACCTTTAGACGTCCAATCTCTCTCCTTTTTTAGAACGAACTTAAATAACTATGCTTTTCAGTGTGAGGGAAAAAATTCCTTTACATGTATAGGTTCTTAAAGAATTTATAAGGACTTTTTTTGGATTGCCAGAGTTACATGTCTTTCAGATAGCTGGAGTTCCTCGATTTTCAGAATAAGCTTTATAATTGTATTTATAAAGAGTAAAAAACGAGGTCTTAAATTGAGCTTTAATTTTTAAGGTGTTTGATTTATTAAACAACAAATCCAAACTGAGAGTTCTGGAGGACGGAAAGCAGCAAGTGCAGATCGTTGGACTGAGAGAAAAAGAAGTTCACACAGTTGAAAGTGTCCTGGAACTTATTCAACATGGAAATAATGTGAGGTGAGCATACCTAAATTGATGTCAAAAGTAACCAATAACCCATTAGCAATGAGCTAAACTCTGGTTTGGAAAAAAAAAAAGTTACCACCAGTGATCATTTCTCCATTCATCATTTTGGAGAAGTTCCCCCAAAGGTCATCAAGTGATTCGATTGAATAACACTCATCAAATATAACATTCAAAAGTAATAAAAACTTAGTTTGAAGTTTTAAAAAATGTTTAATGTTTCTAAGTAATTAAAATTGCGTATTGCCATTAGAAATTTTAAAGGTAGTAACATTTTTATGTGAAGATGGCCCTTTATGCAAATTTTGTGTCATGCAACCTACTCAGAATGTTGTTTATAAAAAAAAAGGTATGTTTGCCTAAAATGAGCTACGTCTGAAATAATCACTTTTTGGTATTTTTTTGCGCAGCTGTACTTAAGGTTTGTGTACAGAAACAATTGAAGAGTTTAGTGAAAGAACACGCTATATGACAATTTTGAGAATTTTGTGTCATGAGCAAATTATTCCTCCTTTTAAGAATAACAAGTTTCCCCCTTTCATAATATTTAGTTGCATGTACCTTTTTTAATGTATCTAAGTGCAAACTAAAAACTTTAAAGCTCATTTTCTAGTTTTAACTTTTTTGTCACATAGCGTGTCCTTACTACACTGAGCTCTTCAATTGCATTGCACAAACAAAATATTTGTTTTTTTTCTTTAGGGTCTATTGCAGTAATTTTTTAATTGTTAAATTTCTTTTTACTTTTTCTAGGACATCAGGACAGACCTCGGCTAACCAGCATTCCTCCAGGTCGCATGCTGTTTTCCAAATCATTCTAAAAAAGTAAGATTCTGCTAATGTTACTTAATCTTACGACATTTTTGTTGTTGACGTAGTTACCTGAGCCAGAAAAATGGCCATCTAGAAAAAAATAGCTTCAGTAAATATATCTGTACAGTATATACTGTAGGAATGTTAAGAATCTGATTGGAGTATTAGGTAAGAGTCTAGGGACAGTCTTAAGTTAACCAGTATAACTGGTAAGTCTTGCATCGAGAAAACTACAGTCTTGAATTTTTTACTTTTTTGATTTTTAACCTTTATATTATTCGATTCTAATCTTATTTCCTTACATTTTTTCTGAAGTACAGAGAAACTCACCTCATCAAAATTAAATAGTTTTTCAATACTCTTGGTTACCAACTGTGACATTTTTGTTTCAATTTTCCATGTGATATGTTGATCTCCGACATTCAATTGTTTAAATAATGGTTAAGCTACTTAATTTATGTAAATTTAATTTAGTAAAAAATTATGTGTTATTGCTTGTTTAAAATCTTTTTATACCTTTTAACCAATTTTTGTATGCAATTTAGAAAATGCATTGTTTTATTATTCCCTGTGAATACAGAGATGAGCGGTGTGTCACATAAGAGCCCACTAGGTGATCTTGCGTCATATCAGAGCTTGTTGGTTTTAAACCAAATGTTTTTTTCCAAATATTTCAATTTAAAAATTATCTTTTTTTCCATATAATTTGAAAGGTTTTTATGATGCAAACAACTAAACTCAAGCTTAGAACAAAAAAATGTTGGTTTTTATTTTCAAAACTTCTGACTTATTTTCAAAATCTGAAAAACGGTTTGAACGGTCCTGAACTCTGCTTCATGTGACTCTCAGTACCAACCCCCCCCCCCCCCCAAATTGCCCTTTTTAAAGTTTATATTACAAAGTAAAATACCCTTCTGAAAAAGAATAAATATATTTTTTTATGGGTTTTAGCTCATTTACAATCATCTAAAAACAAGAAAACAAAGTATATTTCTCTATTACAAAAGATTTCAATTTTGAAAAGGTAGTGTTAAATTGCTATTAAAGTAAGAAGTTATTGTATGGGAAAAAAATATTTACATGTGATTTCATTTTCAAAATCTTTCTTCCAGAATGAGTGGACGTCTGCATGGCAAATTCTCCTTAATCGATCTTGCTGGCAACGAACGGGGGGCTGATACCTCCAGTGCAAACAGACAGACTAGAATGGAGGGTGCGGAAATCAATAAGAGTTTGCTGGCCTTAAAAGTAAGCAGAAATATGTTTCATAAATTAAAAAGTGAAGTTCGCTTTTGCAGTGACAGTTTATTTTATTTTTTACATTCTTATATAGGGATAAGTTAGATGAAAAAATTGGCTTGAATTTTTTTTTTTTAAATGTGTGATTACTTAATATGAAATCTAGGTAATGAAAGTATTGTGATGAGGTCCAAAATAGAGATTTAGTCTTCTACACGCTTTGGAAGGTGTTGATTCTAAAAAAGTAGTTTTCGTACTTTGGTGCATCTGTCTGTCTGAAACCACACCATACAGCTCAAACTAAAAAAGCTACTGACTTCAAATTTGGTATACAAATTCCTACTATCTCTTGGATATCATAAGGTTTTTGAGGAAATTGCTCAAAAGGTAGCTGCCAAAAAACGTTTCGGGTTTTAAGGTTATTGTAATTGCCTTATTAGGTATATAATTACCTTTATTAGTGTGGGTTGATTTATTAAGGGGTCGTGTTGCAGGGTTGGGTTTTTCCCGTCCAAATATTTCCCATCCCAGTGGGAAAAACTGGTAAATACCGGGGAAATACCCCTTTCTTTCAGAAAAAACTGGTAAATTCTTTCTTAAATATACCTTATCTAGGAAATTAATTTTGATTAAAAAGTTTTACAAAAGTCGACTTTTCTTTTCTGTTTGTATCCTAATTTTTTGTATTTTGGCTAGGATTGCAATTATGCCACTGTCTGGGTGGGGGAACCCTTTTTAAAATCATGCTTTTTGTTCCCTCTCATTCCCACTATATCCATTGTAGTTTGCCAGTGTCTAGTAAAGTCGTTTGATTTATTTCTAGATTTAGTAGACATAACTCAATAATTATTTACCCTACACAATATTTTAATGAGTATTTGCCACAGACAATATTGTAACAATTATTTATATTTATGCATATGGGAACACTTAAATAATAAACAAGAGTACATGATTATTATGTTCCCAAGATGTAAAATAACTGAGGAAGACTAGTCTATTTTTTAAAATATTTTAAGGTCATGATAACTATATATTAAAATTATTTTAATTAGTCCTATTAAATAACATTTGGTGATTAATTGTTTAATATTTGAGTTTTTCCCAGTTTTTCTCAGGTGGGAAAAACATTTTTACTATGGTATCCTTTTTTTACCATCCGTTTTGGTATCCGTTTTTTTACCATGGTATTTACCGGGGATGGTAAAAACCATGCCAACCCTGTCGTGTTGTGCTGTGTTACACACCTCCTAGTTTTCAATATTATTGTTTCAACTCTGTTTGAAATTGATCAAATAAATCTTCTAATTTCCTGTAGTCTCTTGGATAAAGTTAACACAATTATGGTAACCCTATGATTGCTTTGTGTTTCAGGAGTGCATACGCGCCCTAGGAAGAAAAGGAGCCCATCTCCCATTCCGAGCGAGCAAGCTTACCCAGGTGTTAAAAGATTCCTTCATCGGCGAAAATTCCCGAACTTGTATGGTGAGTGTATTTATTGCTTTTATTAATTACATTTGAAAAAATTAATGGTTACTTATAACTTTGTTGCCCATCTGTAATGTTTTTACACGTTTGAGCTGTTGCGTGTAGATGATGAGCGGACCTTAACCTGCGATGTGAGGGACTGCGTTAAGCCTAATTTAATCATTTATTTATGAATAATGGTGTCTTAAGTGAATTATTCCTTTTGCTGAGGTCTATTTTGTTTATGTTAAATTGAATTTCAAAATCAATTGGTTTAGTTAGGTTTTGAAGGTGATATATTTTAATTTTCTTGTATGTTGATATAAAAAGCTTAGCTTCTATAGTTCCCGCCACCCTTATTTGTTACACTTTAGGGATGGAAAACCGAAACCGGTGTTTTGCCCTCGGTTTTGACTGAAAAAAACGTTTTTTTTTTTCATGAGGTTTTTTCATCAGCGTTTTTTTTTAAAATTATATAATTTTTTTTTTAATGTTAGTTTTGCGCTATGTTAACGGCATAGATAGCAAATGGAAGGAATTAATTTTTTTTTAAAAAAAGGAAATGGAAATAGAGATGGAATAATGCAAAGCTTAATAAAAATACTCAAAACGATTAGAAAAACCGGAATAAAGAAAGGAACATTATTATTTTAAATAATAAGAAAGTAAGAATTAGGAAGAAAACCTAGAACTTAGTTTTCAACAAAACACTTTAAACATTTAAAATTGACTGTGTAAATTGTTTTTTTTTTAATTCAAAAGTAAAGTTTACAAATTAATTGATTTTTTCAATTAATTAATAAGAAACTGAAAAAACTTTTTAAAAAATGTAAAACCGTTTTTTTGTCATTGGAAACCAGTTTTATAAGACCGGTTTTTCTGAAAAACCGCCATCCCTAATGCGTTTTAATTTGGTTGGCGGCGAGTATATTTAAGTGTAAGCAATATTACATATTTGTTTTTCAAAATATAAATTAATTGAGCAAACATTAATGGATAGTTATTATATTTTCTCAAAAGTAGTTTGTTTGGCATTTTTTTTTACACGTGAATTTTGTGTGGAAGCAGTTCTAAGTGACAGTTTCTGTTGCAAACCTACTTGTTTTCATTTGGAAATTATGATTTTCCTTACATTTTTGCCACTTTCCAAGCCAGTAAAAAAGTTAAATATATCTTTAGACTTTAGAAATGTTATGAATAAATAGTAATTCTATTGTTACAGATTGCTATGATATCGCCAGGAATGAATTCTTGTGAACATTCTCTGAATACACTGCGCTATGCAGATCGGTAAGCATTTGTTTTAACTTTTACACCTGATTCACTTTATTTCTTATTTTCCCTTAATAAATTTGAATTTTGTTTCCTGGTTCTAGGGTTAAAGAATTGGGAGCTGAAAATCCAGAATTGAAGTCAGCAGGTGGTGACGAACAAAATAATAAAAATAACGACTTAGCCCTTCTATGCTCTTCCAATGTAAGTTTTTGCTTTTCTTATGCAGAGTTATACACTTTATTGACAAAACATATATGTCATTAATAATCTGCTTGTTGCTTATTCCCGAGTTATTCCCTTTTATTATTTAGTTTCTTATAAAGCTATGAGTAGGGGACCCTGGGGCCAGGGTAGCCTGGTTGGTAGAGTGTTAGACTGGCATCCCGTAGTTTGCTAGTGCGAACCATGCTGGCCGAAGACCCCTGTGTACGCTAATGGTGACTACGTTAAAGTCCGTTGTGGTCACAAAGTCCTTAAGTTCCTTTACCAAATCAATACCTCTGAGGGTGACAAGCCAATTCTGCTTGGCTTCTGTCTCTAAAAATTAATCGTATCCACTTAAGGTGGGTCGTGCTGCTCTCTATCGCATTGCTTTCGAGCGATGGAACCTGAGTAGTAGACCCGACGGTGAGGTAGTAGTGCAGCTCACTATCGTGTTGCTGTCGAACAAGAAACATGTGTAGTAGACTCGAATTAGGAACTTGCGAAGTAGACTTGAATGGGAGAAGCGTGGTACTGGTGCTTCCCTCTGTGCCCATAAGACAAGACAAGGGAACCCTGAATAATTGGTGCTGAATATGTCCAATCCTAGATCGGGGAAAATTTTGAGAGAAAATATTAAATTGATTTCAATTTTAAAAATGAATTACAAAATTCCTTAACCAGTCGTTTGTGCGGTACTTATTTACTATAGAAAACATTCTCGTACTCGTATATCTAGGACTAGAAATTTAGGACACAAAAAAAGGGGGTCGAAAGAGGCAGGAGACCTCAAAATTTCCACAACTCAAACGCCACCAAAACAATAGTTTCCCCCATTCTCGGTTTCTATCAATGAAAACTAAACTTTAATTTCAATGAAGAACAAGTTTAAATAATAAATTTTAATTATAAATATTTAAAAAAATAAAAATTTGAAGATGAATTAAGATTAGATTACACTAGGATATCTTCAAATATCGCCCAGTGCAATACCCCAATTAGAAGAGAATCATCCTTCACCAGACCAAAAATATGCAGTCCAATAATGCTCCCTGATTTGCTTATTTTTCACAATCTACCGATGACGTCGCATCGCCTTACAATGATTGGTAGATTTTTGCCTTCAGGTGATCGGAAGAGTGGATCGTCTTATTTTTGTAGCTCCGGTTCAGGCCAAGTCGGACCAACCAGAATATTTTCTGCTGATCAAGTCCAAGTGTCGTGATCACAGTAACAGTTTGAATGCTAAAATATATATTTTAGGTTTAAAAAAAATTTTAAAGCATTTTTTTTACTTCAGCCTATACTAAGGTTCCTGATTTTAAACAAGTTTTAATTTTTACAAAAAGTGGAGGGGCGTCTTATACACGCTTTATATGAATTCAGATTTTTATGTTAGTGATTTCAGGTCCTTGAATTTTTCTGGAAAAGTCCTTGACTAGTTCTTTGAATCTTGGTGTTTTTTTCCCCATAACTAATAAATGAACACTGTATTTAATGCGAATTAGCATATCATAAAATTTTGGGGAAATTTTCATGTGGATTGAGGGAAATGTTGGGAGTAAAAACATTTTCTGCACCCCTGTCCTGAATTAAATTATAAAACAAAACAAATATTCAAATCAAATATATATAAAAAATTATTTAGGCTTCAACACTAAGGTGAAAAATGTCAAAGCAATTATTTTTAAAAAAATAAAAAGGTTGCTATAATTTAAATTGTACTGTCTAAATTGTAATAAAAATGTCTTTTTCGCCCTTAAGTTTATAGTCCTAATTACACTGCAAGCTTTGAAAACACTTTCTTCCCCTACTTCCTCGCGTGGTTTTCCAGGCAACGGCTGTTCTAAACATAAATTCTTTGAGGCTCTGCTGAGGGGTTAATCACATTTGCCTTCTCCCCTGTCCAAACCTAAGTAGGGTGGAGGGAAACTAAAACAGTGATGCTCACCCGCTTGCTGGAAAACCACACGAGGAGGTAGGGGAAGAAAGTGATTTTGAAGCTTGTGTTGTAATCAGGACTATAAGAGCCCATTACCTAGATAAAACTCTGCTGATTTTTTTAACTGTGAGTAATAAATTGTTCACAAATCATTTATATTAAGGATTATTTATTAAGGACTAGCTATTTTATACCCGCTCTTCGCACGGATTAAAAAAAAATATTAAATCGTTCCAAATATGTGTACCATATAACTTGTTTTAGGATCATAATTTTAAATTTTTCGTTAAAAGTTTTATTTAATTTTTTCAGACGATGGCATCAGGAAAGTAAAAAAAAAAGATCGGATTAGAGCCAAAGTGGTGTAGTTTTTTCAGAAAATTCGAATTTTCTCTAAAAATAGAACATTTTGAAACCTGAAAGTTCAAAAATCACAATCTAAGTATGAACTACGCATTTGTGCCAAGTTACGAGTCAAACAAATGTCTAGTTAATGAATCTATAAGACACACACACATACATTACATATAAAACTTCATTTTTTTATTATTATAGATTATTTTTATTGTAAATCTGATTGGTATGGTTTGTGTTTCAGGAAGGGGAACTTTCTGCTGATCTCTATTCGTTCCATGAAGCAATCTCCCATGTCCAAGAGATGGAAGAAGAAGTCCTCGACTCCCATAAAGCTGTGATAGAAGTAAGGGCAGAAATGGGATGTTTTGGGAGGGTTATTTTAGCGTAATTCAATTTTTTTTAATGACTTTCTTTACACTCTTTACCTTTGATTACCTAATATGAAAAAAGGGATGCACCGGATATTCGGTTACTATTTGGTTTTCGGCCACTTTAGCCGAATATTCGGTTTGGCCGAATAGCTTAACTACTCGTCCGAATAGTGAAATTTAAAACTTTCCAAATTTCTTCAAGTTATCATCTTATAAAACGTCGAAAAATTCCCTAACAGGACTTGTTTTCTTATGACTCAAATTTAACAGTTACAATGAGTGGGATTTAAAAAAAAACAATAATTACTATATATATCACAATTGTAATTTTTTCACTAAAATATAAAAAAAAAAATTTTTAATTGTATAATAATATTGTAAGCCATGGTTTTATTTTTTTTTTTCTGATTTTCATTCTACACCAGATCCACCTACTTCTGTTTTTGTTTTCATACTTTTGTTTTCGTGTTGTGATTTTACCAATTTACACTTTCAAAAAGGCTTGTTTTAATAACAAATGCGTACTACTTTATTCTGTGTTGCTTCAATTAAAAATTTAATAGCTATACTGTATTAAAATTATTGTGTGATTGTGTACTTATATGTTTAATTGAAATTGATGAATAATAAATACAACTTGGATCCAACAAAAAATAAAAATTGGTTTAGGTAGGCCAAATAGTCGGCTTAGACTTTGGCCAAATATTCGGTATTCGGCCAAATTTGGTATTCGGTGCATCCCTATATAAAAATATAAGGTAATGAAAGTTTCAATGGGATCGAAAGTCTAAAATGAAGGTTTTGTTTTCAACATGTTTTGGAGGGTGCACTCGACCTACGGTCTTGTGAAATAGAATCCACTCCCTTCATAAAGTATTATTTTCGGCACTAGTTGCTTAAATAACTATTATTAAACTATCTTGAACTTTCTTTTCCCGTTAAGTTTTTGTGTATTGTAATCCTGTAAGTGAGTAAAAGTGGAAAATATTTTAAAGTTTAAAAACATAGAAAAGATTTTTTTCTAACCAACTTTGATGTAGTGCAGGGGGCGCAGAGCTCCTATTATTCCTATTTTTCCTATTTTTTTAATGCTCTTCCTTTTTTTCCTGTTTTTCCTATTTATTTCCTATTTTTTGCACATTTTTTTTTTAATTCCGGAGTTTTCGTAATGCAGTGCACAGTCTTAAAATTTTCTAATCGGGATTGTTCTCCTCTGCAGCTGGTAGGGCCCGGACAATAATGGCTGAAGGAGTGTCGGCTCTCAAGGTCACATTCCACGGCATTGGGACATCGTGCTTTCACCGGAGGGGGGGGGGGGGGAATACTTTACTCTTCATGAAAAAATCGTCAAAAAGTTGTTTCCTCTATTCGCGGTCCATATCAATGAAAACTAAACTTAAATTTTAAGAAATAACAAGTTTAAACAACAGATTTTGCTAATAAAGTTTTAAAAAAATAATTATAATTTAAGGATGAATTAAGATTAGATTACACTAAGCTGTCTTCAAATATCGACCAACGGTCAGTGCAATCCCCCATTAGATAAGGATCATTTTCATTTGTACAAAAATTTGCAGTCCAATAATGCTTCCTGATTAGTTTATATTGCTGCCTAGTAATTTTCACGAAATCCGCTTGCCTCGTAATGATTGGGCATTGTCTGGCTCTGTGTGATGATCCAAAGAGTGTAGCTCCGGTTCAGGCCATATAGGACCAACCAGAATATTTTCTTCCGATCAAGCGTTCCTGAGGCGTGACCTTGTGAACACAAGAACAACTTTGAACGTTAAAAGATTTTTTTTGTTTGCGTTTTAAACTTTTTCTACTTTGACCTATACTGGGGTTTCTGATTTTAGACATGTTTTTTTTAAATGGAGGGTCGGCTTATACACGCTTTATATTTTTAGATTTTTTTGTTATTAATTTCTAGTCCTTGAATTTTTCTAGTTGGTTAGTTTGAATTATCATCGCAGTAGAGCTGCACGAGGGCGATAGGCGTCATAATTTAGAACCAGATTCAAGCTACTACCCGACACCTGAGTAGGCACCCAAAGGAACCGTTAAGGGTGACATCGTACGCAGCTTTGGTACTTTGGTGGATATTTAACGTGCATTTCCTCTACAAAGGGTATTATTCGTCGGACACTTTTGGCTGCACAGGCCATTTATAGGTAGGCAGTTATCTAGGCGATCGCCGGATCCGAACCTGGGCCTTCCCTATACAAAGCGAACACCTTAGTCATCTGGGCTCCCCAGTCCCCTGAATTTTTCTGGTTCGGTTAGTAGTGACAATTTCCACCGTTTCACTCGGGTAGAGCCTGTTCTTTCACTTAATGTGTAAGATATGTTTCGTAAAGATATGAAGTAGACTGATAAATTTTAAAATTAGATATTTTTGGTAATATTTTTTTTGTACTCTTTGGTTATTATATAGGCACATTCGTACATTATTTCCTATTTACTAAAATGTATGCACATACCATATACTAATTTAGTTGATGCGTCCTTCACGCGTGATTTCCTTTTTTTTTTTTTTTTTGGCCACTTTCCCTGAATGTTAGATTCCGGGAATACCCATAATTAAAAATCTTGCAGTACAGCGGGATCAAATGAAAAAATTTTAAAATAGTTTTGGATCTAAAACAGTAAATGCTACAAAATAAAGGCAATTGATTGTTTAAACTGTGGTAGGCGTGACATCATAACTTACATTGTCTATTGTACAATGTACATATATTGTGCCACATTTAGAAAAAGTTTGTTATAACCCAAAAAGTCTTAAGTCATTCCTATTTTTTCCTTTTTTTAGTAGGTTTATGTTCCTATTTTTTCCTATTTTTTAAAATAATACTCCTATTTTTACTACTATTTCAAAAAATTCGGCTGCTCCCCCTGTGTAGTGCCTTCCATCATTTCCACTAAAGGGCTTGTAACAGTTACTAAAAAACATTTGTTGAAGTTAATTTCTGAAATTCTATGTGGTGGTATTTAATGGCTCTTTATCTGTAATGAATCTTACTTAAAACATTTTTTTTAAATTCTGTAAACTGCAAAAGAATTATACCTATAAGTTGATTTTTAAGTTACTCAGGATAATTAAAAAGAAACAAATCTCTGCTTGAAAATATTATAAAGTAATGAATACTTAATTGAAAGACTATACTTTACTGATACTAATATATACTTATTTCTAATATACTTGTTATAGTTTCTGCTATAATGTCAATGTAAATGTAAATAAGTTTCTACTAATGTTTTTTTCAGGCCTCTGAGAAGTGGTTCAACAGAGATAACTTATTGCTTGCAATGTCCAATGATGTAGATTATGATGTAGATTGTAAGTATAGATCTCTATTTTTAAATGTATCTTAAAGCCTACTATTTTAGAAAATTTTGATTTGAATATCTGAAAGATTAGCATTTTTTTTATGGTGCCAATGAACAATTCAGATACAGAACTATTCCGAAAGAGGGTTTTTTTAAAAAAAATTCTATAGTTGTCAAAATGAAAATTAATCTAATCTTCCAAAAGTGCATTATTTATGTTATTGTAGTACAATTGCTCACAATTTTTAATTATTATTGTGAAAAACTTAGGCACCATAATAACTCTGTAAAGTGGTAGGTACGCAGAGAATTATCGTAATAATATATGACTGTTTTTCAATTATTTTGACTTTATATACTGGATGTAAAAATGGTACTTTAAAATAACCAAAGTAGATATCCACAAATTACAATACTGTAAACTGATACATAATGTTTTAGCTGGTATAATTTTCTAAGTTTTGTTTTTTCTAATTGAAATTAAATTTTTAATAGCTTATGCACAACAATTAGAAGCATTAATATCAGAGAAAATTGATGTGCTGTCCAAACTCAATGGTAAGACCAGTTGTTTAGTCCTATATATTTCTCAGTTATTTTATCTAAGCATACAAGTTTTAATAGTCCAGTGAATAGAGACTCAAAAAGGGGGTTTACCATACAAAAGCTCCGGTATCGCTGATTTTTTTATATGTTGTGTGTGACCCCTAGGAAGTAATAAATGTGAGTTTTCGTCATCCTCGTTCTATTGCTTTTTCCGCCATCTTGAAAAAACGTTCGAAATTTTGCCGATTTTCCAGTTTTTGGCCAATAACTTTTCTCCTAAGCATTTTTAAATAGAACTTTTCGACACAAAGTTGTAGAAAACAAAATTCTCTTCAAAATCGGTATCAAAAGTGTTTTTCTCTGACAAACAGTTAAAGAGCTGCGAAGCAGCAAAAAGGGTGTAAAATCGAGTGTTTCGAAATTTTTTTACTTTTTCACGACTTTCTATCACCGTAACTCACATGAAACTTCATTTTAGCAATAAAATATGATTTTACAAATTGTAGGAAATTTAATGTTCGATAAAATACACTTATCAAAAGTAAGTTTCTTAGAGATTCCATTTAGAAAGGTTTAATTTACAGAAACACAAAAAAAAGGGCTATTTTCACCCGACGATACAATGTTTTATTATTTAACCTATAGCTCTTTCCCAGTGTATTTTTTAGTGTTTTTGTGAATACAAAACTTGTTCAAAATAATTTTTTCTATAAAAAGATCTTTTTGTGTGTTCCATACAAGGAAATGTAACAGAGCTACGTAGTACGAAAAGTGGCGTAAAATCTTGAATTCCGCCAAAAGAGTTTTTTTAACCCCTTACAATCCCAATAATTAAAAAAAATCAGTTTTAGCGAATCATAATTTTTATGAAACTTATAGATATCATCATTTGTTATATTAGTAAGGTCATAAAAGTAATTTTAAGTTCATTACCAAAGAATTAAGGTATATTTTTTTTAAAACATAAGCAGAAGCCGTTACATGTTTTGCTAAAGGTACAGAGTTGTCGAATGGATATAAGTATACTTTCATTTAGATTCACCATATAGCAACCATAACAATAACTATGGTAACAAACGTCCTTTTGCGAGAAAATAGTGGTCAGGAATGGAATTTGTCAAGATTTCCATGGAAAGATAAAGTGAATTAGCCTAGAGACAACCAAACTCAAATGTGTTGAGTTTTGTATATGGTTCGTCAGAAACATATAACTCTCCATCCAAGTTTTTTTACTACTGATATATCGAGTTCTTGAAAAAGTAAGATACTTTTCTTTTGTCTTAATTTGAATGCTAGAAATCGTTGTCATCTATTGTCATTAAATATTTCTAGTTACATTCCAAACTTTACAGAGTAGATTTTTCATAGCCAAGACATCCCAAGAAGACCTTAAAAAGTATCTGGAATATGAACTTGCACCATTTCCTATGTCCCTGTTCAATGAAGATGGAAGGGAACAAAGTCTACTTTGTACTCCGCGTTCACACCAGTTACATATTGTTTTAAACTCCCTTCAAAAAGCATCGTTGTTATTGATGGTGGACTCCACAAAGTGGTGTGGAGTCAAAACGCGACGTTTTCTGAAATCTACACTGATTATCGGAAGTACATTCTCAAGCATTATGGCTCTACGGTAATAGTTGTATTTGATGGCTACCCCGATGATCTTCAGCTGAGTACTAAGAGCGCTGAACGATTAAGGAGGTGCAAGATGAATATCTCCGCTGATGTGATATTTGACCAAACAACTGTAAATACAACCCCACAGGAGAAGTTTTTATACAATGAACAAAACAAAAGAAGGTTCGTAACTTTACTTAGAAACGAACTTGACGATTCAGGCATAATTACCAAACAAGCAGATGAAGATGCTGACGTTCTAATCGTCAACACTGCCAAATCAATAGCTTCACAATATGAGGCTGTTTTGATTGTGGGTGAAGATATTGACCTACTGGTGGTATTAACTGGTGCGCCTCCTGTTGTCAAAAATGTCTACCTTAAAAAACCAGGGAAAAGCAATTCACCTGACATTGTCTACTCTTCGTCATTTCTGAATGGTTCGACTAAATATCTACTACTCCTTCATGCCATTAGCGGATGTGACACTACTTCCAACATTTTTGGATATGGAAAAAGCAAATTCTGCAATATTTTCCAAAGGAATCCATAGTTGTTAAAATTGGCAAATGTTTTCAATAACCCTGATGCTACTGCGACAGAAATTTCAAAGGCCGGAGAACAAATTTTAGTTTCCTTATATGGTGGAGACAGAGATCAGTCGCTCACAACTCTTCGCTTTTCAAAATTTCTTTCTACCACCACAAAGCTCAATTTGGCTAAACTGCCACCAACCTCCGACGCAGCACAATTCCATTCACTGAGGACTTACCATCAAGTCATGGCCTGGAGAGGAATTCAAAAAAAATCCGTTCGATTACGGATGGATGAAAGGTAGTAGAGGTTTGCTGCCTATTATGACAAAAAAGGACGCTGCGCCTACGGATTTATTGAAAACAATTAAATGTAAATGTATCAAGAGTTGTTCGGGTGCATGCAGTTGCAGAAAATCTGGCCTGTATTGCTCTTACCTTTGTAAGCACTGCTGTGGGCTGTCCTGCGAAAATAGGGCACTCATCGTCGACGAAGATGATATTGATCTAGACACAATTTCAAACAATGAAGATGAATCCGTAGAAGTTCCTCTTTATGTACCACCCAAACGAGTCCGATTGATAACGTAATTAATTCACTTGACAGATATGTACTTGTACTATTTCATTTGTACCAGTTCAATTCTCCATAGAGATAGTTCTGATTTAATTTGTTAGGCATGATAAATGCCGCTCGGAATATTGTTTAGTTTTTTTATATGTGTATTATTTTAAGCATAAATATTTTCATTAAAATAACTCATTGAAAAATTGATAATTTTCTATTACACATTTTCCCATAGTTCTATTGGTACGATGCTAAACGACACCTTAATGAAAAACCTAAACGATAACTTAAACGAAACTTACATAAAATAGTTTATATTTTTTATTTAAATTCTTCATTGAAAGGAAAATTTTACTTCAGCCTCATGTAAATTGAAATCTTTTACCAAATCATGTCAAATTATTCAAATGAAAAATACAAATCTTCGTTTTTTTTAATGTATCTAAATTCTTTGATATTGAACCTATAACTATTTTTAAGACCTTGCTAATATAAGAAATCATGAAATATCTACTAGTTTCATAATGATTATAATCCGCTAAAACAAGGATTTTTTTAATTATTGAGATTGTAAGGGGTTAAAAAACTCTTTTGGCGGAATTCAAGATTTTTCGCCACTTTTCGTACTACGTAGCTCTGTTACATTTCCTTGTATGGAACACATAAAGTGACCTTTTAACAGAAAAAATTATTTTGAACAAGTTTTGTATTCACAAAAACACTAAAAAATACACTGGGAAAGAGCTATTGGTTAAATAATAAAACATTTTATCGTCGGGTGAAAATAGCCCTTTTTTGTGTTTCTGTAAATTTAACCTTTCTTAATGGAATCTATAAGAAACTTACTTTTGATAAGTGTATTTTATAGAAAATTAAATTTCCTACAATTTGTAAAATCATATTTTATTGCTAAAATGAAGTCTTGTGTGAGTTACGGTGATAGAAAGTCGTGAGAAAGTAAAAAAAAATCAAAACACTCGATTTTACACCCTTTTTGCTGCTTCGCAGCTCTTAAACTGTTTGTTATAAAAAAATAACTTTTAATACCGATTTTGAAGAGAATTTTGTTTTCTACAACTTTGTGTCGAAAAGTTCTATATAAAAATGCTTAGGAGAAAAGTTATAGGCCAAAAACTAGAAAATGGGCGAAATTTCGAACGTTTTTTCAAGATGGCGGAAAAAGCAATAGAACGAGGATGACGAAAACTCACACTTATTACTTCCTAGGGGTCACACACAACATATAAAAAAATCAGCGATGCCGGACCTTTTGTATGGTAAAACTCCTTTATTCACTGGACTATAAGTGTTTAAGAAAGAAAAGGTTATTCCCCTAAGTGACAAGAACATATATATTATACATTTTTAATTTTAACTTTTTTATAAAAACTTAGGAACATGTAGTTATCTTGTTAAATTAACTTTTTAAAAAATCGGTGGGAAAAAATCTAAATTACATTGGGAGAGCAAATAAATAAGGAATGGTAAACTTAGACATTAAAACAAATTTATAGCTAACAAAATGCATAGTTTTACAAAGCACAATTGGCTAATGTAGACAAACAAAAAATTCCTGCCACTAAACAATGCCTTGTATATGAGACTAGTACATGTTTTGTCCATAAATCCTGGTGATGTGTACACAGCTTACGCCTACTCACATCTATGAGTGTCCGGTTATGAGCGCCAGCCTGAGAAAGATTGGAGTACTGCCGACTATGCTAGATCCGTATGGAGACAACATCAAGCAAGTTGTAGAAGAAATTATCAAAATTCACGGACACATATAGAGTTTGACTCTCATGGACACGACAAAAAAAAATGTACAATGTTTCTGATCTCAAGAGTTGGCTTCTTTACTTGGCCCAAAGTAACAAAGCAAGGGGACACCAGTCAATAAGGTGCTTGCCCTGCATGCAAAAGGACTCATGGCATTGCCAAAATAACTGCCGAAGCTCAAAAGTCCAAATAATTGCCCGGGAGTTTACGTTAAATAAGTCCCAACACTGCATGCGATGTCGATGCTAAAAGTTGTCTTGGGTAATGCTCTAGATTTGAAATTGATAAATACCCTGACCAGGACTGGTTTTGGGTCTTTACTGATGGATCCGCCACTTCTTCAGCTGGTAGAGCCGGAGCTGGTGCTTACTCCAAATACTTTAGTCTAAAAGAACCACTTGACACTTAAGCGGATAATTTTGATGGAGAAATGCATGCAATTTTCATGGCCATCAGAGCTGTTGGCGAACCAGCTGCACAAAATATCGTAATCTTTGTGGACTCTCAGGCTGCGATTCAAACCATCACTGATTACACTTTATTCCCCTCTGAACTTGAACTCAAATGTAAACAACATATCGACCTCCTGTTACGTTCTGGAAGAGAGGTAGTCTTCCAATGGATCCCTAGCCACTGTGGCATTTATGGGAACGAAAGGGCAGATACTTTGGCAAAGGAGGCTTCATCTTTGTCCCCTCCTCCCTGCCCAGTCCCTCTTCGAAATGCTAAGAGACTTATTAAGAGAAAAATTAGATTAGGTACATTTTCTGCCCTCAGGAACATGGCTGATGGAAAATCCTGGGCTTGCCTTCTCGACGGCCAGCAGCGCTTACGTATTTCCCTCCTTCCCAGAGCTGAGGGAGTTGCCAATTTTAGAGTTATTAATGGGCATGACTATCTGCAGGCCCACTTGCATAAAATCAACTTGGCTGATTCACCTGATTGTGTTCTTTGCGGCACCTCGCATATGACTGGGGAGCATCTCTTTAGTTGCCCCTCTCTTTCTGACATTCGCTCTAGCGATGACTTTCGGACCCTCACGCCTTCTGGAGCCACTTCTTTGCTGTACTGGACTGCAAGACGCCTCATGTCTGAGAGGACAATGGCGGGCGTAATTAAAAAAAAAGATTTGAAATTTGGTTTGGTATCCAGTGGTTCCTGGGACCCTAAATTTTGGTCACCAACTCTACATTTTTGGGGGCCAAAATAAAATAGGAACTCTTGAGAATTACGATTAAAGTTGAACCACATTCACGTGTTAGGTTAAATGGCAGAATTGTACTTAACAATGAAGCAATATGTGTTAGATTTATTTCAGTGAAAAATGAGAAAGTTCCAGAAGTAAAAGTGCAGTTTCTTGGTTTAGGAGAAATTGAGCTGAGTGCTGATGCCAATGGACTGTTAAAGTCCATAACTGAGGTTTTAAATAGTGCAGGTATAGAACAGTGGGAAGAAAAATTGGTGTGCTGCACTGTGGATGGAGCTACTGTTAACGTTGGGCATAAAGGCAGATTAATTTTAAAAAATGAACATGACATCGCACATAACTTGCCTTAATCATGTTTTTGACTTGAGTGTTAAAGAAACCATCAATTCAAGCAAGTTTGTTTCGGGGGCAATGAGTGTTGTAAGATCATTGTGTTCATTTTATCGGTCTAGTCCCAAATTGATGAGGGAGCTTAGAAGAATAGCTGAAACCTTAAGTGTTGATGTACTTTCTTTTAAACCAATATGCGATACTCGGTGGGCCGATTCTCTTGCTGAGTCAGTTAAGCCCATCATCAGGAATTATGCTGCTGTTTGCAGCTATTTAGAAGAGATAACATCTCCATTTTCAGAAAACAATCACAAAAGAGATTAAGAGTACTGCGAATGGCTTGTTCACATCCTTGACATCATATTCAACTATTTATTCTCTGTGTTACGGGATTTTTTAGAAATAGCTAGTGAAACATCGATGCGTTTAGAGGGCAGGAACATTTTGCTGCCTACAGCAATGAGTGCCATAAAAAAGTCAGTGGCGCACTAATTTCGATGACGAATCAAAATGTAAACATTTAAGTGCATTTTTGGAGGAATGTGAGGAAGTAAGTGAACAAGAATGGATTTTTAAGGGCCAAAATTTAAAAATAGCTAACAAAAGAAGCAAAACAAGCTCCCTTGGGAGCAAGGAAAAGATTTTTTGGAGAATTTTTGCAAGAATTTGAGTAAACACCTAAAGGAGTCATCGTATTCCTCAAAACTTTGTCACTTGTTTTGAGGTAATGGATTCCGCATTCATGCCGGATGATGACAAGGAATTGTCTGTATATGGCAATGACCATCTAAAAAAATATGTTAATGTTAATTGTTCAATTTCGAGTCATCGTCTGCTGTTCTTGAATTTCAGGAACTAAAACCTATCGTTAAATCTCACTTTAATGAAAAAACTGACTTTATTAGACTGCGGAAAATACTATGCAGCGAATCGTTGGAACATATGGTTATGGTTACCATGAGGAAACTGCTAGATATATTACTATGCTTTCCATCAAGTAATGCAGATGTTGAGAGAGTTTGGTCCGACATGAAAGATATTATGGGAATGAAAAGCGTCTCTTTAAAAAAAGACACTGCAAGCTACATTAAGGATAAAAAGAAACGGATTTGACATCAAGGAAAAAGGTTTTTGTGAAGCAATAAATATGTGGTGGAAAACCTCTTTAGAAAGTGGCCGCAGTCGTCGCCAAGACTTTTTGGATGTTTAAAGTATTGTTTAAATATATAAATAAATAATAATTCATTTCAGTATTCATTTGTAGTTTTTTTTGGATATTATATTACTGTCTTTTAGTGAATATTTATGCTTTATTTTGATTCAGCAATCTGATTTTACAGTAATTCATATTCTGCCCCAGATCGATTTGCATGGTTGGGAGCGACCGGGAAAACTCAGGGAATTTTTCTTTTATGGAAAAGTCAGGGATTTTTATCGTTTACCGGGAAATTTTAAAAAAAATTCGCCATTGATTTTAAAAAAATAGAAACATTCTTTTTTATTATTGTTCCGTACTTTTTTTACCAATCGAAACCAGAAGCCTAATGTCAGTAAGTGCGCATGCCCAAGCCTATTGTACGATTAGCGGGAGGAACCGCGTTGCGCTCTCCTTCGACCAATCAAAGAGCATTTACTCTCATCGAAGAAAATAAACCAATGACTAGCGTAAATTTCATTCGGTGACATCGAGACTCTTTCTTTCGTTAATAGAGCATATCTGTGGCTGTTTATTTTGTTTTTTAAACTGTTAATACCACTTGCGATCTACGAAATTTCCGTGTAATTTTTTAAACTAATGATAAAATGTCTCAAACTGTATTTCAAGTAAACTGGCTTACCGAATCTTTATTTAAACCATGGCTAGTTAAAGCCATATGGAGGGTGAAAAACACAAGATAAATATAAAATATATTCTAGTATTTAAAGTTACACAGAGCTTTGCATTGAACTAAATTCTAGCTAAAAATTATGCTTTATCTTACAATAGTAAGGAAAACTTTAACTTTATTTCTGAAAGGACAGGTGACAGGTAAGGGGACATAAAAATTAAAAAATAGCACATAAAAATAAGGAAAGTGGAACTTCTGATCTGTTCTTCGATTTAAAATATCTGAAATCTGCTTCTCCTTATTTTTATTTTCCAATGACATAGATGCAGTAGCAGGGACTTCTGTTTGCAAAGAGCTGGATGATCCATCATCAGCTTGGCCTCCGGACACATTCATCAAACTTAAAATTTAATGTAATTTATGTTAAAAAAATTGGTTTATTTTGTAGCTCATATCAACTATAAATATGCAAAGGGGTTGAAAACTCCGCGCGGATGAAAGTTTAGATAAGAGCAGAGGGGGGAATATTTCGGCCAAGGACACACCCAATGCACGGAGATATATAGATTTTCCTCTTTATGAGTTTTACAGCAATTAATGGTTGAAAACAAGGATTAAAAGTTGCCGCCGAATTTTTTGAAATTTCAGCAGTTAATTTTTTTAAATTTACATCACAAATCAATCGCGGATTAACGCTAAGGGGAGGTGACTGTAGATGGGAAAAAGTTTTAAATGAGTAACAAATCAAATTTTTAAAGACCTGATATGAAATTACGAAATCGATATTCTAAAACAATTAGTAAATTAATCAAATTAACTAAAAACAGTGTATTTATATGTATAAAAAGCTTTATCTTTCAAAAAGGAAAGAAACTTTAACTTTATGTTTGAAAGAGTAGGTTAGGGGTGGGGGTCATAAAACTAAAAAAAAATAATAAAGAACGAGGAACTTCTGTTTTGTTCTTTGATCTTGATGAAAAAAATCCTAAATTTTTGCTGATCCATGTTTCATTCCATCACAGATTCTTTTCCGTTTTGCACCACCTCTGCTAGTCATTTTGCAAAAATATTTAGAAAAATCAAAGCAAGTAAATATAGAAAATTTATAACCCCAGCGAAGCACATGGGTTGCCACCGCGCGGAACTAGTGATGGGTCAGTCCAGAATGAACGGGTTCTCAAAGGGAACGACAGAAGAAGAAACTGGTCAGGTTTTTCGTTCAAGTATCGTCAAAACCACTTTTGAAAAGTGGGGGGGGGGGATTAGGATTGAAATGGCTAGTCGCCACAGTGGCGACTGCATCTAGAAATTTTGATCGACAAAATTTTTTGTTGGTCGCCAACTGGCGACCGTTAATAAAGACCATTAGTCTTGGGTGTCTATTCATGTGCCGGCTCTTCACTTGACTGTGGTTCTAAGTTATGGCACCCATTGCCCATAGCCTTTGTGTAGCTGTTGTGCAGCTGTTGTGCGACGATAATTTGACTCAACAAAAATAACAGCATCTTACAATTAGTTTTGCTTAATGTTTTAATTCTGTCTAGTGTAGTTCTATTGCCACATTAATCCTCTGAGGGATACAGACATAAAATCTATAAAATTACAAATTTTATTAAATTTTAAAATTTAAAGTATGGAGGAGCCCTTTATAACCATCTACCACACAAATATAATTCTTAAGAAATTAAATTTTCAGTTAAAAATTTTAATTTAAATCTCATGCAGTGAAAACAAGTTTACACTTTAGCCAATTTGGCTTATCCCTCAGAGGATTAACGAAACCAAAGCAATTTTATAATTCTTTGCTTATCATTTGACTTCAGACTAATCGATCCCAAACTCTTCCAGAGCGAGTATCCATCTTCAGACAGCACCTGGCCGAGGAAGAGAAAATCAGCAAAACGATGAAGAAAAAGTGATCGCTTCGAGACCTTAATTCCGTGCTTGTACAGAACTCCAAATGCTTTCGATTAAAACCCCCGCACTTATAGGTTTGTAGGTAATGCCTCTGCCTAGTCAGACTGTCCGCTGTGCATCTCTGTATGTACTACAGGTGTTCGTACCTACTCTGCTAAGTAATCAAAGTGTGGGCTGGCCAGACTTAATATGAAAGTGTGGTGCATTAGGTTATGTGAACTATCTGGGCATAGGGGTCTTTGCTAAACCTTAACCAGTTTGTCCTGCATTTTATTACCAACCAGGCCTGCTTCTTAACCTTAAGGGGGAAATGGGAGGGGGTCTCCAAACCGAAGTGTGTCTGTGTTAATCCAATGGGGAAAAAATAATTTTCTGAGGCACATTACTCCAGCTGTATTGAATATTTTTACAAACTGTTTATATGATAAATGTAGATGACTTACAGGGCTCTATAATACCGCTTTTTGAAATGGGTTCGAATATTGTTTCAATTTTCAGTAAATGATTTCAACAAATATTCGAACTAATTTCAAAAAGTGGTGATATAGAGTCCTGTAAGGCATCTACATTTATCATTTTTAAAAAAATAGGTTTGTAAAATTATTCTTTTCTAATGGATTAACACAGAGACTCCTTGGTTTGGAGACACGTTCCCATTCCCTCCTAAGGCAATTTCACAAAATGAGTAAATTCTGTACTGCTAGTTACCTAAAAAAAAGTTCATAATTTCAATTTAAAATCTGCCTTGAGTAGTAGTAATGGTAGCTAGGCAAAAAAAGAAAGAAGAAACAAGAATTTTTTTAAAAAGAATTATGCAAGTAGATATTAGCAAGGAATTGCCAGGAACTTGTGTTGCAGAATTTCTTTTATTGTGGAATTAACAGACCTGAAAATATTGTGAATTGCACCTTTTGGTAAAAGTGCATTGATTCCTATTGAATAGTGTTAACTCTTTTTTACTTTTTTAACCTATTGACTGCTCCCTACGAACTTTAAGTGTAAGAGGCCTTCATACAGGTTGCCACTCACAATTTGTGAAATTTCTGAATATTTTTCAGGCACGAGAATTTTTTCACTTTACTTTGGGTTTTCTATTTTATTTTCTAAATAATTAAAATTCCCTTTGTCATTTAACCTTGTAGATTCTGGTGTTTCTGGCATTGAAAAGATCACAAACTAATTTTGTCATGAAAAATTTGAATTGGTTTTACAAAAAAAAGTGGCAATCTTGTATTTTAGTGTGATATACTTCCTTTGCGTTTGTTAATAGCAATAATTTAGCCTTAATATTATCTTGCGATTGTTGCGATGTGATTTGTTTGCTTTATTTTAGGAGCTTTAAGTTCTTTTTACATGATACTTAGGGGTCTGTTTAGATGAAATGCAGATTTTTTTAAAAAAAATATTGTATTATATAGTGTACTTTAGAAATGTAAATAATTTATTCTTCAGGGATAAAAATTCAAATACTGCAGTAAAAAATCAAAGCTGCTTCTAAAATAAGTTTTTCGGATTTTTGCTGTATTTTTAAGTTAATTTTTTTTGTAAAATACAATGCTTTTGATTTTAAAAAAATCTTAATTTTTATACCATTTTGACCACTTTTAATTATTTAAGGACATAAAAACTTAGACATAATTTAACTTATTTGGTGCATTTCCGTAATTTACTTTAAGTATTGATAAGCATTTTTTCAAAGTAATTGAAATTTAAAGTAATTGTTTAATAAAATTATAAACCTGCTTAGTATATGAAAACAGGCCCCCTTTTAATTCTTTCACAATATGCATGTCAAATAATTTATGTGTGTAACATAGTTGCATAGTAAATGTCTTATTTACCTTGTAAATCTGTATTTAAACTATTTATACATTCAAATCTTTTTACATTGGTTGAAAGTAGAATAATACACTTGCAATAATTCTATTTGCCAAGTTGATGTATTCCGATCCGTTAACGTGTATTGACCTTTTTAAAGTTTAATTGAAATTAAAAGTATGTTTGATAAGTATGTAAAATAATGTATAATATAAGACTGTTACACTAAATTTTTAAAAACTGAAATGTTTAAATTTGAATTGTTCCTAGACATGATACGTAAAATTTGCATTGCATGTATTTGTCAAAAGTATTACCAAACTATTTACATTTCCTTGATTTATAAAATTACTAGATAAGTGTTGGTACATTATTCCACTTTTTTTATTCATAAATTTATACAGATCTATAAGCTAATATTAGAGAACATAGATAAAATATGTATCAATGCCTATTTTTAATTGCAGACCTTTTTATAATTGATTTAAGTCCATTTAAATGAACCCATTTTTTTTTCTGCGTAAAAATATATCTTATTCTTTTGTTCAGAATCAAAAAGTGCAGGTGATTGTAATTGAAGTTCAGAATTAAAATTCAATGCTTTTCCATTTTAGTGAGGTGCAGCCTGTAGCAAATTTTTATCCTAATCAAAAAGTGGTTTTAAAAACCAAGAATTGGAAAGTTACTTTTAAAAGTAATGCACCACTCCAATACCGTAAAAAAAACTATGAAAATTTGGTGTTTATTATAAAGTGATGCAACCCACGCTGAACTTTTTCCTTAATCAGTCATGTCTTTGTTAGTGAAATGTCAAAAAAAGGGGTTTTTTTAACAAAAAAACTCTGAAAATTTTGCATTAACCTTAAAGACAGATGGAATCAGTCTAAATCCTTTTAGCAAGCTGGATTTGTGCCCCAAAATGGAAAAGCACCTAAAACAGATATAATATGGCTACAGTGATGTGAAACATTTAACATTAGATTATTTTGAAACAGCTGTGATGGTTTAGCTTTATAATTACACTGTCAATGACATTAGACATCTCTTTCCTTGTATCAATTTCAAACTTTCCATTTTTGTTTCATACTGTCTATTATTATCCAATTACCTGGGTTTCTAACAAGATCTTTATCTCTATAATTTAGGATGTAAACGTCTGGTTGGAATTTGGGTTTACAGGTTACCTGTCTGTTGGTTTGCCCAGTGATTATATACATGAAATACACAAGAATATGCAAGTACACAATCAGGGGTCAAGATTTAAAGGTCTTAAAATAATTTGTTCAAATTAAGTTATTGCTTTAAATATGTAATGGAATTACAGCCCTCTTATTGAATCATATTGATTCCTATAAAAAGGGGATGTTAACTACCAATTTATAGTGACTGATCATTTGCTTACTGTAATCTGTGCACCTAGTTTGCTTTGCAAAAGCACGTAGTGGTGCATTTACAAAATAATTTGGAACACTCTTATCTTGAAGTAATCACTCTTTTAATATACTTAAATGTTATAGTTTTTGAGTACTTATAAGAATGGTCAATGTCATTTTTATTGATACTCATCTTTATTGACTCACATCAGTATACAACAGACTACTAAGAACTAGTTTGCTGTATTGTGAAGGGATGAAACTAGTAGCTACTTTTCCCTGAACTTCGTTTCCCATGTAATGTTAGGTCATTTGGTTCTTTTACATTTGCCGGGAGCAAAACCCGTTTTTTTTTTAAAGAGGGATTGTCAGTCTCGCGTAGAGCTAAAGCATTAGTTTTGGAATAGCAACTTCCGCAGAAGTATTGCTTTGCCATTTTATGCCTTTTCCCCCAGGTATGGGAATCAACATAACATCGAAATGAAACAAATTTGAAACGAAAATGCTATCTAGTTATTTAATTATATATTTTTGAAGTTTTAAAATGCCCCAAAATATTCAGCAGATGGCGACACTATTTTAAAACTATCAATTAATAATTTAATAACCGGATGTTTTTTTCTTTTCAATTTTGTTTTAAATTGATGTTATAATGATTCCTAAACCTGTGGTGAAAATAGGATAACATGGCAAAGCAATTCTTTTGCAAAGTTGTGATTTCAAAACTAATGCATTAGCTCTATGGGACTGACAGTCCTTCTTAAGTGAGTTTGAAAGATGAAAAATTGCTGAAGTACTTCACAACTGGAGTAGCGTCGCTACTTGATCGAAAACCGTATGTACAGTATTTTGCTCCCATTGCATGTAAATGATTAAATTGACTTACCATTGCCGCTGGTAAAATAAGCTCAACAAAGGAGCCTATACCTTTTAGGGAAAATTGTACATTCTTTTTTGCTCTTAATTGCTCAGAAAAGACAGCCCTAGTATTTGGTGTCATATGAACAGGCAATATTTTCCATCATCGTCCTTGGTATTGTAACATTGTCTATTCCGGTGTATTTTTTTTAATCGAATGGTTTTTAACTATGTTTTGTGGGTTCTTTTATGATTAAATGTTGCAATAAGTTCTGTATGCATGGATCTAAAACTATTTATTTTATACTGACAGATATAACACAAGTAATATGTAATGTAATTTATGACAAGAACAAATGCCTTTTTTTTATATATATGCTTCGGCTTGTATTGTTATATTTAATGGTGCCAATTTAATACTTGATATGTAATAGTCTGTTACTTCTGAAGAAAATAACATTACTTAATACAAGTCTTAACATGGAAAATTAAATAAAGATGGTATTTTTTAACACTTGTTTTGCTGTTTCAATTACTTCAAGTAGCTGCACCTTAAAGATAACTTGCCTATTTTTCAAGTCTTTGATCTCGCCTTTTTCAAACTTTTTCTACGGTTCTTTTACAGAGACAATAAAAATGTTGTGGTGATCAAATAATAAACAAAAATG
Source organism: Oedothorax gibbosus (assembly GCA_019343175.1). NCBI lineage: Eukaryota > Metazoa > Arthropoda > Arachnida > Araneae > Linyphiidae > Oedothorax > Oedothorax gibbosus. Next base: position 66,076 of record JAFNEN010000396.1, read on the forward strand.
TATAACTTGTATTACATCTTAAAATATTTGAATATCCCTTTTCATAACACGAAAAATGTATGTTTTGTTGAAAGTTTTTCACTAAAATTGTGAAATTTAAATGTAAAAAAAAATTCACAATTTTTAAATCCCATAGTAAGTTTATAACATTGAGGTCAAGAGCAAAACAGTCGTGTATAGATATTTTTACATTGTGAGAGACATTTAATTTAAAAATTTCTGTCATATTTGTATTTTAATGTTTAAAATCTAATAACGCAATGCCCTATTTTGAAGCAGCCACTGCCAGTGATCTAAATTTTTCTAGAAGTTTATGTGTAATTGTGTACCAATCTAACTATAAAACTAATGTAATTTGTGGCCTAGGTGAAGGATGTGGACCTAGTTGATTGACGCGCTGACCTCTTATCAAGTAGGTTCCTGGTTCTAAACACAGTCATACTATAAACGTATTCGTGCTGTTAAAAAAATCACTAGTCCCCGAGTAGATTGCGACCGACGCACAGTGGGGTATTTCACCCGAATTCTTGGCAATAAATCAAAAATAAATAATAAAAAATTTTTTTTAGCTACAATTATAAAATTGGTGTATTTTTATAGCTAATTAAGTGGTGCGTCTATTCATATAAAGAATTATTATCTCATACAAAAACATTCGTTTTTATAAGCATTGAAAGTCGGAATTTTGATAAAATTATTGTACTTTTTTCGTGCATTTCAGCGTTTTTTTATGTTTACTAATTAAGTTTTGGCTCGTTAAAAATTTTTTTGTTTAAGACTACAATAGGTGCATGTAATAGAGGAATATTTGAGCTTTATTTTAAAATAAAAAAATGTTTTTTAAAAAATAGTTTTGACTTTAAATTTAACAATTAAAGTTAAAAAATATATTTTTTTATAACAAAAAGTTTAAAAATGTGATATTTTGTTAAGCTGCCCGCCTGAATCTGGCACATCTACTACACCAACATATTCCTCAAACATTGTTTTTTCATGTTCAATAGTCAAAACTTGCTACTTTTTGCTATCTTTGCAAAAAAATTGCTTTTTTTTGCAAAATAGCAAATCCAAGTATGTGCTTAAAATTTCCAGCAACAATTGGATTTTTGTTGGAAATTCTTTTGAGAAGTCTTATGTATGTTTTCGAGGATGCTGAATATGAAAATGAGGTTAATTAATTAAAAAAATGTGAGTTTGAATAAGTATAGGCAAAAAAAAAAAACATTTTTATAAAGTACTTTGCTTATGGCATTATTTTGGTCGGATAGTTTGACCACGCATGTCTTACGGTAGAAAGCTTTCGATCTGATTTAGAAAACACAATTTTTTCTTTACAATAAATTGTTAAAAATAATCCTTGGACAAATCATCATTTAAAAATATTCTTCTTCAAAAAAACCTTTAAATATGTATGATACAGAAAAAAGTGAATTCAATGAAATACAAGTAAAATAATGAAACTCTTTACTTTCTAAAAAACAATTAGTTATATACAACGTTAAAGTATTAAATATATATTTCTTTTATGAAATGCATTAAAGTAATATATGTACAACACTGACATTTAACAACTTGAAAATAACTTTTCGCAAAATTAGTGTAAAAGGATCACAGCAATCAGCATACAATTCATATATATTATATGGTATAAGCTAAATTGTTTATAAACATATAATAAAATTGAACCATAATTAGGTTTTTAAGTTTAAATGGCTCTTTTATATATTACAAATAAGGTTGATTTTTACTATAAATGAATTTTAACAATATATATTTTGACTTGATTTATAAATGGATTCAATTTTTTGGACTAATAATGAAAGTGATAAAACAATAAAAAATAATGTAATAATATTAAGGTTATTGGTTATTAATTATCTCGCTATCTAAATCGGTAGAAACATCGTTTTCATTTTCCGAGTGGATAGTCTGTTGATTTGAAGGCTTCAACATTTCAATCACTTCTTTGGGAAGTTTAGGTTTTTTTTGTGGTAATTGTCGGAAGCTAGTTATGTATGGATCAGAAGATATAAGTAAATTGTTTAATACGTCTTGGTTTGTACAAATCCTTCTCTCCTTTCTTTCTCGAGTATTGTTTTCTGTACTCTGTAAAGTCCTTATTTCTTGCTTCTTGTGCTTCCTCACTAAGTTGACCAATGGGAAGTAAAGCATGTTTAATAATAATGGGTCCGTGCATCAGAATTTTATGCACCGAAGTAGGCATTGGATACCAAGGATATTTGGACACAAACATTGTGGCTGTCGGGTAGCAGTAGATTTCAAATTTGTCAATTTTGATTTCATATCCACTTGAAATTATTTGCAATATTTTATGAAAACAAGTAATAACTGTCTCATCAATTTGAGTTATTTTTGCAGTCAATTCGGGATTTGCAAAGAACCGCCTTGCAGTGTTTCCATCATTACTATTTCCAAACGCTTGCTTTGGTTGATCAATAATTAATCCCACATAATATATTGGGTTTCAGTGCCGAAATGTGAACGATTGGGGGGGTAAGTGAAAGTAAGTCTACTCTTCCTGCTGAAAACAGTTGTAGGAGTAGGTTTGTTTCGGGGCATGGAACAATTATATGGCAGTGATTATTGTTTAAAAAATATGTATGGTGATCAAAGTTATACACGAATATGTTTTTGAAGATTCTGAAAAGAAATCGAAAATTTTCTACTTTAAGACATGCGTGATCAAACTATCCGACCAAAGTAATGCCAGAAGTAAAGTACTTTATAAAAATGTTTTTTTACCTATACTTATTCAAACTCACATTTTTTTTCATTAATTAACCTCATTTTCATATTCAGCATCATTGAAAACATACATAAGACTTCTCAAAAGAATTTCCAGCAAAAATCCAATTGTTGCTGGAAATTTTAAGCACATACTTGGATTTGCTATTTTGCAAAAAAAGCAATTTTTTTGCAAAGATAGAAAAAAGTAGCAAGTTTTGACTATTGAACCTGAAAAACCAATGTTTGACGAATATGTTGGTGGTAGTAGATGTGCCGGATTCAGGCGGGCACCTTAACAAAATATCACATTTTACAACTTTTTTGTTATAAAAAAATATCTTTTTTAACTTTAATTGTTAAATTTAAAGTCAAAACTATTTTTTAAAAAACATTTTTTTATTTTATAATAAAGCTCAAATGTTCCTCTATTACATGCACTTATTGTAGTTTTGAACAAAAAAAAATTTAACGAGCCAAAAATTAATTAGTAAACATAAAAAAAACGCTGAAATGCAAGAAAAAAGTACAATAATTTTAGCAAAAATCCGACTTTCGATGCTTATAAAAACGAATGTTTTTGTATGAGATAATAATTCTTTATATGGATAGATGCACCACTTAATTAGCTATAAAAAGACACCAATTTTATAATTGTAGCTAAAATTTTTTTTTTTGATTTATTGCCAAGAATTCGGGTCAAATACCCCACTGTGCGACGTTCTCGTAACTTGACTGCAGTTCTACATAATGAGGCGGACTTGGCTGTGTTAAAAATCATAACAAAGGTTGGAAATAGACAGACGAAAACGTTCAAATGTAAATGTTCCTTCCTAAACAACACTATTAAGCAATACTACCTAAGCAAATAAGAAGGTGGGTGTTCAAAAATGGATTTATTCAGTCAACAAAAATTAAATCTTGTACTTTGAATGCGTGAGCGAAAAGTACAATAAAATTTCTAAACGTAGCTCTAGTTCAACGTATCTTCAACAACATAACTAAATTGCAATTTGGTTGGTGTCGCCATCTATGGAAGAAAGAGTCAAATACAAACTTACCCCAAAAAGAGAGGCACATTTTACATGAAACGGGAGAAAAATTTTGACAAGTTCCAAACTAAACTAAATAAGTCAAATACCCTATTGTCGAAATTCAGTTAGTTTTTTTTTTTGTCGTGGAGAGAAACTTATTCTTATTAGTATGAGTTGGCAAAGGATTTATTTTTTGTCAGTAATTTTTTTTTTTAATTTCAAACAATGGGCTTGTTTCACTAAGTACTGAAGAAAACAAAACAACCAATGAAATCGCAGTATCAGTATGAAGAGCGTGACATCATTTTCTAATTTGAAAGAAATTTCAGCGCGAGCGAAAATTAAGTACTATAAACACATAAAAGCAATAAAAGCAAGTGGGTTTGGTCGGTTTGGTTTGAAGGATTTGAATGCCATTATTTTATTTCATTTATAGATTAAAAAATTGATCTGATTTTTTTATGCTGATCATATTTCTTCAACTCGATTCTAATTATATTTCCGAATTTATTTTAATTGATGTTTCTAAGTGAAAAGAAATGAAGATATTAAGGAATATTTAATTGTAAAGTGTTTGTACTTTCTAAACCTTTTCCAACCATACAAGATTAAGCATGTTTGTTTCGTTTTCTTTCTTTTGTGATGTACTGTACAGACTTGATGTCTGCGGAAGACTGAGAATTAGTATTGGGATATATTGTAGAATTGGGTGATATGTGCTACAATGTCTCATGACAGTAGCGGTGATGACTGTTCTAAATCTGCTGAATACTTATCCGAAATGTCAATTATCTCTACATATAGCATGTTTATGAGAATGAGCAGCAGCAGGTGAACTGTTCAAATGTTTTTTGTAAGACAGAATTGTATCCTGGGTTAGATTTTTCTCTGTTTAATGAAACTGGCAATTTTAACAAGGGCCTATGGGAAAGCCATAAAGTGAAGTGACAGATAAACTTGGCTCGAAATAAAGTGAAGCCGTCAGAAAATCGCCAAGTACCCTTAGTAAGCCCAACGAAACTGCTTACTGATGGGAACCAGTGGAGAGTGGATCAATCAGTATAAAATCAAAGTCATCAAATCAAAGAATTTTCACACTCGTCTCTAATGAGTTAACTGTAAGCAAACAGTGAGTTATGAGTTTTTTCGCTCCTAGTAATTTTGCCACGGCATCCACCGATAACGTCTCGTAGTGATTGTTAGTTCACGGCGTTATCGGCGGATCGCCGGATTTGATTACAGCTCTGGTTGAGCCTGGTCGGCCAACCAATGCTGTGGTTTTTTTGAAGAAGCTGATGTCCGTGACATTGTTGTCCCGGTATATAACGCATGTTGCGTTTGTTTTCTGTTGTTCCTTTTTCTTTCTCTGCTTATGTTGTTTTAATAAACGTTAGATGTCTTTTAAAACAGTAGTTATGTTTTATTAGTTTTTACGTTTTCCAACAAGGGTTATGGGCCCAGTAACGCCCACCGCGTTTTGTTTAAGGAATGTTAGATATTTAAATGGCAGATATGATAGTCAAAAAGCTTTGAAATATAGTTTTTTAAATGTTTTCGGGAACCGCCTCTCACTTTGAATTTGGTGTTGCTGAGACGGGGGCCACGCACTGACGAGATGGATGCAGAAGTTTCTCGTGGTGTCACCATGCTTAACGGTGACAACTACCACACGTGGCGGCAAGACATCAAAGTCTTGTTGATGGACAGGGGCTGCTATTCCTTTATTGATGAAACAGAGCCGAAGTTTGAAGCCGAAAGCATGAGTCGTCGCGAAATCCAAGACTACAATCTTCGATTAGCTCGGTGTTTCTCTACGATCTACTACAGCTTAGAGCCACCGTTCCGACTTCTCATCAACGATGCAGCCGACGGTCCTACTGCCTGGAAGCTCCTGAAAGATACCTTTGAGCAGGTGTCCCGTGCTCGAGTGATACAACTCATGGATGAGTTTTTCAGCATCCGCCCCATGGAAGGGGAGTCAATCAGCATCTTCTGTGCAAGGCTTAAGTCCGCCGTCGCCCAATTGGCCGATGCCGGTCACCCTTTGGAGAATATCTATCAAGGTTTTCAAGCTATCCGATATCTCTCCAGTGATTTTCAAGGTATTGTGCAGACCATTTACAGGTGGGAAGATTCTAAATTTACCTTTTCTAATATTGAAAAGGAACTTGTGATGGAAGAAACCCGAATTGCCCAACTGAAAAGGGACACTGGGGACATTACAGAAGTTCGTGGTGCTTATAGTTTAAATCATAAAAATATTAAAAATGTGAATGTTTCTAATGATCGTTTTCCTAAAAGTGTAACTATAAGTAAATCTAAAAAGTCTAAACCGGAAAACCGGGGTAAGAAAGTTTCTAATAGCTCGAAAGAAATAGGCCCCTGTTTCCATTGTTTGGAATACGGCCATTTAGTCTCTAAATGCCCTAATAAGAGTTCAGAAGTTGTAAATAGAAGTAAGGCAGAGGGGAATTTAGTAACTTATCATTTTCAAAGTAATACAACCGAGTCAATGTCTAAGCAAAATGCTTTCGTAGTAGAACGACTAGCTTGCCAAGTAGAATCACAAGATAAATTCAATTGGGTTATCGATACGGCAGCTACTGGTCACTTTTGTAATAACCGTGACTTATTCTTGGACTATAAACCTGTTAAAAATGCTAGTATGTCTTTAGCTGTAAATAATGCCCACAGTAAAATTGAAGGAATAGGCACAGTTAAGTTTAATGTTTTTATTAAAGGTCAAAAACATGAAATTTTCCTCCATGATTGTATGTATTCTCCTAGTTTGAGACGTAATCTCCTTTCTGGGTCCGTAATAGAAGAAAATGGATGTTATTTTATAGGCACCCAGGGAAAATTGCTGGTGTATACTCCTGAAGGAAAGCAATTGTTTTATGGTAAACGTCAAGATGGTCTTTATTTTGTTAGACCAAAGTATGAAAACGTTAGTAAAGTAACTGTAAATATAAATAAGGGAGGTAAAGCTAAAGGTAATATTGTAAATTCTAAGAGTAATGTTAAAAACAATTCCGTGACTGTTCAAGATGATATTGACTTGTGGCACAACCGTTACTGTCATATTAATAATGATTATATTGTAAATACGTTAAAAAATGGTGCCGTTCGTGGATTGCCTGGTCTTAATGCAACTAAATCCCCATGTCAAAGTTGTAAAGTTGCTAAGACCAAGCAAGTGTCACATAAATCTATTGGTGGTATTAGGTCAACCAAACCTTTAGAACTTTTGCATTTAGATGTATGTGGACCTCTCCCTACACCAAGTCATTCCGGGTGCAGATATTACCTATCTATAATTGATGACTTTTCACGGAAAACTACCGTTTTTCCAATGAAGCAAAAATCGGAAGTTTTTGATTGTTTCACTAAGTTTCAAGTTCGAGCAGAACGATTTTTAAGTACTAAGATAGTTAATGTTCGCACCGACAACGGAATGGAATTTTGTCACAACAAGTTCAATGATTTTCTTTCTGATCAAGGTATAAAGCATGAGAAAACAAATGTCTATACTCCACAACAAAATGGACTAGCCGAAGTATTTAATTTGTTAGCCCTTGATGGGGTAAAAGCTATGCTAAATTCTAGTGGATTAAGTAATAAATTTTGGGTCGAAGCACTCTTTTGTTTTGTATATGTTAGAAATCGTATTTGTTTAAAAAGGGATAAGACGCCATTTGAACTGTACTGTGGCAACAAGCCTTCTGTAAGGCACTTAAAGGTGTTCGGCTGTGTTGCGTACGTGGGTGTGCCAAAACAAAAACGAAATAAGTTCGACATGCGTGCTAAACCGGGTATCATGGTAGGATACGCACAGCAAACTCGCGGTTATAGAATTTGGCTAACTCACGAAAGGAAAATAATAGAAACTTCAAATGTAAATTTTAACGAAAGTTTAAAAGGAGTGGAAGCTGTCCTGGGCCACAAAACGCATAATACTGCTTATTTTAAGGTAGATGATTATTTGTCTGATTCCGATAAAGTTCCGATAAATTCTAAACGTACTGACATTGGGGTGTTACCTGAGTTTGTTAGTGATTCTGACGATGAGGAAGACAAATTGTTACCATGCGACAGTATTCAGTGGGTTAGGAAAGCGGTCCCTCGAACTAACAGCTCTAAAGTAGATATTTATTATAATGTTGAAGGAAATAAAATGCGATTACGCTCGTATCACGATGTAGAGAAATATTGCACTAAACATAACATCAAATTTGAAAGGAGTATGTTCGACTTTAGTGGTAAAAATAATTTCTCTGGACCAATTCGTAAAACTAAACCTACACTGCCTGAGGTTCATAATGTAGAACTACATATTCCCCGTAACTTTCAAGAAGCCATAAAATCTCAGAACTGTAAACAGTGGTCCAATGCAATGGACGAGGAGATGAAAGTCATGGTTGAAAGAGACGTGTGGGAGCTAGTACAACCGCCAAAAGATAGTAAAATTTTGGGTAACAGATGGGTGTACAATATAAAAAGGGATGAAAATGGTCAAATAGCCCGCTATAAAGCACGACTAGTTGCAAAAGGGTTCAATCAGGTTAAAGGGGACTCGTACGATGAAGTGTACAGCCCAGTTGTAAGTTTTGCCCTTATAAGATTTTTCTTTGCATTTTGTGTATGCTATTTAAATTGGGTCTACTGCCAGTTAGACGTTAAATGTGCATACTTGCATGCCAAATTGAAAGAGACTATTTTTATGAGACAACCCGAGGGTTTTGTTGATAGTACAAGACCTAATTTTGTTTGCAAATTAAAACGTGCCCTTTATGGACTTCACCAATCGGGCCGAGAGTGGTTTTTAGAGTTTGATTCTGTTTTAAAAGTGCTTAATTTTGTAAAAGTAAAATGGTGTAATTGTGTGTATTTATTAGGATCTAGTGTTATATTATTAATTTATGTGGATGATATAGTTGTATTTTCTAAAAGTCAAAATGACCTAGATCAAGTGTTGCTCTCGATGAAAGAGAAATTTGATATCAAAGTTTTAGGGAAAACTAAAAAATTACTTGGTATTGAATTTGAGAACCAAGGTAATAAAATATTTATTCATCAAGAGCAATACATAAATGAAATCTATAAGAAATATTGTAATTATCATATACCAAATAGCTCGCTTCCAATTCCAAGAGGCATTATTTTGACCAAATTAGATTGTCCATCATCAGAGGAACAGATAAATCAGATGTCCAAATTACCTTACCGGAATATTTTAGGTTGTGTAAGTTTCATTGCTAACCGGACAAGACCGGATATTTCTTACGCGGTTAATATACTTTCTCAATTTCAGTCAAACCCAGGTATAGTTCACTGGAACTACCTCTTAAAATTATTGGGATATATCAATGATACAAGACACTACCGCTTGGATTTATCGAGGATAGATGATTTAAAATTAAAGTGTTACTCTGACTCTGATTTTGCGGCCAATCGGGACGACCGCGTGTCCATCGGTGGCATGATATTATGCTTGGGTTCAGTTCCCATTTCTTGGAGAACCTTCAAGCAAAAATGCATTTCTTTATCAACTATGGAAGCTGAATATGTCTCATTAACGGAAGCGGCTAAAGAGCTTACTTGGTTTGTAAATATTATTAAAGAATGTCGTATTTTAAATGTTTCCATTAATCAGTATGTTTTGCTTTGTGACAATCAGGCGGCAATAGACTTTTCTCACTCACCAGTCGAAAACCATCGCACAAAACATATCGACGTAAAATATCATTTTCTTAGAAATTTAGTTGAGGAAGAAATTTTTGATCTTTGTTTTATTTCAACTAAACTTAATAAAGCTGACGGTTTTACAAAAGGTTTCACCAAGTATGATGTGAACAATTTTTGCAATTATTTATTTGGTTATGATGGTATCAAGCGAAAAAAAAATCATAAGGGGGCCACTTGTAAGCAAACAGTGAGTTATGAGTTTTTTTCGCTCCTAGTAATTTTGCCACGGCATCCACCGATAACGTCTCGTAGTGATTGTTAGTTCACGGCGTTATCGGCGGATCGCCGGATTTGATTACAGCTCTGGTTGAGCCTGGTCGGCCAACCAATGCTGTGGCTTTTTTGAAGAAGCTGATGTCCGTGACATTGTTGTCCCGGTATATAACGCATGTTGTGTTTGTTTTCTGTTGTTCTTTTTTTCTTTCTCTGCTTATGTTGTTTTAATAAACGTTAGATGTCTTTTAAAACAGTAGTTATGTTTTATTAGTTTTTACGTTTTTCAACATTAACAACTAAATTGTGTTGGTTCGCATTTTTGATGAAATGTTCGTGAATATCTTTCAAATACTTTATGCATTCAAGATAAAGTTTAGAAATTTCCCCATTGGAGTCTTATAAAGATCAGTTACTATACAAGATATTTAAATCTTATGTGACTGTTGATTTCATACACATAAAACATTTGTTCATTTATTTAGTTTTAGTAAAATACTTCGAAAGGAATTTTTCATGTACTTTTCCACCTTTCTTTGGAATAAAATTGTAAAGAAAAAAAAAAGTAAAATAAAATAAATCAGAGATAAAATTGTCATAAAATTGTTTCAGAGTAAATTTTATTTTATCATGTTTTTCCTATATTCATTTTAATTGAAATTGAAACAAACTTTTAATTCAATCCAACGATACATAAGTGCGAGCTTAACTTAGTCAGGAAAAAATCGCAAGCTGACGATTCCAAATGTAATCATATGGGGTGAAAGGGTTTAAACCATGCGCTCGCCTAATTGTTTTGAGCACTATATAATACTTATGATTTACCACAACCAGAAGCACCCTGTTCATTCTGAAGAAGTAGTATGCACAGAGATTGTTTTGATTTTGTACAAGGAACTTATTTCATACAATGATTTCCTTTCAAATGCAGCATACAAAACTTTCCATTGCAAATGAAAAGTTAAATAATTCAAAACTAAGAGGTAATATTTAAAAAAAAAAATAACCCAATAAATTATTCTAAACCGTGAAATTATTGAACCTAGAATGCTAAAAAATAAACTCTTATGATAAATACTTTTTAAGAATAAAATTTTGATAAACTTTTTTTTTATCTCTTACATAACAAAGTCAAATTTTTCGAACTTTATAATTACAATGAACTTGTAATAAACTTAAAGCATGCTTTTATTGTATTTACATGATATTCCATTACAAAATAATTCAACCTTTATACAAAAAATAAATTATAAGAAAATATATACTTGTAAGACTGTTTGACATTTGAAGAGTACAGGGGAAGAACCGCTTGATTTATTAGGAGTCGTCCCGTAATTGTGTCTACTTGGCGAACATTGGCGGCAGGAAACCGGTTTCTCGCTTTCTTCTTTGCTTGGTCCAAGCATCAGAATCGTGCATCACTTGAATCTTGGTAGGTAGAAAAGTCATGGTTTTTAGGACTTTTCAATTAATTCATGAATCTTAAAATTTCTCTTAATTGTTTTACAAAAATTCGTGATTTTCAATCAATCATACTTTATTTTTAAAGCTTTACATGATGATGAAGTCTTGAATAAAACGCGGAACTGAATTTCAGGGTTGCAGTGAGAGAAGATGCACAAGAAAGTGAGAAACTGGTTTCCTCACACCAGTTTAGGCGATTACTCGCTATCATCGCCAAAGATGCCTGATGAGGAAAGTTTTCTACGAAATTAAGCGGTTTTTACCCTGTACTCTTCATTTATGATTAATAATGCAGATTTTTTTTTTACACATTACATGTATCTTATAATTATCTAAAAACTAATGAAACAATATTATAAATAACATTAAAAAATTATGTTTTCAGCAAGAAGTTAGTAAGCATTTTAAATTTACAGCACCTTTTTAAATTTTGACTGCCAAAACACGCACTTTAGGAGGCGATTAGGTTAGGTTAGTTTGAATTATCGTCGCACTAGACCCAGGTAGCACAACAATGTTGGCCAACATTGTACCGACATCAGTCAATATTGACCGATGTTGGTAGAATATCGGCCAACATTGTTGTGCTACCTGGGGAGCTACACGAGGGCTATTGGCGACAGGCGTCGTAATTTAGAACCACAGTCAGGTGACGAGCCGACACCTGAGTAGGCACCCAATGTAACCGTTAAGGAGGCGATTAGGTAAACTCTTTCATATTTAACATATTACTCCAATCAAAAATTAATATTGAAGGGCTTAAAATAATTATGGAAGATTCCAAAAATTTACATTTTAAAATACATAAATATGACGATACTCTAATACACAGAAGTATATAGTAAGTTAGGATGTATTTTATTAGTTTTCAAACATTATAAAAACCTCATATTCCATTTTTGAAAATAAAGTAACAAAAGTGAATACAAATATAACTTCTCAAAATACCGTTTGGAATCTACCATCATTATGGCAAGCTCATCGATTCACATGTTTAACAAATTTGTTTAGGTCATTTTCCTTCATAAAGACTTCAACTGAGACATTAAATCTTCTAAACTCTGTTCATGGACATCCACACAATTACTGTCATCGTCCTCAATAACAGGGGGCTTCTCATAAGCCAACTTCAACCCTTGTGCCAAATCGGATTTCTCTTCCGACTTCCCACCTTCTTCTACCTCTGCAGTCTCGGAAACAACGCAAATCCCCCAGTCATTCTCCTCGTGCACGATTTCCTTCTCAGCTTTTTCCACTACTTTAGGTTCGTCTCTTTTCCTCGAGTTAAACTCCCGTTGTCGCTGCCTGCACAGAGAATCGTCGCAATCAGGGTTCGGTTTGAGGGTCATCGTCGGAAAGAAATCCTCGAGGGCGTTGTAACCGAGGTAATCGGAAACCTTCCCGAATTTCAGTAGATACTTCAGAACATTCTGGACCAGGAAACCGGCAACCACGCCCATCGTTGTGGGCAAACTTGCTGCACAAACCCCGTCTCTCTTCAGCGTTTTCTCATCTATGCTCGAAGCCACAATGAGTGGTGGGGCACAGCCAAAGCAAGCTGTTTCCCCTGGTTTGACAAACTGGATATGACCAGAGACTGCATTTTCACTGACTCCCGATTCAAACCATCGAAGACCGAGCTCGTTGCATGCGGTGTTGATGGCCATTCTGGCTTCAAAGTTGTCCACACAGCTGAGAACCAGGTCAACCGGTATTCCTCCGTTTTTGCCGCCTGTAATAGGAAAAGGCACTGTTATTCTACACTAGTTTAAAATTTTTTTGATGGCATCTGCTTAGTTATGGCTACTTAGTGGTTATAATGGCTGTGCATTGTCCAATTAATTTGAATCTTACCCAAACCCTGTTTTTTTTCCATATCTACAATATATATTTTTTCCATATGTATGGTACAGCTATGTTACAATGGCCGGTCTCGATTTGGCAAAATGTAAGATAGGGTTACAACGATCATGGAGCAACCACTGCCTCTGGAAACAGCTAATGATGTGCCCCTTGATGAAGAGTGAAGACTATTTTCTGAAATGTATTATTTGATCGCTTTAAAAGGTGTTACTATGATGTTTTCAAAACCCACCCACAACTAGAGTGATTTTATATATTTTCTTTTGAAAATTATTATAATAGGTCCTCACATTTAAAAAAGCTTAGAGTATCTGCAAAAGTAGTTGGACGTTAAAAAGTATTCAAATAAAAATCAAAATGATCAAGAAATATCTTAGATAAGAGCACAGCTTGTTGTTAAAAACTAGCAGTTTTCTAATTCAAAAGAAGAATTATTAATTGGCCATGCAAACTTCTTTTGATTTGCAAAAAAATCTCAGTAAAATTTACCTCAAAATAAGTAAGGTTTGTAAATCACCACATGTTATTTATCATCAACCAACTGTTCTACTAAAAGAACAGAAATATCCTATCCCTACCTTCAGTTTGCAGCGTATGCATGAAGTGCTTGAAATTCTCGACTGTCGTGATATTGTAGTTGTGCGTCGCAAACTCGACGTCGGGATTGATGTCATAAAGCGTCTTGGCCGCGGCGTCCACTTTGCTGAGTCCCGCCTGGTGCGGCTGGAAAAAGAGTCGATTCATGTTGGCCAACTCGACTTTGTCGTAGTCGAAAAGGATGAGTTTTCCGATCCCGCATCTCGTCAGCATTTCGGCGGTCACGCTGCCGACTCCGCCGACGCCTACAACAGCCACGGTGTAGTTCCGTATGGTTTCGTAGTTGTCGACGATTCCCATGCGTTTCAGGGCCATGAGTCGGCTGTAGGGATTGGAATCGACTACTTCCGAGCTAATCTGCTCGATCTTCTCTCTCGGCTTGTGTTCTTTTTTGGCCCTTTCGAGTCTGAGTTCCTCTTCAAGCTGCTTGATTCGAAGATTCAGATCGGCTTCGGTGATTGACATTTTGAAAATATAACAGTAATGTGAAATCCGAAATGTTGACAGCAAAAAACGAAACTGTTATGTGGCTAAATTTAACGTTGCCAGATTTATTAAAAATAAATTCCTAATTAAATATATATGAGGCGTTCTCGTAGTTAATGAAATAATTTTCAAAGTTATATCTTTCATTTGAGTGTAACAAAGGTGTAAATTCTAATAATCATGGATTTTCAAATATAATTTCACGTAAAATTATTGAACAAATTTATTCACAAAACAAAAACAAAGTCCCGCTTTTTTAGTTCTTGTTTTTATTTTCGTTAACTGTCTACTGTAGGGCTCGGGTGGTCTAGTGGTTAAGATAGGTGCCTACGCTAACCAATGACGCTAACAGTCTGCGCACTGTATCGGGTGCGGGCTCAATTTTTGTCTGTGCCCTAGGTGTAATTTCTCTCTCTGTGTGTCAGTAAAAATTCTGTCTGTGTCTGTCTTACTTGACGAAGGTTTATAAGCGAGTCTCTGATCAAGCACACAGGCCGGAAATATATGTACCAACCAACCTGTTTACTTTACAGTTTACGTACGACATCGTGCTGGACTTTAAACTAGAAAGTGACTGTTTTTACTTACAATAATTTTATAAATATTCAAAGTATTTTTAAAAAAAGCATGTAATTCATTTTTATTCTTCCATAACTCGTTATAAATAAGTACAAAAATGCCTGCAAAACAACGTAAAATTGCTATTATGGGCTATCGTTCTGTAGGTCAGTAGAAAAATATTACATAACCTTTTAAGTTATTTATTTTGCAATTCACATTGTCTTTTTAAATTATACTTATCTTCTATTTCCTTGTAAACAACTAATTATGTTGTTGGCTTGTTTTATTCATAGTTTTATTCCTTGGTTATAAAATTTACTTTTAACCATGTGCGTCTTATTATATTATGTACTGCGTATTTAAAATAACCTACTGTTTCCTATCTTGATTGTTTTAGAAGAAAGAAAAAAATCCTCGATTTAAAAGTTGTCGAATTAAATTCCCAATTTATGTCATCGTTTGAATTCATTATCATTACAATTTAAATACTACTACTCGCCTACAATTTTTGAGATGTTTGTTTTAAAAAAAACTACAACAAAAACCTATAACATTTGTTTATATTTAATGAATTCAGTTTTCATTAACTGTAATGCTACAGGACTTATCCTGTAGTAATAGTTTGAGTCGGTAGAGATTTACTGTACGGTCCCCCTTGGCGAACTTTCCAAAATCGCGCCAAAAGTCCGTCTTTTGGCGACTTTTTTATAAAACCACTATTCAAAGAAAATATTCTTATGAAAACTCAACCAACGGTCCGATAGGGTTGCCGGAAAACGTCATCGGTGCGAAGTCATAGAATTCGAATCTTCAGTTGAAGTCAGGCAGGTTGCCAGAAAAAATTATTTATCGCCAAATCAGAAAAAATCGCACCAAGGGGACCGTACAGTAAATCTTATCCGTTTGAGTCTGTAAATCTAATTTACAAGAAAATTTTCTTAGTAGTTGAATGATGATAGCTGATAGTTGAATTAATTCTTTATAACTAATTTTATTATGGTTTGATATATTGTATATTTTCATACACAGGCAAATCGTCTCTCACCATACAGTATGTGGAAGCACGTTTTGTTGACTCTTATGAACCTACAATTGAAAATAGTAAGACCATTTCTGTGTATAAAATCAATTTTTCTCCAATATTTTATACATTTGTACCTTATTAAGAATTGGGCTGATGTGCGATTATTCAGAAGTTTTGAATACTAGTTAATTTCACTTTCAGCTGAAACATATAGACCTTAATAAGTTAATTATTGCAAATTTAACAGGCCAGTGATGTTTAAGAAACTTTTTATTGGCCTTTACAGTCGCCCTCCAATAAATTGTCTTGCATTCTTTCAATTAATATATATGCATTGTTAATAGATTTTTTTGATTATATGGATAATAATTAGATCTTAAACTAATAAGAATAAATTGATTTTAGTTATATTCTAGGTAAAATAAATAACAAGCGTCACACCCGCCCCCCATACCAATTTCTGTATTCAGTACTGCAAGTAAATAACAAATTTCAAACAATAGACAAAAACTATATTGTGATAGCTTTCATGTGCTGCACTGAGCTAGTAAAAGTCGGAAGTGAACATTTTTAACATTTAAGTTATTGAACTTCCAACTTGGAACAACATTTATATTTGCTTGAAACCAGGTCCGGATTTCTAAGTATGCTGTAGCCTAGAGCGGCGAATTTTTTGGGGCGGCAAATTTTACGACCAATTAAAGCGATATTCGGCATAAAAAAATTATTATAAAGAAACGAATATTTTAAGAATGAAAACAAATAATTTATATTAATGCATAAACCGTAAAAGTATATATAGCATACTAATATTTCGTAGCAAACATGGTCGCTGCAAGGGCAAGTGCACCTTTCCTCCCGGATTTCAAAGTTGAAAGAAAATAGTAGAACAGTATTGAAAAAATTCGCCTATTTCGTTTTCGATTTACTGTGTAAAGGTACACAGATGATTCTAATATGTGTATCTATTTTAACCCTTTCAGTCCTAATGAAAATTTGGCATCATCATTTTAGAAATTTTATTCCGATCGTCTATAGCCATTTATGATATCAAAAAGCACATCATTCGATTCTACAAATTTTTTTCTAGAAAATATTTTTTATTAATTCCAATAGATGTCATCCCTATTACTTTTTTAAAATTATGATCAGAAACATTATGATGCCAAATGGCATCACTGGGACCAAAAGGGTTAAACAGCACATACCACCCTATTTTGCAGCTAATCGGCTACCTTTCCCCGAAGTGGGAGAATATTGTGACTAGGTCGGCAAATCTTTAAATACGGCCCTGCTTGAAACCTCTTGTTCGTGTGGATGTATATTTTAAACATCATACTATTATAAAATTTAGTTATCTGTGATTAAAGGGTCCATATTTTTATGATAAGATGTTGTTATAAGCAATAGACATTTTTCTATTGATGTATAAGGTAACTGGAGTGGGATCTCTTTCTAGCATTTACAAAAAACACTAAAGTGGGAGGACAAGATTATTTCTTGAAGTTAGTGGACACTGCTGGTCAGGTATGTTAATTCGATTCCTTATTAACTTGCATCATTGTTCTTTCTGAATCTAGTGGGAAAAATATCTATGAATATTCGGTGGTTTATTTGGTGCTTTTCTGTTAAACGGACACCCCTGAAGGATAAAGAACCAATTATGGCACCCTCTTCTTCTGAATATGCTGATTACATAATGTTAGGGAACACCTAGCGTATTCAGGCCGGAATGCTAATTGGCGACTTTTGGCGTTCGTGAAAAAGTAAACACAGGGTTGCTACAGTTAGTAGTATTTTACGAAATATTTATATTAATTTCGGTACGGCATCAATAAATTCACTTCGGAAAAATGTTTATTTTAATTTTTAACATCAATATTTGTTTCAAAACGTTGAAAATTTATTAAGATTAGTTAATTTAGAATAATAATTACGCAGCTCGTAGGTTGGTTGGTTGGTAGACATATATTTTATGGGCTTGTGGTTACTTGTTTGTTTTGTTTCGTAGCTGGTTTGTTGCTTTTCCAGATGCGGGCTTATTCCTGTCATTGTGGTATGGCTTTTTTTTTACGTGACGTATATCTCTCTGTTACAATTCTCGAATTCGTTGCTTTTGCTCACGGAGTGGTGTCGGTAGCGTGAGGAAATAGTTTCATATGATTTTTTTTTTGTTTTAACATGTCTTGAAATCTTAGTAATGTTTTAATTGTCGAAACGTAAAATGTTGTACGCAATATAACATATACGTTACGAAATTTTCCCACCTGCGCCGCGTGTTGTGAAACTCGGAAATTCTTCGACAATCGAATGTAGAAACTCGGCCAGTGTTGGGCAAATTTTAATTGCAAAAGCAATTAATAATTATCAATTAATTGTTAATTGTTACTACTGCAATTAACAATTAATCAATTGTTAATTGCAGTAGTAACAATTAACTAATGTTAACTCCGACATTCCGACCAAGACCGACAACCCGACCAAACCGACTCCCGACCCAAGACCGACTATCCGACCCAAGACCGACGACCCGACCAAGACCGACGATCCGATCAATCGACCAAGACCGACAACCCGAACCAAGACCGACAACCCGACCCAAGACCGACGACCCGACCGAGACCGACGACCCGACCGAGACCGACGGCCCGACCGGGCCCGACCGAGACCGACGGCCCGACCAATACCGACGACCCGACCAAGACCGACGACCCGACCAAGACCGACAACCCGACCAAGACCGACGACCAGACCGACGACCAAGACCGAAGACCCGACCAATTGACAAAGACCGACAACCCGACCAATCGACAAAGACCGACAACCCGACCAATCGACAAAGACAGACAACCCGACCAAGACCGACAACCCGACCGTTCTAGACCGACCGACCGACCAACACTGGTCGGTCGGGTCAATTAATTAATTGAATGCCCAACACTGAACTCGGCCCATGACACAATTAAAAAAAAATATGCTGGTACCCCCTCCAGGCCGTCGATTGTGGCTACTCGGCAATCCTCCGGGCCGTCGATTGTGGCCACTCGAGCCGTGATATCCTTAAAAAACCGCTGGTACCCCTCCGGGCCGTCGATTGTGGCTACTCGGCAATCCTCCGGGCCGTCGATTGTGGCCACTCGAGCCGTGATATCCTTAAAAAAAAACATTGGTACCCCCTCCGGGCCGTCGATTGTGGCTACTCGGCAATCCTCCGGGCCGTCGATTGTGGCCACTCGAGCCGTGATATCCTTAAAAAAACCCGCTGGTACGCCCTCCGGGCCGTCGATTGTGGCCACTCGAGCCGTAATATCCTTAAAAAAACCGCTGGTACCCCCTCTGGGCCGTCGATTGTGGCTACTCGGCAATCCTCCGGGCCGTCGATTGTGGCCACTCGAGCCGTGATATCCTTAAAAAAACCGCTGGTACCCCCTCCGGGCCGTCGATTGTGGCTACTCGGCAATCCTCAGGGCCGTCGATTGTGGCCACTCGAACCGTGATATACTTAAAAAAACCGCTGGGGTCAATTGTTGCAACTAGACATGTGAAACTACGTTTTGATTATAATTTATTTAATTACTTTTAATCCAAAGTTGTTAGTAAGTTATTAATTAAGATTTTAATTTTGATGGATTTTTGATCATTAATGAAATGTACACTAATATACAACACCAATGAAATCTTAGTATTATAATCGGCCTACGGCCGATTATCAATGATATATTTGAATTATAATCGGCCTACGGCCGATTATTATCCAAATATATCATTGATAATAAAAAAGGGAATCCAACACTGAATAAAAAAAATCGAATATTATTCATTCAATAATAAAATAATACAAAATAATATATACAAAAATACTTATTAATAAAAAAATCCTATATTTAAAAAAAGGAATTTAATTACACATATTTCGTTACATCATTACTCTAATAAGATAAGATAATAATAAGATAATTACTTTCAATTTAAAAATTCATCAAAAACTATTAAAAAATTCATAAAAAAACTATTGTGAAACATCGGACAGATAAGAACGACAAAATTAACATTTGGTAGTTTCGATTAAAGCGTTTGTCAAAAAGCAAACCAAACACTGAAATACATCATAAGCCTTAAACCACTCTATCGATTTTAGTGCATTTTATAAAACCAAACCTTACCCACGTTGCATTTCGAACAAATACTCACATACACACAAAAACCCGAAATTTCAAAATAAACCCATTTCACGCTTTACTATTTTTTATATTACTGTATTTTCAAACAAACCAACTAACTCAAAAATAAATTAGTTTTTGAGATTTGGCAACAAGATTGATGTAAACATCTACTGAGTTGAACTGGAATGTTTACCAAATTAAGTACGTTTCCGCTACTTGGCTGCAAAAGTTAAGCCGCCAAACCGAGACCGGCCTGAATACGCTAGCAGTACCAATGTTAGGTTGTCATCATATATTATGGCAATCCTGATTCTACATGAATTCAGGTTCATAATGTGTATTATTTTTCACAGAATCATGAAATTGCTGTTCATTAAATGTCTGCTAGTTCGTAAAAATAATTGATTAGGGTGTGTTGCCTCGCTTTAGAATGCAATAATCCTGTATTATCTTGCCACAGTGTTTATTACCATAACATAATGTTGTATTGGGGATCAGAGATGTTTTTTTAAGGGGAGTCGGATGGTTCTGTTCTATCTTACCCATGTTAATTTTACTAACTTTAGGAACATTTTTATCAGGAACTATACGAGATATCATTATGATTTTTTTTTATAGTTTGTTCCTTACATATAGCTCTTTGATTTAAACTGAGGATATTTCACAGTATAAAAAAATGCTTTTACAGTGATTTTTTTAAAATATGTATTTAAACCCCCCAAAAAAAATTTGATTTGAAATTATATAACTTTTTTTTAGCAGAGATACTTTATATTCCTCAGTTTAAATCGAAACGCTATTAATGGGGGAGAAATAATAAAACAAAACATGTTATCTTTTATAGTTCCCGAGAAAAATGTTCCTAACTGTTGAAAAACCTTCTATTTCAGGAAACGCAAAAGAAAATTAAGGTATAGTTAAGAACTGATATGCAGAGTTTCTGAAAAATGCTTATAAAAAGAAAACTACTTAACAGAAATCGATAATCTTGGTCTTAAATCAAAGCTATAGATATGCAGATTAAAAATAAAAGAAACAGAAAATCTACATTTTTGACCCAGACACACATCAGACTCCCCTTAACTAAAAAAAAAGCGATGAGTTGCACAATTTTCATAGTTTTGTTGAAAAATGTCATAAGGTCATTGAAACTATTATGCAAAAAGTGCTACTTCCGAGTTTGACTTGTATGTATAAATGGATTACATCATTGAAAGTATTGCACAAAAGTGCTACTTCCGAGTTTGACTTGTATGTATAAATGGATTACATCATTGAAAGTATTGCACAAAAGTGCTACTTCCGAGTTTGACTTGTATGTATAAATGGATTACATCATTGAAAGTATTGCACAAAAGTGCTACTTCTGATCTTAAGTTTGGCTTTGCTGACTATTCCAGACTAGTGTCTATTAAATCAGGGTTGTTAAAAACCCGTTTTTTTTTACACAAAAACCCAATCCACTTGGGTTTTCGTTTTTTTTTTCAGGTTTTAGAGTTTTTTTCATAATTAAAATACTGATAATTGTGTATAATTGTTATATTAATGTACATTTAAATTTATAAATGTATTGTCTAGAACCAAGTATTGTTTGTGTATGTGTAAAATTATATAACCTGGAATATTGTAACTATAGAAATTTTAAAAAATGTATTAATTAAATTTAATTATATAATTAGTAAACATTTAAATTTTAAGCGTATTTTAAAAATTGAAGATACAAAAATGTAAAAGTATATTAATAAAATAACTAAAAATTATACAAAATATGTATGTTTGTATAAAAAGTTTTAACTTTTAATTTTCAGTAAAGGCAATTTTAAATTCAATTGAACACTTGGGTTTTTTCCAGTGTTTTTTTAATGTTTTTTTCTGGTCGTAAAATCATAACAACCCTGTATTAAATAGAAATATACTGTTCTTTCTGTGGCTCATAAAAATATCTAAAAACAACTTGTTTTACTCTTGGTTGAATATTTATTCTTATGAAGTGTAGTGCAGTTTTTTAAATTTTTAATTTTAGGATGACTTTTCTATTTTCCCACAATCCTATTCGATGGATATCCATGGCTATGTTCTTGTTTACTCAATAACTTCTGAAAGAAGGTGAGTGTTGCTCGAACTATTTATTTTTAAGTTATTGCTTAAAATATGTCTATCTGGGGGCCTGATCTAGGAAAGCTCGTACTATAGGCACAACAAATTTTGGGGGCCCCTTTACGTTATATTTTATTTATGATAGCTCGTTATGATGGTGCTAGTTGGCCGATGTATTACATTTTTTGCCACAATTTTATCAACTTTCTTATAACATCGATCAAACCAATCACGTAGGTCAATGTCTGAATTAAAGTCAAACTAAAAATAAAGTGGGGCCTCGGAAAATTTTAAAATTTACTTAAATTTTGAGGGTCTACAGCATTCAGTCTGTTCTTATGTGCAAAGGTACCCGCTTTTGAGTATGACCGTACTAGAGCCTTCAGGACACTAACTGGGCCATTCAGAAGATTACGTTTAGTTCATCTGAAGTTTAAAAGAAAAGTTTATATAGAATTGCAGAAGCTTGACATGTGGAAGTAATTAAATAAAAAGTTCAAATTAACTAAACAACTCGGACGTCTGATTTATTACAAAAATAAACAAAAAGCAGCCACGGCTGATGTCATATTTATATTACAAACCAGAATTTTGCTGTTGCCAGATATATCACAATTTACATTCACAGTTAATACATTATTTGAATAAAATATAAATCAATAATTATTCGCAAAATATTTTAAAAGATAACTAAATAAATATTAAACTAAATATTAACTGGAATTTTAGATTAGTTATAATTTATATAATTTTAATAATCTTTTTTAAACTTATCACCGAGCCTTGGATATTTTTACTGACTGCCATCTATGACCATTTGCTGGAACTAATTGTTCCCAACGAGTCTAAAAGAAGCTAAAATTAAGGGTCCCTTAAAATTTCAGGGCCCTAGGACCGCACCTTATGGTAGATCAGAAACTGTGTATCTAAATTTAATTTAGAACTTATGAATTCATGATTTCGTAATATACTAGTACTTCAGTGTTGTATATTCCTATGGGTAAAAGGAATATACATTAGCATTTTTAAATAGATCTTCATATTAAAGTTTTTTGTTTGATTTTGTTTGAATTAAATTATCTAGTAAAATAGTAAATCTGTAAAGTAGTCAGGCAACCAGTCATTTTTTAGTTTCGCAAGAAAATTTTGAGTTTATTTTAATTAAATTTTAATAAAGCCTCCTCTTTCTAATACATCGGTTGTTGTCAACTGTTTTTGCACCACAAAAATTTTAACATCTAGTGAGTGTATTTATAGCATTTTTTTTCTAAGCATACTGAACCGTACGCTTACTGAAATTTTTGTCTCATCTCCTGATATTTTTTTCCTTCTCTTCAGAAAAAAGACGACATAGATCGTTTTCTCCATTCTCTGCGGTTTTTCTCCCGTACTTTATTTGGAATAAGTCTACTACTGTGCATGCACAGTAGGAAAATAGCGTTTGGACATCGTGATACTTGTTAATGTCCCAGAATGCACTGTACATCTCTTTAGAAGATTTTCCCCCCCTTCTAATCATCATTAGAAGTGCAGTGAAGTCACTAGACTAATACGATAATAAACATATTCAATTTTATTCCTCGTTGCCTCCTGAATTTCACTATCATAGAGTATGAACCCTGTAAGCAGTTTGTTGATTGTGAAAAACGCTACAATTATGATGCTCAGGAAACCCAAGCTTAGGTTTATTATAAGACAAAAAGTATTTTAATGTATATTTTATTTGTATTTTTTGCAGTTTTGAAATTGTAAAATCCATTCATCACAGACTTCTAGATATGACTGGGAAAGTGCAGTAAGTTCTTGTTATATTTATAAAATCTAGTAAAAAAAAAAGTTTCAAACTGAATTTTTTTTTTCACATTGTAGTTATATTTGTATTTTTTTTTAGGGTTCCCATTGTTTTAGTTGGAAATAAAGTAGATTTACATATGGAAAGGTAGGTTATCTTTAAGGAAATGTATATTTTTAACATCAATAAGTTAATAAGGGTTTTAAGGTATATACTTTGTAATCAAAGAAGTCTCACTTTGGCAGCCTTAACACAGCTATCACTTATTTTTTAAATCAGACCTAAACAACTTATTAATATGTACTGACAAATCTTTATTTTAAATTAAGCATATCAAACAGCTTGCCTCCCATACACACAACTAATCTTTTTAATGCATATAGAATATAAGTTAACAGAAAATTAGTATAAATTATCAATTTTAAGTTATATAACTCTATAATTTTAGACAATGGCATAATACAACATTATGGTTAAAAAATTTGGTAGGCAAATTAAGAATCGCCAGTAATGCACACACATGTAAGCATACACCAGTAATTTCCTAGCATTTAAGTCTCTTTTTTTTCACACCATAATTATATAGTCTATTCTATTTTTCATGTGCATACAATAAGTTTCTGCTTCACTGTGTTTTTTTTCCATCTAACTGTTATGAGACTCGGCATAATCTCCAGAACCGAGAGCCTTTTTTTTTGTGGCACCTTCTAGGCCACTCTGCTGCCAATATTGACGCTCAGATTACAATGAATCTGAGCTCTGCATTCATACTAGATAGAGCTCAGATTACAATGAATCTGAGCTCTGCATTCATACTAGATAGAGCTCAGATTACAATGAATCTGAGCTCTCTGTTGATGTTAAAGTATGATTTAATTTTGCCGAGAGAACTCAAGTGATCTTTTACATGCCACATAATCATGTGACATGCATGCCCACGATTTTCCCGCAAAGAAAATCGGACGACTCAGCCGGGGCTCGAACCAGCAAACTTGGGCTTATGAGGCGGACAGGTAATACCACTGAGTCGCTCAGTTATTCATTTTAAAGTGGGTAAAGATATTTTGGGAAACCTTATATTTCCTCGACTATTTTTCTTGTTCAAATTATATTTTATGCTACTTTTGCTTCACTGTTTTTGTTCCTATTAAGACCAGTGTTTTTCTAATGCAGGACTGTTTCTTACGAAGACGGCAAGAGAGCGGCAGCTAGTATGAATGCAGAGTTCTTAGAAGCCTCTGCTAAGCAGAATGAAGTAGGCAGTTCTGTGCGTCATAGGCTTAACCCTTTTTTATTATTATTTTATATTAGTTTTATAATTAGTTTTATTTCTTTAAAATGTTATTCTTTTTTATGTCCCTTGTTGAGAAATATTTGATTTGTTTAATGTAAATCGAGTCATTTGTCTAAAAAAGTATTTCCCACCACTATATTCGTATTCGTATTGCTTTTTTTTATGAAGGAAATAGTAGGGACATTTTTCTGGTTCCCCTTGGCTTTTTTTTTACATTTAGCAGGTCATTTAAAATTGTTTTAACATATAAAATAAAATCAAAGTTTCTGAACTATGGACATAACATAGAATCGACACTTTTAAATCCCCCCTCCCTGATTTGTTCCTTGATTGTTTTTTTTTGCAAGAAAAGTGGGCAAATTATCATACTACTAGTGTCGGTTATTGAATTAAAAAACAAAAAAAACACAGTAAATGTATTTCTGATCAGAAATACTCCTTTCTTTTGAAAATGTATTACTGCTTATTTTATTTTTCCTATCATTATATCGGGACCCAAGGTGAGCTGTTGGTAAGGGTTGTGTTATTAGAAATTTTAATTCTAGGTGACATCGGAAATCTGGTACCATCTTTTAACCTTTTTATTCCTGAAAAAAGTTCTGCACATATATTATTTAGATAAACATATTTTTCAAAGAATTATATACCTAAAAAAGTTTTGCAAGGAATTAAAAGCAAATTAATGTTTTACATTTGCTAAGAGACGTCGAATTTCGGGTTCTGAGCAGAAAAAATTCATCTTTTTTTGTGGGCTATGAATAAAAAACAAGCTCTGTCTGTTTTTTGTAATATATAGCCCAATTTAACAATAGTTTTAAAGCAAGATGTCTTATAAATTAGCTGCTGAAAAAAAGGTCAAGTCACGGAATTCGTACAGATTAGCCGATATATTAATCTTAAAAAAAAGTTATTTTGTTAGAAAACTGTTAGGTTTTTCCGACTGAAAAGAATAAAGAAATTTTTAATGAAGCCATTTAATAGTTTAATTTTTGTAGCTTATGTAGCAAACTTTTATTGATACGAAATTTTAGTGTGCATTTTTCCCAGTGAATCCCTAAGATTTTTGCACAAGTCATTATCCTAAATTGTGCAGCTTTTTTTTACCCTGTATTGTGATATTCCATTCAGACCAATGATTTGATTTTTGTTGTTTCCAGAGCGTGGCCGACATATTTAGGAGAATAATCCTGGAGATCGAGAAAGCAAATGGCAACGTACAAGAAAAGGCCAACTGTGTGGTTTCGTGATGACATCCCTAGGCCTAGCAACAAGTAAGGAAATGTATAAGAATGTACTCGATTACTGTTACTTTGTTGAACTGTTATGTATTTTAAGTGTATTTGTATAATATATAATTTTTTTTGTACACTTTGATGTAAAGACTTATTTGGTGTAAAATAGTTGCCATATTTGAAAATATGTCAGTTGTTTGGTTATTTTTTAAAAAATATTTATCATTATTTTTTTGGGGTATAAAGTTGTTGAATAAACATTGGATGCAATTACCTTTTTGTATGCCTCTTGGTTGTTTTCGCAATATTTTGAAAGAAATATTCTATTAAAAAAACATGTCGAATGAGAGTATTGTCATTAATAGCAAGGCTATTTCAACAATGACTAGGTGGGTAAAAATATGCTTAATTCTGAATTATAATTATTTATCAAGTTTCAATCAAAAATAAAAATGAGGTAGCAATATTTTTGAGAAAATGGTGTGTATGTGCTGATTGTGTAGTTTTCTCAGCTGAAATAATTTGAACAATTTTGTCAAATTCTTTTAATTGTAATTATCAGTTCTGCTAAATAAAATAAAAGTATAAAATCATTTTTAAACCTAAAATGAATTTTATACTTAAATTTTTTAAAGAGATTTTTGTGGGTTTTGAATAACTTGTAATAATTGTGAAATGAAACTTTTACTATGCTGTATATTAAACTTATTTTTAGCTTACATTAAACATTTTCATATTTTATACCTAAAATGATACAGGAGATAAAAATGCTGGTTGCTTTTGCCACCCCCCCCCCCCCCCTAAAAAAATTAGATTTGTAAAATTGAATTTTTCCACCAAATTAAACTTTTTAAGTTAAATGCATGTTTGATATTAATCTTTGTAAGATGTAAGTAAATATTTGTTATGTTGTATATTGTAAAGTAAAATATTGGCCATTTTCTAACGACTGATTATATATCTTGTAATGTCTCATTGTTTGCCTTTTTTTTCTGTACACTGTTGAATTTCAATTTTTCTTATTTTTGTATTTACTTTTTACAAAGGGAGTATTTAAAAACTAATCCTGATATAAACAATTGTGTAAAAGCCATGTTAACAATTTCAAGGCTTTAAAACGGTTTACACAAATTTAAAGTTTCATGGATTTATGTTAAGTCATAAGTTTTGCCTCTGGTATTACGTATCACATTCTAAATGTTCATGGCCTAGGTTTTACTTCTGATGCAGACGTTGATTAAAGATTTCTCTTTAAAATAATGTTAATGTTTAAAATAATTCGATTACTTAAATCATTCGATTTTAATAGAAAAGCGTTTGAAAGATCGAATGATGTGCTTTTGAATATCATAAATGGCTATAGACGATCAGAAAAAAATTGACTCAAGGGGTTAATAGCATCATGTTGCTCACATGACTCCAGAGTACCACCTGATATTTTACCGCGTACCACCGGTTGGGCCCCCACCCCTGATTTATATGATAACCACGAAATGTAGGGGGAACTTCAAAATTTTTTATTCGTACATCATAGATGATTGACTTCCCTTGATCACATAGACAATATCTAGGTGGTAGTCCATTTCACACCATATGCGGCCCCTTTCTTCATGGGACTTACCGTTTCATTAGTCTCGCCTCATTAAGACTAATGAAACGCCTGCAATGAACACTTTTTTGGTCGTTGTGAAGTTTCAATCGTGCACGCAAAGGTTCCGCTTTGCTGCAGCGTATGTAAAATTAATTTTGAAGTTCTGTCTACATTTTGTGTTAATCTTACTGATAAATTGTGTTCGTTAAACAGTTATAACCGTTTGTAATCACTATATATATTTTTTACTTGCCCTGTGTAACTTATTCATGTATATGAGAGCTTGTTTGCTTCTTTGAGAGACTACTTACATTATTTGTACATAGTCATGAAATATCATACAGTAATGTGCCCAAATTTTTCTTTAGCATTAATTGCCTATCAGTGACCATTTAATTAAAAAATGTTTAAAGAATTTTTAAACAGCAATTATAGAACATTTATTTGAATAATGCCAAAGAGTGCATTTGCTCTTTTTCGTATTAAAGGAAAAGTAACCCTTTTATAACCTCCTAAGACCCCAGCGAAATCCTACTTGTATATTCTTCATTACAACATATTTTTCAAGCAAATATATATTAAAAGTATGTTTTGCATTAAATTAAATTTTTTTTAAATATTTTCTAAGGGGCACAACAATTCATGTCTCATGAAAAAAAGGCAAGACCAGCGAAATCCATGTTTACATTTATACAACTTCATTTTTTATCGAAATAAACAAATGGTATCTGCTATCACAAGCTAAAAAAAGGATTTTAAGATGTTCTCTCAAACCATTTCAGCGCTTAAAGTTTAAAATAAATTGTGTACTTGTAAAACAAAATATCCATTTTAAAACATGTCAGGTCTCAGGAAGATATATGAAAAAATTCCTTTAAAAGTTCTAAAAGTATTAGCTTATCAAATGAGTACCAGATGATATTTGAGTAAAGTCACTAATTTATAGTTTATATTCAAAAATGTGCTTAATGTACACTATCACCTTTCATAATGATGTTTGCCTTCAAGTATATAACTCCTGTTTATATTGTTTTAAATAGGTTGTATTGTTATTTACTAAATATATTTACCCATCATTCATTAAGTGGACATTAATAACTTCATATATTAAACATTTTATGTAATTATGATTTCTTAATTTTTTTATTTATTAAATTTTTCAATATATACTAACAAGTTTAATGTGTCAGAGACAGTATTTACTTTCAACTACAGGTATTTAAGATTTCAACTACACGTATTTAAGAATAGAACTGAATTTTTTTTGCTTTCTTTAAATATTGTTAAATTTCATTCTTTGGCATAGAAAAAACGAGGGTTTGGAGTAACACATTTCTTGTAAGAGTTACTTTTGGCGGAATGAAGTAAAGAAAAATTTCGGTATTTTCCGAAGGCTGTCGGATGCCAATTTTGAAATTCAACTCCTCTAAAATTAAATAATTTGTTTAATTAATCCTAATTTCAGTGTTTTGTTTGTGGTTATGTTTCTTTAATTCTAGTTCTCTTTGAAAACAGGTAAAATGGTTAAATTGCAATTTTTCTTGCAACTTAAAATTTCTAAAAGTAACTGTAGTTAGTTACTTTTTGTGTTAATAAACTGTAACCGTTACTTTTTTAATAAATTAACTATAGCTATAACAGTTACTTTTTAAAAGTAACTTTCCAATCCCTGGAAGAAGCAATAGAATGGCGAAGAATCGCTTTTGAATTAAGACCTAACTGCTTATGCAATATTATAACTGCTTAAAGTTTTGCTAATATTTCAACTTTAGTGTTTGTTACTTAACTGATTTTGAACTTGGTGTGTTTGATTTTTTTACATTAGTTTTCTATTGACTTTAGTTTATTCATTACGTGTGTATTGACATTATGTTTAAGTAACTTTCTCTAAACACTTTTGCGTCATTTGACTGTGGTTTTAAATTATGACGCCCGTCCTCTATAGCCCTTGTGTAGCTCTAGTGCGACAATATTTCAAACTAACCTAACAGCTAATGCTACAGATGAGGCCTAAAGGCATCAAGAACTTAAGATTCGTTAATGCTATTACTATGACATGTGTTACTTGCACATCGAAATGGTTAATATTTTTGGCTGTCATATTCTGAAAGTAGGTTACACATGGTTGCTAAAAGATATGAGGTGTAATAATGATTGCCATTTGGATAGGCGTATAATACTGACCTCCTTTGCTTTGTGTACTCTACCTGTTTTTAATTGAAATTTTTTAAATTAGAGCTGAACTATAATCTTTTTCATCAATGTGTTTAGTTTAACTTCTACAAAGGTTTCTTTTTTGCACAATCTACAAGTTTTAGAAGTAATCATTGAAATATTTTTCTTCAGACCCTTTGTATGATAAAGATATGACCAATAAAATTTTGGTAAGTCAATACAATTTTTGTATTTCTGTTAACACTGCCCAATTAAATTTTACTTAAACTTAAAAATGGCCAATTGTGTGAATATTTAAGTTTTGCCTATGTGGGATATGTATTCAATGTAGGTTTATATTATTTTTATCTATTGAATTTTTATTGATTTTATGTGCATATGTATAATTGGTGCATATGTATTATTGGGACTGTAACTCGGTTATATAACTTGTTGGATAAAATAAAGTACCTGTTTTTATTTATTTAGTGTTGATTATACTTTTAAAATGTGCGAATTCAAGCTTCTTGATGAGCTTTATTTCCTAAACATTTCGTGGGAAAAAACACTGATTTCATCTATGTGTCTTGATTGCAATTCAAAGTAACTAAGCATGTATTGGCTGACACAAGCTCTATAAAAAAAAAAGATGAAATAAGTAGTAGGAAGTTTCCTTTTAAATCAAACTTTTGTAGATGACAAACAATCTAAAATATTAAGTAGGAGGTTACTTTAATTTAGATAATATATATATTTTTTTTACTTTAAGGTACCGGTTTAATTTTATAAAAACATGCTATTAATCGAATGCAAGGGTCTAAGATCAAATACTGTCTTTGAAACAGACACTGCCATTCTATAATCAATAGTTGACCCGTTTTGTGCTCATTAGAGCGACGATAACACAACTCGGGCCTTTGCATTGCCTAAATAACCGACCTATTGCCTGTGCAGCCCTTAAGTCGGACGAATATTACTCGTTTTACAGGGAGAGCATGTTAAATATGCTACAATGTTCCGACGCTGCGTATGGTCACCTTTTTATTTTTTAAAAAGTTGCGTTGGTTGCCTACTCAGGTGCCAGCTCGTCACTAAAGTGGTTTTCAACAATAGGCCACGTGTAGCTCTAGTGCGACGATATCTAACTTTTTGCGCGGAAAAATTCAATTGGCCACCTGTATTGATCAGGCGGCTCCGTCAGTGAGTGCCCTGATGATTATCTTCCAATAACGATTTCGGTCGGTTGGTTGGTTGGTAGACATATATATTCAGGTTTGTGTGCTTGGTCACGACCCGCTTATAAACCTTCGTCAAGTAAGACACACAACAGATAACACACACACATAAGTGGATCCATCTAATTTTTAGAGACAGAGGCCAACTAGAGGATCCCCAGAATTGGCTTGTCACCCCCAGAGGTATTGATTTGGTATGGGAACTTAGAGGACTTTCGGACCCAACAGATTTAACGAGCACGTACTCCGCATATACTCGGTAGGTCTTCAGTGGTACCGGGACTCGTCGCAGGACCTTCCGATCCCGAGACCAAGACGCTGACCACTAGGCTCACTACGGCCCTACGATTTCGTCTTTTATTTGTGTTTCCTTACCGGAATAATCTGCTTCGTGTCTCGCGCTATGGAATAAAACCCGGCGATTGCAGCAGATATGATTTATTGATGTCTCAGCATTACCATGCGGATGTGCATTGAAAGGTAAGTCCACTTTCAATGTGTTTTTAAAGACGATTTGAACTAAAGGTTTAAGGCTGCGATTATCAAATTTTGCGTGAAGAATAAGCCAGTAGCCAATTTAACTCTAATTCAACCATGTTGCGTATTGACACGGGGTTTCCTGCCATGACGAAGGTGGTTGGAGAGGCCGTTTGGTAAGGCGCTGGCCTTGCATGCGAAAGATCCCACGTTCGAGCCCGGGTATTGCCAAAACAACTGCCAACCTATAAACGGCATGTGCAGCCAAAAAGTCTAACGAATAGACTTGTTTTTATTAAGTGTAGGATACTTCGTGCAGGATAGGGAGTGCACGTTAAATATGGCCCTAAGTCCCGACGCGCCGCGTACCATACCGCCTTTAAAAAGTTGCGTTGGGTGCCTACGCAGGTGGCGGCTCGTCACTTGACTATGGTTCTAAATTACCCCCTGCTGCAAGTAGCCCCCGTGTAGCTCTATAGTGCGAAGATGATTCAATCTAACCTAACCTGGTGTCGGCTCGTCACTTGACTGTGGTTCGAAATAATGACGCCCGTCGCCAAAAAGCTCCCGTGTAGCTCTAGTGCGGCTAGAAATTCAACCTAACCTTAATCCCGGCATATCGAAGGGCGAACACCGAACTTACCATGTCACTGAGTCATCCTAATGCCTGTTATTTTGAAAATAAAGTACATTAGAACCAGTTGTCCTTGATATCCTTTATCATTTTATCCGAAGTGTCTTATTAATATTTAAATTTGTAGAGCCGGTCGAATCCAGTTTTTCTTATTGAATATTTATATTTGGTTTATTCTAGAGTTTGACTAAAAGTCAAGGGCGAAATTTTCTATTGATTTTGGTTACCTTTTCATTGGCTCTAGAACGTACAGAGCGAGAGAGCCCGCTTTTTTTAAATGTATTTTAAAATATAATTTATAACAGTGGTACCGTTACGCCATGGGTTTTTAATTACATTTAGAAGCTATTTTATTTTTAATAAAAAAAAGTTTAAATATTGAATTTTTTCATTATTTTATGTCTCGAAATCATTTGATTTTGTTTCAAATATTATTTAATGTTTTAAAACTCAAAGCATATCTAGAAGGGAAAAAATTAAGTTGTAGATAATTTTTTAGAAATTAATTTGGGAATCTTGGAAAAATATTTTAATTTTTTGTAATTCTGTTATGTGAGGCCGGCCATGTGCAAATGCACCTTGTCCTTTGGTCACCCCTAGAGGCAGCCCTGCCTTATAATGTAGTTGATACGATAGAACATATTTGTTTTCATTCTGTTTATCATTTTTTTTACCTGTCTATAGTACTTAAGTGTCGGCTCGTCACTTGACTGTGGTTATAAATTATGACGTCCGTCGCCAATAGCCCTCGTGTAGCTCTAGTGCGACGATAATTCAAATTCCAAACTAACCTAACATGTCTATAGACTTATTTCTTCAATTACTTCTCATTCGAAAATTAAAATTTTATCACCAAGCCTGAACATTCCACGCTTAGTTTAGTTTACTAAAGATAAAATCCAATTACGGTAAAACAGTGGGCAACGAAAACAACTCCCCTACTGGCCACCAGATGTCGCATTCGGACACGGTTCTTCATTCATCCGATTCATTACGCGATTTCAGCTGTTTTTGTTTCGAACCTACACGAAATCATTCTTCTAAATCATAAAATAGAATTATGAGCGAAAGTGGCGATGTGGGACCCCAGCGAAATGCCCGGGTCGACCTCTATCATGCTGGTGGGGACCGCGGGCGATTTTACGACGTCAGAAGATGACGAAGACTTGGTGTTCGAGGTAAGGGTAGGGGGGAGATGACGTGGACAGGTTTCTTATTCAGTTTCCCGTTCTCTGTTGTTTTTCATTTCCTTGGTACGTGTTTCATTTTGCTGTCGCTTGGATAAAGGGTGCGTTTCGCTTACAGATGGACTTGAGTACCATTGCATAATGCATACAGAAGTTTAGTTTACTTTAGTTTGAATTATCGTCGCACTAGAGCTACACGAGGGCTATTGGCGACGGGCGTCGTAATTTAGAACCACAGTCAAGTGACGAGCCGACACCTGAGTGAGTAGGCACCCGACGCAACCGTTAAGGGCGACATCGTACGCAGCGTTGGGACTTTGGAGCCTATTTAACGTGCACTCCCTCTATATGGGGTATTATTCGTCGAACATTGTAGGCTGCACAGGCCGTTTATAGGTCGACAGTTATTTTGGCGATGTCCGGACCCGAACCTGGGACCTTCCGCATGTAAGGCGAATGCCTAACCGACTGGGCTCCCCAGCCCCTCGCACAGAAGAGTGACTATAACTCATAGGTTGGCAGACGCTTCCTTTCACCACCCGAGGCAATTTGGTGCCAGTGCCAGTTTAGTTACCTTCAAGCCAATAGTAACGTGCGTTCACCGTAGCCCAATGACCTGTCTAGGTGAAAATGATTTCCACGATTTTAATAGTATAGTTAATATCTAGTGATAAGTTAAAAGAACTAGTGTTTCTCCGGGGGGGGGGGGGGGGGCTGGTGCGGTTCAAAAATGTAGAAAATACCTACTGATATATTTTAAGAAACTTTCTAGACTTTCTGATGCAGCAAAAAAAAAAAAACGCGAGTCGTGTAAATCAAAGTCATGTACCTTAAAAACTGTCAAATCGACCTAATATTATAAGTGAAAGAAGGAAAGGATGATGCTTGACTTCCCCTAATTTAAATCTTTTGCGGTTAGGAAGTCGTATTTTTGCTTCTGTATCCTCTAACGCTCAGGAAACCCACAAGGAAAACTTAAAAAAAAAATAGACTTTATAGACTTTTTTTTTTTCACAACCACGTTAAATATGCTCCAAAGTTCCAACGCCGCGTACGATGCCGTCCTTAAAAGTTGCGTTGCGTTATGGGTGTCAACTCGGGTGCGGTTCGTCACTTGACTATGGTTCTAAATTATGACGCTCGTCATATAGACTTTTTTTTTTCACAACCACGTTAAATATGCGCCAAAGTTCCAACGCCGCGTACGATGCCGTCCTTAAAAGTTGCGTTGCGTTATGGGTGTCAACTCGGGTGCGGTTCGTCACTTGACTATGGTTCTAAATTATGACGCTCGTCATACAGACTTTTTTTTTCCCAACGACGTTAAGTATGCTCCAAAGTTCCAACGCCGCGTACTATGCCTTCCTTAAAAGTTGCGTTGCGTTATGGGTGTCAACTCGGGTGCGGTTCGTCACTTGACTATGGTTCTAAATTATGACGCTCGTCACCATAGCCCTCGTGTTGCTCTAGTGCGACGATAATTCAACATGATCTTATCTTGTAAGGAAGGTTGCGCATTATTTATGAACAATTAATAAGTTTTAGAATTTGTTGTAGCAACAACCATAATACGTACACTGCTATCAACTCATCCATCAATAAGGATTATTTTCTTAATAATGCTCCGAGTTGAAAGTTATTGTTTTTTTTTCTCTTAATCCATTATTTACTGACAGTATAGTCCTCCCACCACTTCTTAGCATCTATGACGTGTGTTTTAGACGAGTCCAAACTATCAATCGTAAAACGAAAAGGGGCCAGAGTTACTATATATTCGGCGATTTATTGCTTTTGCAGGTGCATATTTCTTTAAAGTTTAGAAACAGTTTCTCAACTGAACTGCAGTTCGAACTTGCATGGGTTCACTATTATTGCATAGCTATTTTTTTTTTAAACTTATATAGCGTTCCCCGAAATGATACTGAATATTGTAAATAATACATATTACAGATGCAAATTAATTGACGATCAAGTCAAGATAGAAGCAATTGATGACATCAACCTTCAGCGATTAACTATAATCCTCCTTTCACTAATAACCTATGTGTAGTTTTAGTGTGACACATTATTTCCAACCAAACTAACCCAACAATCCGCAGGCTCGCCAAACACCATGGGATTGGCAACCCTGCCTCCTTTAGGTTCTCTACCTTTTTACAAAGTGGACGCTTCCACAATCAAAATATTTGGGAAGCTAAGTTATGGCAGGCGAACTATACTTACGTATCACTTATAACTTCGCTGTTTTTTCCTCTTAATTTTTCATTTGGAGAAAATGGGAGCAAGGAGGAACTTTTTGATTGAATTTTACGGTTTTAGCGCATTTCAATCAACAAAAACAAATTCTTCAGGAAAATTTAACCTCAGTTCTGCGCCAATTCGTTATAACCTGACGGTACTTATGAGTACAGTGTAATTTATTTAGCAAGGAAGGTAAATTAAAATATTTTAATAGCAAGGAGAATAAATTAAAATATTTTACTAGCAAGGAGGATAAAATAAAATATTTTAATAGCAAGGAGGATAAATTAAAATAGTTTAATAGCAAGGAGGATAAATTAAAATAGTTTAATAGCAAGGAGGATAAATTAAAATAGTTTAATAGGCAAGGA
Source organism: Oedothorax gibbosus (assembly GCA_019343175.1). Taxonomy (NCBI): domain Eukaryota; kingdom Metazoa; phylum Arthropoda; class Arachnida; order Araneae; family Linyphiidae; genus Oedothorax; species Oedothorax gibbosus. The sequence goes on from JAFNEN010000396.1 coordinate 102,276, forward strand.
GGATAAATTAAAATAGTTTAATAGAAAGGAGGATAAATTAAAATAGTTTAATAGAAAGGAGGATAAATTAAAATAGTTTAACAGCAAGGAGGATAAATTAAAATAGTTTAATGGCAAGGAGGATAAATTAAAATATTTTAATAGCAAGGAGGATAAATTAAAAAATTTTAATAGCAAGGAGGATAAATTAAAATATTTTAATAGCAAGGAGGATAAATTAAAATATTTTAATAGCAAGGAGGATAAATTAAAATATTTTAATAGCAAGGAGGATAAATTAAAATATTTTAATAGCAAGGAGGATAAATTAAAATATTTTAATAGCAAGGAGGATAAATTAAAATATTTTAATAGCAAGGAGGATAAATTAAAATAAATTCATCATAAAGTGCATTTTATGTGCCAACTTTTTTTTTTACCGTAGTATATTATTAATTGCATTTGGCACAGATAACTTTAAAATAGGTAACTGCAAATAATTAAAATTCAGTCTTAATTCAGAGCATAAAGGTTAAAGTTAAAAGGGACTTAGACCAACCTGCTCGGCTACCTCAGTCTCGCTGTAGGGTCAAGATACGATTCATTATATTGGACTTTTTCTTTTACTAACAAAAGAGTAATAAAAAACTTAAATAGTTTGATAAACTGATGTCGATACCAGGAGCAGCGATGTATTCTCTACGTTTTGAAATAAAGTTTGTTCCGTTTCATTTGGAAATAAAGTCAACCGGTAATTCCAAAATTCTTCAACTATATATAGTGCAAGATTTGTTTTATTCTCTTCGCTCCATCAGATACACATGTGGGGACCACTTCACAACTTCAGATTACAATTTTTTCTTGAAACAAATTTTTTAATTAAAAACTTGAATGTTCAAGCTTTCCAAAAATACCGATACCAAAGCAGCTTAATTATTAACTTGTATTGAAAAATTGCGGACCAAGAGAGTCAAGCAGATATCGGAGGTTTTGCAAAAAAAATTCAGCAGGTAATTTATAGAATATTTTTTATAAAGCAAAAATTTAAAAACTAGTCTATTAATCACAAAAAAACTGACAGAGCTTGTTTTTATATTCATAGCACACCAAAAAAGTGTATTTTTAACCTTCAAAACCTCAATTCCACTAAATTTACGTGACCCTCAGCAAATGTAAACGATAATTTTTTCAAAATTAATGGCAAAACATATACTTCTAAATACATAATTGTTTGAAAAGGATGTTTTTATAAAGAATTTATACGCAGGATTTTTTTTTCAGGAGTAAAGAGGTTAATTTATCAAACAACTGCCAAAGTAGTTTTCATCATATTTGTTTTCTTCCAAGAAGTCGTCTCGTGATTCTTAAGAAGTTTTTTTTTAATCAAGTGTTTGACGTTAGCGGCGCTTCGTCCTTGTAATTTTACACTTGTGATAACGGCCGAGTTAAAATAATGCATAACCCAATTGAAAATCACATGCTATGAGTAACTGTAACCCTGACTTTGGCCGGTCTTTCATGTTACGTAAAGGATGGGAAATGACTGCTTGCTATGCAGCCTAAAATTCAATTTTTATATACTTTAAAAAAAAAATCATTTTAGAAGTAAAAATAAAGGTTATACTCTTTTGTTTACGCAAAAACCTTAAACTAAAAAGTAAAGGGTATGGTTTTTGCAAAAGAAATATGAACAAACATAAAAATAGGATAATAATTTGATTAATATTTTCCCTCATTAGTCAAAATGTCGTCCTTCATATTTGCCGCTCTAATCAAAGGGCTGGGGATCTTAGTTGGTAAGGCGCTTGTCTCGCATGCGAAAGGTCCCAGGTTCGGGCCCGGGCATTGTCAAAATAACTGCCGACCTATATACGGTCTGTGCAGCTGAAAAATCTGATGGATTACCCCGTTTAGAGGGAGTGCGCGCTAAATGTGCACCAAAGTCCCGACGCCCCCTTCGATATCGCCCTTAAAAGTTGCATTGGGGTGCTTATTCAGGTAAAATGGCGTCCTTCCGCGATCTGCCGCCCCTATAGCTTGCCTGTCACGATCTTAGTTACGCCACAAACAAATATGAAAACTCTAATAGCAATTACTTGGACTGCACTTTTACAGTTCCAATTATAATGGTATCCTTTATCCTTCCCCCCCCCCCCCCATTAGAATTCTGAAACTATCGATACAGATTTAGTTTAGTTTGAAATATCGTCGCACTAGAGCTACAAAAGGGCTATTGGCGACGGGCGTCGTAATTTAGAACCACAGTCAAGTGTCGAGCCGATACCTCTATCGATATAGAATTGTAACAATATACGTGTAGAAGAGTTATCCCGCGGAGCGTCCCTGATTTGGGAATTAGCAAACGATTTCTTTAAATTCGAGGGTTTAAGGCAATTTAGTGCCCTCGGAACCAATGACAATTCATCGCTTGCTCACCATCTACAATGCAAAAAGAATCTGTACGATAGCTGAGTTGGCAGAGCTTTGAGCTGACTGTCTAAGGTCCGTGTGGGTCGAACCCAGGTTCGGCATTTTATTATTCCCCGGTAGTTTTGTGGTCAGTATCCCTGCCTGTGACTGGGGGTTCAAATTCCCGCCGACGGAGGCAGTATTTTGTTTCTTTTTTCATTTTATCTGTTAAAAAACAGCTTTTTCGTTAAAATTACTAATTGTTCGTATAAGATAAACGGATTTTCTCTGTAAATTATACGGTATTTTCAGGCAAACCAGCTGGCATTTTTTTAAAAATAAAACCCACACTTTTTTTTTTACAGTGTGAGCTCTTAGCTCGACTTTTTCTATGTTAGTAGAGCAATATCTATTGGCTCGATTATTTTCCATATCACTTAAAAGTCACTCAATTACCCTCATGTAACTACGGTAACGTAAAATTCATTAAAGGTTTTAGAGGAGTGATAAAATCCGAAAATTCTATCAAAATCTTCGATTTTTAGATCAAACCTTACGCTCAAATAAAATGAGTAATCACTTTTTATTATTAAGTTTAATTTTTTCTGGGAAAGTTGTACGTACTATTTTTAGACACCGCCGCTATCTTGCAACCCTAATCGGCAGAATCGTCTCTCTAGACTAATCTTTTATTTGGATTATTTAACAGTTGACACACATGGGCAAATATTCCGTATAAAATCGGTCACCTGCTACAATTTCGAAAGTTCGAAAGGCGCTTATCTCTGAAGTAATTTATATTTGTGTTTCCGATATAAAAGCTACGGAGTGAAATTGAAAATACGAAAAAGCTGCGTTTTAATCGTGCATAATAAAAATTCTGCCCGCTTCATAAGCCCAAAAGATTGCGGGTTCGAGCCCCGGCGGAGTCTACAGATTTTCAGGATGGGAAAATGGTCGGCACGCATATCATATGATTATGTGATATGTAATAGATCCCTTGAGGACATATTTGGCTTGGGTTCTCTGCAATTGCAATCTGAGCTTCAAAATTGGTAGCGAGAGGCGCATAGATGGTGCCACAAAAAAAAACAAGAAGTTCATAAAGAACTAAAATAGCCTACTTTCCTGTTACTTAAATACTTACTGAAGTTCTAATCGGGAAAAAAAACTAGGTTCCTAAAGTAAATATCATCAACAGCCGTTTCTACACTAGATTTATACACATTAGAAAAAAAATCGAAACACAGCACCGAGCTATAATTTAAACTTCTAAAAGCCAAAATCAACTATTTTCCTTAATATTCTTTCGTAAATTAATTAAATATTATTTATCATCTGCTCGTGATTTATTTGCAGTTCGAAGAATAATTAAATATTTATTAATAACAAAAGTAATGAAACTACTCCGAACTGCATTAAAAAATAAGAAATGTAAATTAAAACTAAGCATAATTGCATGCAAAAGTATGCCTTGCCGCTTTTTTGGTAGATAATTAATGAATAATCAAAGAATCAAATTGTGCTACATTTTATGACGTCATTCCAAACTGATTCATGAAAATATTATTTTGCTTCGAATATGTTTAAATAAATAAAATTTCTCATGCCATTGTTGCTTTGGCAACAGTGATTTAAATGACTCAAAATTGAATTTCAATGCTAATTCAATGGGAAATTCGCCGAAAGATAGTACATTTATGTCCGTCCGGACGTACAGACAGACGGACAAAAAGTATGAAAGTTGGGTATCTGAGGTCATAGCTTTCTAACAAAAAAAGAATTTTTAAGATCCGAGGGATAGAACCGATTTTGGAAGAGGGATACGGACAGACGGAAAGACATACGAACAGACAGACAGATGGACATCAACCGCATTTCAATACCTACAGTGATTTAAATGACTCAAAATTGAATTTCAATGCTAAATCAATGGGAAATTCGCCGACAGATAGTAGATTTATGTCCGTCCGGACGTACAGACAGACGGACAAAAAGTATGAAAGTTGGGTATCTGAGGTCATAGCTTTCTAACAAAAAAAGAATTTTTAAGATCCGATGGATAGAACCGATTTTGGAAAGGGGGGGGGGGGGGGTACGGACGGACAGACAGACAGACGGACATCGACAGCATGTCAATACCTACTTTTTCATTTTTTTAATTCTTTCAAATTAAAAAAAGAAAAGTAGCCTAAAAATGGCTCTTGTTCTTAAGAATATGCCGAGTCCGTGAAAGGCCACCAAAAAGCAATTCCGTTAGGAAAAAAAACCCTCAAAAATTCATCGGAAAACAAATTCTCTACTTCTACTTCAATTTCTTCCATTTCCGTGCGATAACATGTAAATCGTCTATTCGTCTCCTAAAGGAGGCTAGAAATAGGCAGCCGGAAACGATTACATTAGGATGCAAATCGTTTATTCTACTCGTAATATCAAACTTGTATATTTGGGCAGTTATATTGGAGGTTTAATCCGATTCAAAGTTTCTAATCCATGATACATGTCAAAAGCAATCTTGACTTCAGATTTTTAAAAACAATATTAATTTTCTATGTAAGTTTTAGATACATTTTTGATTAGCTATGGCGAAGAGCTTAACACCGCTTCGTAATTTAAAACCACAGTAGTTAAGTTAAGAAGAAAACACGAACTAACCTCAACCTCATAAAAAAAATTATATTGCACTACAAAAACTAACAACAATAAGAAATTTTAAAACTGAATCAGCTGCGAAAAAAATTTCTTCGCCTCAATCTTTCGGTAAAATCTAGAACAATTGATCGGCAACTGTCATTATCAACCGTTTACTCTTCTAACAAAAGACAGGAGGAAAATAATAGTACAGCCAAAATGGCATATATGTTATCGTCTGATAATAATTGATAGAAAAGCTGTTTTTAAGCGCGCTAGGAGACAAGCCCAGGGGGGCGTATCACTTTTTTTTGTGTGTGAAAAATGCCATCGCTTAACGAAGATCCTCCAACTGTAGAATTGGCACTTAGGAAAATTAGTGATTTGTCTCTGAGTAACTTCGCATCTGAATCGAAGGTTAGTTACTATATTGTATAAATTAAAATATTTTAAATAGAGCATATTAGGATAAATGGAGGAAAATTAAATTTGGGAATGTGTTCTAGAATTATATAATTTCAAAAAGTTTGTTTTATTTTGTTTGTTTTATTAAGTTTTTTAATATTTTGTCTTCGTTATTCAGTTGTAATCTCAAGCCATCCAATTAAAAAAATAAAGTAACCCAATTGTGCCCCATTAAAGAATACAATTAAGGTCTTTTTTTACTGAATAAATACGTTACTTTTAAGATTTTTAAAGACCCCGACAAAATTGTTCAATAATATATCCCAGTTTTTCGACATAAATTATTCATATTTACTATCTATTAAATGTAACAGAATGAACGAAAGAAATGACTAGATTGTAATTTCAATAACATTTTAATAGATTTCTGAGCATCTTGATTAGTATTTGCTATTTATGTATTTAATATCTTTAAATTTTAATAAATATTGCGAATAAAACAAGTTGCATGTAGACAACTCTAAAATAGAAAACAGCAGACAAAAAGACCGCGCAATGAGAGTGAAACCGAAACAACCAATGAAGCAAAAGTACAAGAATGAAAACTAGAAAGAGTTATATCATCTGGACAGAAAGAAGCCAATGGGAATGTTTCGATGATGTAACGCTCTTGTTTTCACTTTTCTACATACTGCTATTGCATTGGTTGCTTCGATTTCACTCTCAAAATGACCGATATAGATGAAAGAAACTTTTATTTCTATACAAGCTTCCTTTAACAAATGTTTTGAACAACCAACAGCACAGCAAGAAGTTAGCATTTAAAAAATTTAATTAGTAAAATATTCTTTGAAAACTCATTCTCGAATACCAAAACAAAAGTAATTCCAGATAACAACTGAAAACAAATCGCTTGAACTGTTTCCCTCCATGACATGAAAGAACCCCATTCCATATTTAAAAAACACGCGGAGAAAGGATGCTTCCGACGTTCTGACTCACACTCACAAGTACTATTTCTAAGCCGGCAGTTTCATTTCCATTTTCACGTGATTCAAAAGACATACAACTCAACTCTTCGTTTCGCACGAAATCAAAAAGAAAACTTTTGTTGTTATTTTTTCGTTCAATGACAGTCTGCTAGCGCGCACGTTCATGAGTTTCGCTCTCTATTTGTGAATTCAACATTATGGTGAGGTATTTAACTTTTAAAAATTAAAAAAATTAAAGCATGATTCATTGCTTTTTGTTTCGAAATTAAAGAAAAATATTGAATTATGCGCATCAGCTTTTATTGAGCATGCTTGTAGTTACGCTTCAGCTGTCAAATGAATTCAAAGCATTAAAATTAAACAAAATGTTGCGCTTTCAATACTATTTATTTTAATTTACTCTTTTTGATGCTCTTTAAAACAGTTATATATATTTTTATTTATGTAGATTGCCAAAGGCATTTTTTTTTGTCTAAATAGTTTTTTTAAAAAATGTTTTTTTAATGTTAACTTAACCATTATACTTCCTTTCTTATTGTTTAAAACCTTTCTTTCTTATTGTTTAAAAATAAAAGTTGTTAAATTTAAAAATAAAATGTTAAATTTTTATGGCGGAATGTTTACCACATTTGAGCATTTTCATTGTTTGGCAACATAACGTGAATCGCCAAATTGGGACTGGTCTTCATGCCATAGCTGTTCCATTTTTTAAAAAAAGTGTTAATAACTATTTTTTAACATGCCTTTATGAAAAAAGTTGTGAAGTCATTACTGAAATTCATTAAAAGAGTACAATTTCATTACAAATCAAGGTATACAAATTTATTTAAAATGCTTCATTTGAAAGATCCTAAAATGTTCTTCAGATTTTTTTTTTAGAATAAACAAAGGCTACAAAAATTTTTTTTAAACAAAAAGCAAGCGCGAATTTCCTTAAATATACTGTTAGGGAATCACCAAATTTGCCGTGGGCAGGTAAACTGCAGTATCTAGTCTAAACTACCATTGTTGTAAATACACAAGAACTACAACCTAAAAGCAAACATACTAAAAGACTATTTTAGAGCCTTAATGGTCCGATTGATTGTTGTGGTTACTTCAGTTTACCTGCCTATGGCAGCAATCCTCTTTGTTCTTTTTTGTTGTCTTACTCTTTCACATTTCTATTATAACTTGTAATATTCTGTTATCTTTCAAAATCTAATTTTGTATGATTTTTAAAAATCTTTTGAATGGGGTGCTTTATTTTACATTGTCCATATGTGCAATGAACTTGTAATCCTTTCATGAATCGCCGTAACAGGTGGGGGAGCTACACGATTAAACTGCAACCACTGTTTAACCAAGCATGTTCTTATGTTGCTAACAAACAGTGCAGGTTTTGCTCAGTCTTTTAGAATTTGGTATTTAGAAAGTCCCTACTTTTTTTCATCTTATTCCTCTCTAATGAATAATGGCGTGTATATGAGATTGGTGCATGTAAAATCTGTCGACTAAATTCCTGAATTTGCATACAATAACACTATAATATGGAATTGTGTAGTGTCACCTCAGATATCAGCCTTGTCACTTTATTATATTAAATTAAGAAACCTTTTAACCTATGAGCTATGTGTAGCTATAGTGTAATCTTAATTCAACTGAAACAAACTTATCCCTAAAGGGTTTAAACTATGCATAAATAAATTGAATTACTAGTTGTTAAAGTATTTATTTTCCATTTTGTTAGCAAATGTCTTTCACAATTGAGTTACATAGTTTTTAGAAAACATCACAAATGTAGGAAAAATCAATAAAAATTTTGAGATTTACCTAAAATAGTTGAAAAACCAGTCACATTCTTTATTGGCAAAATTTCTGCTTTATTAGAAAAGTAACTCTATTACAGTTAGTTAACATGAAAAGTAACTATTTACAGTTACTTAATATGAAAAGTAATTAGTAATAGTTTCTTTTAGAAATTTTAAGTTATAAAAAATTGCAATTTAACCCTTTTACCAATTTTGTAAGAGAACCAGGATGAAAGAAACATAAGCAAACACAAAACACTGCAATTAAAATTAAGTAAAAAATTTCATATTTAATTTTAAAAAAAACGTACAAGAAAGCATTCTATTCTGCAACAAATAAGCTCTGTGAAGGGCTATGTAAAATAAAGCAGTTAAAATTAAGTAAAAAATTTCTTATTTCTTTAAAAAAAAACCAAACATACAAGAAAGCATTCTATGCTGCAACAAATAAGCTCTGTGATGGGCTACGTAAAATAAAGCAGTTAAAATTAAGTAAAAAATTTCTTATTTAATTTTTTAAAAAAACCAAACATGCAAGAAAGCATTCCATTCTGCAACAAATAAGCTCTGTGAAGGGCGGCGTGTAAAGTAACGGAAAAGTACCGAAATTTTTCTCAACCACTAAAACTAACTAAGTTGCAGTTTTGTTAGGAAAAATGAATACTTGTAATGTGTTACTCCAATCCCTCTGCAGTCCATTTTAATTAAGTGTTTTCCAGTAACACATAATTTTCATAAATTTTATAATTTTACTAGATTAAAATTTTTTTTTAAAGATTTGTATTTTAATTTTTTACAGTAAAAACAAGTTTAGACCTGTGCCAATTTGCTTCTCACTCCAATGGTTAATAACTAATTTGAATTAACCTTTTGTTGTTGCTGACGTGTGCCTACAAAGCATAGCCTGGAAAGCGGAAGGGGTGTAATAGCGTCCATTGGCACAAGGCTTTGAGGCCCATGAGGGTTGGAAGCCTGACTTCTGCTACGAGATGGCATCACCTCCTCAATTTAGGCATGTCGCTGTAGGGAAATTTACCTTTAATTTGCAATGGATAATTATAGCTTTTTCCACAAACATTTTATTCGATTAAGCACATTAAAAAACCTCTAAAACAGAAGTATTTCTTGGTTTTTGAAATTTATTTATTTTTAAATTCAGTTTTAAAGTTAGTGATACGTCACTTCCATTAAACCACTCGACATAACAAATGATGTCATGTTTGGCTTTTTTTTTGTTCTTGGCGTGTTGTTTCATATCAGGTTTCACTGTCATTTTGAAACTGTGAAACGTACTTTCATCCTTATCAAACTCTTATAAAAGTTATGATGTTTTACAGAAACATATGTTCATTCCAGTTAATTTCTTCGAACGTTCAACGATTTTACTTGACTATTCCGATCAAATCCAACAGTCATTAGTTCTACAATAGCTCATACGCTCTCTTGGGTCTGTATTTTAACAAACTACCAAACTTGAAATAAGCTCTTTAAATTCCTTGATAGGAACTGGTAAAAATAATATTTTGCTCTTTTTTTATGAGGTTTTGTAGAAATTCTGAGGTTTACTATTTTATAAAGTCTATTAAAACATTACGGACATAGATCGAAACATCACCAAAAACAGGGGCGGACTGGCCCGGGCGGCTAGTCGGCGATCGCCGAGTGGGCCAAATTTGCCATGTGGGCCAAGAGCAATATGATAATATTCGTTTAAGGGGGAAAAATCTACAAATACTTAATTTAGAATGAGCAAAGCAGAAATTTTTTTATGGCCCTGATAAGCAGACGGATTCTGATGAAATATTATGTGGCGTCATTTTTTTTTCATTTTTTTTCGTTTTTTTTTCATGATTTGCTATATTGTGCACTCACAAATCAGTAAAGGTCATGGTATTAGGCAATGTTAAAGAAAAGAAATAAAAACTATCCTCCCCACCCCCTTCGGATTTATTTTTAAGCCAATCGCAATTTTGGCGGGAATAAGATTTTAGATACATTTTTACGGCGCCGATAACGACGGCTATCCTCTCAAACAGGAAGTATAAAAAAAACAAAGAAATAAAATATTGACAGATTTTTTTTTGTTGAATTCGTTTTCAAATATAATAGTGCATTTTGTTCGTTAATAATCAAAGAAATTCCACTATCGCAAAAAAAGAAATAACAAAAACGGTCCTCACCCCCCTCCTCTCCTCGGATTTATTTTTAAACCAATGACCCTTGCTATCTTTGGATGACTACTTTTTTCTTTATATTTTGCTTAGTTAAATAAGTGTACTATAAGTTAGGAGTTTTTCGCGCTTTTTTTTCTATCGTAATTTCTACTGTAAAGTATCTGTAGTGAGTATGAAAATGAGCATGTTTGTTGTTACGCGTCAGACACAAATTAATGTAGTCAATTTAAAAATTTTTCAACAATAAAAATTTTCCAAAAAGCCCTAATAATATATGTTTTGACCATAAAGTATAAAGACGGTTAACCGAAACCTTAAAGTTATTGCATACTTAAGGGGCTGGGGAGCCCAGTCGGTTAAGGCGTTCGCCTTGCATGTGGAAGGTCCCATGTTCGGGTCCGGGCATCGCCAAAATAACTGCTGACCTATTAACGGCCCACGTAGCTAAAAATGTCCGACGAATAATACCCCGCGTAGAGGAAGTACACGTTAAATATGCTCTAAAGTCCCGACCTGCGTACGATGTCTACCTTAAAGATTGCGTTGGGTGCCTACTCAGGCTCGTCACCTGACTGTGGTTCTAAACTATGACGCCCGTCGCCAATAGCGCTCGTGTAGCTCTAGTGCGACGATATTTCAAACTAAACTATAGTATACTAAAAAACCAAACTATCGATGACGAGCGGTGGAGCCAACGTTAACAATATAATGAATTCCATTACCCATAAACAATTAAAATCGTTCTAAAAAATGTATAAACATTTGCAGCTGGAGTAATAAATCTTACGGCTTTTGTATAACACCCTAATTTTTTTAAAGCTTGTGTTTTGAAGAAAACAGAAAAAACGCGTCGGATTTATTGAATGTTTAACAATAATAACTCTATTAATATATAAGGGGAAAACAATAAGAAGCAATATAAGCAAGTCTGATAAAATATCGTATGGCACCGATTTTTTTTTTCCATTTCTGCTGTTCTTTTTTTATGAGTTGCTTGCTGCAAGGCGTGCGAACAAGATTTTGATTTTTTTACTATTTATTTGGATTTTTTAAACTGATAACCAAAGAGACCATATTACGGGTTGTTTTTTTTTCTTTTGGAATAAATGTGGCGTCTAAGCTAAGCAGGTGATGCTCCTCCAACCGGAGTGTTTCGCGCCTTTGTCTCGCATATGTCTGTCTCCATTACATTTCAGTTCATTCCTTACATGTAAATGACACCTCGCCAGTGACGTCTTCTGTGCTGCCGAGCGAACCCAAAACGAATATAGCCAATATAGGATATTTAGGCGCATGCATACGCTAGGCGTTTACATCTCTGCGTTATAAAATGTACAAAACAAAATATAAATCTGGTACAGAAAAAAGAAACGAAAGGTGAAAACGAAATTTTTTAATAGCAGCAGCAGATCCAAGCCAGAAACGCTTGTTTTTTGCATCAAAATCTAAACCACCATTAAACCCGAAAACAGTTGCCAGCAAACATATTAGGACTGGTTCAAATTCAACGTTGGTGATAAATAAATCCGATTTGATTGGAAATTCAACAGGTAAGGGTTATTTTGTGAAAATGTATATTTTATCTTAAAAATAATAATACCCAGAATTTTTAAGATATTTATTACTAACGAGAGATGATAACACTTTTTATTAACGAAATTTAGTACCATTATTTTTTTAAATAAATTTTGTTTTTAAAGTTTATTTGTTTAACTGTTTACTTAGAAACATATTTTTAAAATATGAATAATTATATTCTAAGAAGCAGGGCCTGCATGACAGGAGCATGTGGGACGATCGCCCCTGGCCGCCGCCAAAAACGGGAACGCCTGCAAACTTAATGAAGATCAAAACATTTAAAATAATTGAAAAATTATTAAGGATATTGTATATTAGTCATCACGAGTTTAGCAATAAAAACTTTTCTAACTCAGAAAAAATTAAAAGTGAATTTACGTTGACCAAATATTTGTTTGTCATTTTTTATGTTAACATGTAAGCGTAATTTTTTTCCTTCGTTTAAAAAAAACAAACTCTTTTACGGTCCACATGTATAGTAGTTGAGAAGCCTTGAAGCCAGCGAAACTTGCCAAAAATTCTAAAATTATATATATTATTTTGTAAATAAATGTGGCGGAGAAGGGTGCGCATTATTAAAACTCGCCCCGGCCGCTTGGAAATGACGCGACGGCACCGGAAACAAGCTGAAAAGCGTTTAAATGAGTTACATTTAATTAGGATTTTGTGAAGCCAACAATAAGTTTTACAGAATACATTGTAGTCAATTCATTGCATGAGCTTAAAATACTTGGGTAACTTTTTCGGAAATATTGCTGAAAGTTTTCGATATTAAATTTCTTAATTTTTCCTCTTAGAATATGAAAGATACGATACGAAAAAATAATGCAACAAAAATATTTTTTTGAATACTTTAAAACAATATTTAATTTAATACAAGATATTTTTTATAACAACGTGCAAAAAAGTTCACTTTTTATATCATATTCATTCATAAATCGTTGCGAAAATGACACTTTACGTACTTACGTCATAGACAGTGCCGAAAGTACTACTTTCGGCACTAGTGCAGTAAAGTAAATAAGAGTATCTGATTGGTAGAAAAACAAAATGATTTCATGAATATCTCCATGGAAACTAAATGATGTCATAAAACTCACTTATTGCTATCGGTTCATTACTTTTGCATTTTCTAATATCTCCATGGAAACTACAAGTACTACAAAAATGATGAATTTTGATTCAAAATAGAAAATTATTTTACAACTTTTCTTTTACTACTTTGCATTTTTGAATATCGCCATGGAAACTAAATGATGTCATGAAAATCACTCATTGGTAGAAATACTTTTTTTCACGTTATTATAAAAAATATTGTAAGCAAGCACATGCCAAATAATACTTTATTAAGCTCTTGTCATTATTTCACTCGACCTACGGTCTCGTGAAATAAAAGCCATTCGCTTAATAAAGTATTATTTTCGGCACTAGTTGCTTAAATAACTATTATTGACTACAGGGACTGTCAATATACGAGATTCTTCCTTTCATTTATTTTTTAATGAAGACCAATTACCACCTTCCTTGAAAGTTTTTTACTTTTTTAAAAGACGACGAAAACTTATTTCATAAAAATCTGAAAAATATTTGTTGTTTAATATAAAAAAAAAACTATCACATTTGATACATCAAAGCTAACAATTTTTTTCATCGCAAAGTCATTGGCTTGAAATACTTTCTATTACTTTTTAAGTGTTTTTTTTAGCGAAGCCGAAGTCATCTTTATGTTTTATTTTTCAAGATAGTTATAATCTAATTTAATAATACGTAGTTTTAAAGCTTAATCCTTACCTTCCTTTTGAAATCTAACCTTAAATTCTAGAAACATTTGTATGGTGGGCCAAAGTCATGACTGGGCCGAGTGGGCCAAACTTAGCCAGTCCGCCCCTGACCAAAAACATAGTTTGATGTCAAAGCTGTTTTTGGTGACGTACATTTTTAGCAAATTTCAAGTGTATTTTTTGCCGAAATTTAACGTGTGAATATTTAAGCTTATATTCGGAATCTGCAGCTTCTAATCTACCAGAAAAACATGTATATTCTGAATTTCGTGTTCCAGGCAACTTGTCCATTGCATGAATTTTGTATGCATTCCAATTGAACTTCTATATAAATAGCAATCACATTTTTCATGATACTCAAAGTTAAAAATGAGGGAAAGAAAAATATTACAGATGTTCCAAGTGTTTTTAAAGCTTTTTTTTTCATTCCGAAGCCATTGAAATGATACCTCTTCCAGACCAACCGAACTCCCCTAATTTATTCACACGATGGCAAGTTTTTAATAATTTTGTTGCAAAAGTTATAATATTTTTTCTTTTGATCCTGCAATTAATACAATTGTGTTGAAAAATTTGTGAAAAAATCTTTTGTCAGGCTTAATATGCAACTGTATATTTAATTCTGAATTTCGCGTTTCATGCAACTTGTCCATTGCAGAACAATGTGGTGTTGCCGAGCTACGACGAAGAGGCGGCACCACTGGTGCCCAGTCGCCCTTCTGGCAGACTGGGGAATGTGGTGGAGTCGGAACTGGAGTCGCAACAGCAGCCCACCCACGCACAGCGCACATCGTAAGTCACTATCTGAATTAAAATGTGTAATATTGCTTGAAATACAATCTTTAAACAATTTTACTTTCAAAAACCAATAAAATTTTGTTTGTATGATATCCTTGATATAGAGGACTATTTTTAATTACTGCATACAGCTATTATTAAAATGAAGCTCCGTGGCACAGTGGTAGTGCTTTGCATTGCCGTGCCACAGGTCCTGGGTTCGAATCCCGAATTGGACAAGCTTCACTCAACCTTTCATCCCTTAAGTGGGTCGATAAAATGAGGACCAAGCATGCTTAGGAGCTAAACACTGGGAGTCGTGAGGTTGACCACCTAACCGGGAAATATGCATAGCATCCCAGAGCCCTTGCTCACGAAAGCTGAAATGTGCACTGCAGGCCTTGGCCCACTAATGGTCTGTTGTGCCATGAGTTTAGTTTTTAGTGGAAGTATGTACTAAGTGACAAAGTATTTAGTTTGCACTTGAATCCATTAAAAATGGTAAAAAATATACTTAACTTGAAGTTTATGAAAAGGAGGAATCTTGTAATAATCTGTTCATTGATACAAATTGTTTTTTTCAAAAAATATCACTTAAGGGGTGAATGAACCCGCTGGACCACGGGTCTCTAAACCAAAGTGCCTCAGCGTTAGTCCAATTGAGAAAAAATAAATTTTTAAGCACATTTCTCTAGCTGTATTGAATATTTTTGCAAACATTTTTTTAAGTGATAAATGTAAATGACTTACAGGTCTCTATAATCCCACTTTTTGAAGTTGCTTTGCATATTTTGCGTAAAATTGTTTTAGGAAAAAAAATAAAATATTCAAGCCAATTTCAAAAAGTGGGATTGTCGGGACCTGTAAGTCAGCTACATTTATAACATAAAAAAAAACGGTTCCAAAAAATATTCAATGCAGTCGGAGAAATGTGGCTAAGAAAATATTTTTTTCTGCATTGGATTAACACTGAGCACTTTGGTTTACAGACCCGCGGTCCAGTGGGCTCATTCTCCCTTAAGTGATATTTTTGAAAAAATGAGATTTTTTAAACAATGAACATATTATTCTATCCCTTAAAGATAACAAGATCCCCCCCCCTGATTATAAACTTAAAGTTAAGTATATTTTTTACAGTTTGCAGGAACCGTTTTTAACGGATTCAGGTGCAAACTAAAAGCATTAAAGCTCATTTTCTCGTTTTCACCTTTTGGTCACTTAGCATTTACTTCTACTAAGCTCTTCAATTATCGGTTCATGCAGTTCTTAAAAGTTCCAAAAGATCTATTTACTTGCAATTACCTAATATAAATTTAAGGTGGTCCAATTTGGTCCAAAATCCGAAAAGGGGATTTTGTGTTTTCTTCATGTTAAGGAGGGTGCTAACTCTGAAAAAGTGGTTTTCCAACATTGGTCCGTCTGTCTGCCAGACTATCTATTTGAAATCACTCCACAGCTTGAACTTAAGTAGCAGTCGTTTTTAAGTTTGGTATATGAGTTCCTATAGTACTTGTTAAATGTCATAATAAAATCATTCATTTTCAATAAAATCATGCATGCACAACAAAAGGTAGTTGCCATAGAACTTTTTAGGCTTTTAGTGTTGCTGAAAAGCAAAAGGGGCCATGGACTTCAAACATAGAAAAAGAGTTCCTAATACACATTAGAAGTGACCATTAAATTTTCAAAAAAATACACATGAACAGACAGCCCTAACCAGCCTATAAAATATGTTTTGAGGGGTAATTAAAAGTTGTATGATATTGCACAGCCCAAGTTTCTTTTAATGATTTCTAAATACCTTAAGATTGCCTATTTCCCATTTTAGGTACTTAAAATAAAAATTCCTTTTTAAGTGAGTGAAGTTTAATTTTGGAGCCATTTCATGCAAGAAAACATAAATTTCTTGACTAGTTCTTTTATCTAATTTTGTTTAAGTACATACTCTTAGATCACGGAATGTATGGTCATTAAAAAAATAGTTTATTCTTAAATGTATTCAGATTTACAGGCCTGGGCGGTAACGCGTTACAAGTAACAGGTTACTTGTAATAATTACTTTTTACAGGTTACTTGTTATAATTACTACAGTAATCTTACAGGTAATTCGTTACATTGAGAACCTAGTAATTTTACAGGTAATTCGTTACATAATTTTCGAAAAAGTAATCTTTGTTACAGTAACGCGTTACTTTCATTAATTTTATCATTAACACTTTAATATATGTCCAAACCAAAAAAATTCTTTAAAAAAAACGAAATAAAAAAAAACTTTCACGTACTCTTTGATTAGATTACAAATATTGTTCCCACAAAAATGAAACGTTCCCTACTGATTGCAGTGATTATAAACACTCATCTAGCAGTGATGAGGATTTTTTTAAGAATGTAAAAACTAGACATCAATCCGCCAAAGCCGATTTTAAGTTGTTTACATCTTTCCAAAGTAACGACCATAATATGACTGTATTCTGTATCCTACTAACAGTTAAAAGCATGTTCATAAAATATAATACCCTCTCATCAGCCAGTACGGCTGTTGAAAGGCAAGTTCTGGTGGTTTGTGTCTCCGACCCAATCGTAGCTGTGTAAGCGTAAAAAAATTTTAGATGCAGCTTTTGTTGTACCCCAACAAGTAAATTTTCTGCTAAATGTATAATAAAGTCGATTTTTGAAAAAAAACATTTATTCATACTTTATTTTTCAAAACATTTGTAAATAATTAATAATTAACTGTTAATAATTTTGTCGTAAAAAGTAATCTTAAAAGTAATCGTAATTGTAATTTGTTAC
Organism: Oedothorax gibbosus; assembly: GCA_019343175.1. Lineage (NCBI taxonomy): Eukaryota > Metazoa > Arthropoda > Arachnida > Araneae > Linyphiidae > Oedothorax > Oedothorax gibbosus. The sequence goes on from JAFNEN010000396.1 coordinate 119,585, forward strand.
GTTTGGAAAATAGTAATTTTACAGGTACATAATTAGTTTTTTACGAAAAGTAATTATAATTGTAACGAGTTACATTTAAACAAGTAACGGCCCAGCCCTGCAGTTTTAATTGATTTACATGTGTTCCTATTCTGGTCTTTCAATTGTGAAGTTCAAACAGCATCTTTTAATTTTACTGAATTCTGAAAATTCAAATGCTAAAAATTGTGTATAAAATGTAAAAATGTCTATAAAACCAGTTAATGGTTGAGGGTAGGTCATAGAGTAAGTGTAATAATAGAATCAAGTGTAGTAATAAAGTGCAATCAAATTTGCTTTCTGGTTATTCATTATTCATGTCTTGTATACCACTACTATGCAATTAATTTGCCAAAACTAATATTTCATTTGTATTATTGGCAGTTACAAATAAATTAAAGCCAATTTCTTAGGTATTTCGATACTCCATCCAGTTTCGTGGTAATAGGGATAAACCCGTACGTGTGTTAAGAAAAATGATGTGAAATTTCAGCAAAATAATATAATCAATTAGTTATCGAATACCTCTGCAAAAATTGCATAGTTTAAAAGATTACAGTTAATAGTATTAATTATTAAATTAATATTAAAATTAATTAAACTTAATTAGTATAATATTAATTAATTAGTAATTAAATTATTAACTTAATTAAGTAATTAATTATTAAATATTAATTAAGTAATTAAATATTAACTTAATTAAGTAATTAAATTATTAAACTTATTAAGTAATTAAATTTAAACTTAATTAAGTCAATAAATTATTAACTTAATTAGTATAAATTATTCAACTAATAAGTAATTAATATTCACTAATTACTAAGTAATAAATTATCAACTTAATACTAAGTAATTAAATTATTCAACTTAATTACTAAGTAATTAAATTATTAAACTTAATTACCTAAGTAATTAAATTATTAAACTTAATTAAGTAATTAAATTATTAAATTTAATTAAGTAATTGAATATTAAATTTATTAAGTAATGAAATTATAAAATTAACTAAAATGTGTTTATATTGGTAACTAAAACATATTATATAACCTATTTATCAGGTGTATCAAAAGTACAGTTTAACTCCCGATGTACATTTAAAATTATGGAGTACTGTAAATGCAAATCTTTTATTGCTGTAACTTATAATAATGCATAGTTATAAAAGAAAACTCTTTTGCTTTATTCAATGTTGATTTTTTTTTCTATTTACAGCAATTTTGCCACCCTGATGCATTTGTTGAAAGGCAATATTGGCACTGGGATATTAGCCATGCCAAGTGCTGTTGCCAATGCTGGTCTTCTTGTAAGTGTTTTCAATGTTGTTTGTGTCATTAAAATAGTATATACTGATTAATAACACTGATACTAGTTGCGGAGTTTCTCTCTATATTAAAAAAAGTAAGCTCTTTTAAAGTGTTACAGCCATAACAGGATGAAATATTGATATTACAAGTCCAAAATTTTTCTGGAAGGTGTGTCTCCCTTAGCCTCGATGCCTTTTTTTTAAAATCAAATTTCCAATTAGTTTTTTAATTAAAAATCAAAATTAGTTTCTCTCTGTGTTAAAGTATAGGATTTTAAAACGTTCGCAGCCATAACAGCATGAAATATTCATTCAACCATTCCATCCCTTTTCTTGAATGTGTGTCTCCCTTATACCTTGATGCCTTTTTTTTTCAAGTTTTCAATTAGTTTTTTTAATTAAAAATTAAAATAAGTCAGCCAAAAACGAAAACTTAGTTCTTTTCTGCATAAACACCACAGGAAAAAAGATCAGAAATGTATGATTTTTTTACATTCTTTTTAAAGAACAGTTTCTCTCTTCTCTGTTCTTTTAAAAAGAACAGTTCTTTAACCTGTTTTTTTTTACAAAAGTTGCTTTACACGTGGAAGAATTTAATAAACAAACATTTTATAACAAAATTATTTTATTAGGTTAATTCTGCTAAAGTGGAATCACAAAATTTCCCCAGTATAAATTAAAGTAATAAGGAACTCTTTGGCTGTGTTACTTTTTTGGTGTCGCGTAGGAATATATAACCTCTCAGAATCCTTAGTTTTTAATGCTTTAAGGCGTCATCCATACCAAATGGTTAATTTAACCCCTTTAGGTCATTTTAACTATTGTCTCTCTATTTTCACCTATTGGTAATAAAAGACGCAAGGTAATTTGATAAATTTTCATATTATTATTAGCCAGTTAAAATTTTATTTTTTATAACTTTCATGCATATTGATTAAAATTGTTAATTTAAGTAATTCTTCAGCATCTTTTCCTCTAAAGTACAGAAACTACCAATTTAAAATGATTAGTTGCCAATCTACCACTCTATAATGATTTCTTGGCTAATATGATAAGCTTATTCTTCCAAGAGGTTTTGAATGATTTTTTGGATATATCTTATCAGTTGATTGGCTAGGAGAGATCATGTCATGAAATGATTAGTTTCAAATTAAAAGACGAGTTTTGCTTATATAGCTCTACTTTTCTGAAAAAGAATTTTTTTGTTGCTTGAATCTTTATCATTCCAACTGACTCCTTCCTCATTAGCTTCAGAGTTAATTTACAGTAAACAATCAAATCAAGATTATATTATTCTCCTTTTATGCTTCGAAATATATTCTCCTGAGGCCCCATTAAAATCCTGCATATATATTTATATTTTTCATAACATATTTTTCAAAAACAATATGTATATTAAAAAGTATGTTTTACAAGTAATTTTGAAAAAAAGACATATTTATTGTTTGTTGAAGAGCACATCAATATTATAAAATTTTAAGGTGTTAAACAATTAAAATGCACTTTGTTTGGTGCTTTGAAGCCAAAAAAAGCTGTATTAGTTTTTTTATTGTAATTAGTAGTTCATTCAAACATTGTTTTTAATGCCAAATACTTTTAAAATTTATTGCAGAAAAACATATCAAAATCGTGTTGACCCTCCTACAGCTTCACTTTTTATTTAAAAAAAATAAACAACTTATGCCTGTAATGAAATGGTGAAAAGTGATTTTTAGGTCTTCTTCTAATGAACCAATTCAGTGCTTGAGGTTTAAAATAAATCGTGTACTTACATGAAAGTAAAACAAAACATCCATTTAAATGAAAGTATGGTCTCAAGAGTTTATTTTGTAAGTAACGCAAGATCTTTTTTTTGGAACCAAAGAGTTCTATAGTAGGGTAGAGACTGAACCTGGCAACAGCACCATGGACCAACACGGAGACAATATAGGGTGGCATGTGGGGCCCGATGGCCGAGTGGTTTGGATCGCAGGACATAACGCTAGCAGTCCACACGCTGTAACAGGTGCGGGTTCGATTCCCGCCTTTGCCCTGGGTATACTTCCTTTCTCAGTATCAAAATTATAAATTAACTAGCACTTTTGCCACTCTATTCGGGCTCCGTAGTGAGCCATGGCTGCTGATGGCAGCTTAGTACGAGTCGTTCCTCTACCCTACTATAGAACTCTTTGTTTGGAACAACAGATAGCAAAATAAGTAATTGAAGAGCTTAGTGGAAGAACATGCTAAGTGACAAAAAGGTGAAAACGACAAAATGAGCAAAGTTTTTCGTTTGCACTCAGATGCGTTAAAAGCGGCACTTACAAAAGGTAAAAAAATATACTGAAGTTTATGAAAAGGAGGAATCTTGTTATCTCTTTAAAGGAGGGAATAACATGTTCATTGACACAAAAATATCAATTTTTCAAGAATGTCACTTAGCATTTCTTTCACTAAGCTCTTCAATTGATAGTAGTCCTTTTTTTAAGTTACGTTTGTAACTTTAAAGTGTATAATGATGCTTATTGTATTTTTCGATTGTAGGTGGGAACTGTAGGCATTCCATTACTAGGCGTCACTTGCGTTCACTGCATGCATTTGTTGGTCATAAGCAGCAAGACTTTAGCCAGGAAGTTAGTTATTTTTACATCTTAATTTTATTTTTTCTTGGTTCTCAAACATGATATTTTAAGGTTATAATTAAGGACATGTTATGTCAAAATAATATGTTAAGGTTATGCAGCCAAACTCAGTTGCAACGACAACTCGTTTATAAGGGCATATATGTTCGCTCCCTTGAATTGCCCATACACCTTATAATATCTTGCTTACAACAATTTTTTTTTCTCGTTCTTCTTAAAGATTTTTTTTAAAAAGTCACTGAAAAACTAATTTCCACTTTTAAAAAATATTGTTCAGAGAAGGAGAAATTAAACTACTATCAATACCACATATAGGGTTAAAATTTGTATTCAAATGTTAAGATATGGCTACTCTGTGAGTGGGGATATACAAGTTCACTGTGAGCTCTTTTGAGTTTTTCTGATTGTGTTCACACATATAACAGGGATTAGTAAAAAAATTCTACAGCATCACTGTACAAAAGGATTTGAAGTACAGAATAATTAATTAGTTGTGCTCTGAATTAGGCCGCATTAAAACTGTGCCTAATTTCTTAGGTCATAATAATCTCTAATAATAAAATGAAGTTTTGTGTGTGTGTGTTTGTGGGTGCGTTCCTTATAGACTCTTAAATTAGGCATAAGTTTGACTCGTAACTTGGCACAAATGTGTAGTTCATACTTCAGTTACGATTTTTGAACTTTCAGAGCTCAAAATGTTCTATTTTTAGAGAAAATTAGAATTTTCTGAAAAAACTACACCACTTTCGCTGAAATCCGAAATTTTTTTATTTACTTTCCTGTTGCCATCGGTGGAAATAAAACTTTTACGAAATTAATTAAAATTGAAAATATTTATATATTTTATTCTGTTGCCATTACCTTCAGAAACTAAATTCATAATTAGAAAAATAATTGACATGTTTCAAGTGACGTAATTCCGTTGAGTCTCCATTTCAGGATTTATTTTGGGTTTAGGTGATGATTTCTTCATTGAAGGTTCTGTTAATTTCAAATATGCATATTTAAGCTATTTCCATGAATTATAACACTGATGGTTGTTCAAAGCCATTGCACTAGAGCTGCATATTAAGGTTTTATGTTTCTATTTTTCCGCCAAATATGTTGCCGAACTCGCCAAATTCTTACCTAAATGCGCCAAATAAACAAAATGATTTTAAAAAAAAATTATAAGCTGGTTGGTGTTTCGAAAGTGATTATGCTATAGCTGTTAAATAAGTGTGTTTGTAGTTATATCTCTTTGTCGCCAAATTCTTACCAAACCGCACCAAATGAGCTGAAAGGTGTTGTGTGTTTATGAGGAAAGTTACGATGACTTTTATGTGTGCATTTTATAGCATTTTTTTCTTTTGAATTTTTAACGTAATATTATAAGTAACATGAATTTATACTTTATAATGAGCGGGAACAATAACATAAGCTTATTATCCTATATTGGATTAAAAGGTACATTTACTTGGATAGATTATAATCTTTTCTTTAGTCCGTGTGAAGAACGGGTATTTATTTGTTGGTCTAGAATAATTTTAGTATGATCTACTTCTTTGTGCCAAAGTCCTGCAAACTACTCAGTGTGGTGTACAGAAAGAAGAGGTATTGCAGACTTATATATTTTGAAGTAAAGAAGTTATACTGTATTAAGGCTTTCAAGCTTGTATTACTATTTCCTCTAACGTTATTTTCCAAGGGGTTGGGGAGCCCAGTCGGTAAGGCAATATACTTGTATGTGAAAAGTCCCAGGTTCAGGACTGGGCATAGCTAAAATTTCTGCCAACTTATAAATATCTGTGCAGCTAAAAAGTTCAAGGAACAATACCCAGTATAGAAGGAGTGCACATTAAATATGCTCTAAAGTCTGAATGCCACGTACAATGTCGAACTTAAAAACTGCGTCGGGTGCCTACATAGGTGTTGGCTCGTCGACTGTAGTTTTAAAATATGATACCCATCCCCAATACGAATAGCCTTTTTGTAGCTCTTTAGTGGGATATTAATTTCTGGCTGCCACCAGCCTGGACTTTAGTCTCAACTTCTTTACTACATCTACCTTTTTCTGTGGCACTAAAACAAACCAAAATAGCATTTAACCAAACCCAAATTAAATCTATCAAATTCATTGTGCAACAGTAAAATCTTATATATATGCGAATTTAAATGTTAATATTTAAACACAAGGACCCCTTGTAGTTTGGTTCCCAGTCAGTGGCGCATTTCCAAATGTGCCGCCTATAGGCTGAACCAAAAATTGCCGCCTATAGGGTAGGTGGGGGTACCAACGCTAAACCAACAGATGTTTTCTATGAATTTCTAAGATCAAGGTCATCCTCACAACCAAAAACAAAATGTTATTTGGGGTGGAAATCTTGGGGGAGCCGGAGCCGAGCATGGAAGGTTTTGAGGAAGTCGAAGAAAATTTGCCGCCGTAGGCTCTAGCCTAGCTAGCCTATTTAGAAATCCGCTACTGTTCCCAGTTCTTCCCACACATAAGCGTGAACCTGTCGATAGTAGTTCTTGCTAATAATGTATAGATGTGAATAAATGTTCAAAGTTTCGATTAAGATCATTCATTTTCCTGATCGTTAGTGAGCGAAAGCAAAAACCACACCAACATAAGTAGACCTCTCGCAACTTCTGCATAGTTTTAAATGCCTGATATTGTTCACCTCAAGTGACAATTGAATCGGCTTCAAATTCAACTCTAATATTCTTTTCCAATCATTTGGCAGGTTGGGTGGCACTTCCCTGGATTACCCTTCCACAGCCGAGCAAGCCTTTCGCCTGGGCCCAGCCAGAGTGCAGTTTCTAGCATCTACTGCTAGGTGAGTTATGGGGACCTTTTTTTAGAGTAAGACAAGATTAGCAGTTTCAATTATTTTATGTTTTATTTAATTAACCCTCTGAGGGATAAGCAAATTGGCTGATGTGTAAACTTGTTTTTACTGCATAGGTTTTAAATTAAAAAATTTAATGGAAAATTTAATTTCTTAAATTTAAAAATACAGTCCATGGACAAATTATTAGACGCGCTGTATTTTTTTAGTAATGATGAAAACATACTAAAGAATGCCATATCATTAAAAAAGATGTCGATATATGTATTAAGTATAGCAGATAGTATTTTCTATTCAATAGCTTAAGTTTAGGAACACAAATGTCCTTCTAAAGGTATTTTGTTCATCATTGATTGATACATGAAATCTTGCAGTGCTTCTAATAATTTGTCCAGGGACTGTATATATCTTTCTGTAGTACATAGATGGTTATAAATAGTTCGTCCATGCTTTAAATTAAAAAAATTAATAATATTTATATATTTAAAAAAATGTGTTTTGCTGGGAAACCGGACAGTCAGATGACGGGTTTATACATCTGTATCCCTTAGCCTTAGAGGGTTAGGGAGTCTTAACAAATGTTGAAAACTTCATTACACTTATCTTCACCATGCCACTAGGTACGAAGCTTTCGGTATTTGAAAAAGGAAATTTAATCGCTTATAAAAATTCAGGACTTACTGGACGTGAAATAGCATTGAAATTGAATAAATCAAAGACTGTAATATATAATTTTAAAAAAATTCTGGAAATTATGGAAAACGAAAACACCCAGGTAGGCCACCTTCTGTGTCTTCGAGAGGTAAAAGACGAATTATAAGTAGAGCTTGCTCCAAAAAGCAAACATTGACGAAAATAAAGAGTGAACTGGACTTGATTTACAGTGCTCGAAGCGTTCGCCGTGTTTTACAAAATGCCATTTTGGCATATGAAGTTTACAAAAATGGCACTCAGTACCATAACAAACAAACTGTACCATTTGTGTGCCTTTGCTTCACTTAACTACTGGTAAAACACTGTAAGCAGGACTAGTATTTGCACTCATTTGAAAAGAGCTAATATATAAAGTTTAATGAAACCTGTGTATTGGATTGTGAAACTGATTGCTTAGCTTTACTTTCTACTTTCTTCAAGTGAAGGCTATATTTTTCATCTGTTCATTAATACCAATTGTTTGTTTGTATTATTATTTTTCTACTTTATTGCGTTTATCATAAATTTTAAATATATCCAAATTTTAAGTATATACTTATTTGTAAAAATAATATGGGAAGTATATATACTTTTCTTTATTAACTATAATCTCGTTTAGAGTGTTTTAAGGTCAGAACTTTGATTGTTTGCATCAATTTGTTTTTATTTCATAGGTTTCTTGTCAATTTAATGTTAATGTTAACCCAATTTGGATTCTGCTGTGTATATTTCCTGTTTGTCTCAAGTAGTATATTTGAGGTAAGCTCCTCTAATCAGGTTTTGATAATTTACATTGTTTTCCAAATAAAGCTAGAATGTTTAATGAATAATCAAAATTAAATACTTGAAAAATGAAAGTTTGTCTCAGATTATATTAGTTAAAAAAAATAGGAGAATTTTGGAAATTTGGGAGTAATTTTTACTTTCTATATATTGTCCAAAATTCACAACACACTGTAATGCATAAAAATTCGTCCTACATTATTAATCCCACTCTACAATGATAATTCACAATGTGCCATTCACCTTTAACCAACCATACACAAATTCACCAGACATTTTAATTATAAACAAAACAAGACAGTTAAATAAAATGTCCCTTACCATTGTGTTGTAGTTATAAATTACGACACCCATTGTGCAAATAATCCTCTTGTAAATCTAGTGCAACAATTATTCAAACTAACCTAACCCTTACTATTGTAATTAATTGAGGTGGCCAATTACAGCAAAAGCACTGCCACTCCTGGCCTATTGTACTAACCTTATATTATACCTTAATAAAAGTTGATTGCTAACATATATCTCAGCATTTCCTTGATTGGTACATTTATCTCTTACCATTAACTCATTGACGACAGTTGGCAAGAAAATTTGCGATGCAAAAATAAGCTTTCTGCTTTAGTTTAACTGAATAAATAAAATGTAAGACAAATAAGGACAATAGTCCTGAACAATTTTTGTTGGAAAAATTAAGTTACACGAAAACCAGATTTTAAATAATTTAAAAGTAACGGTTTTATTCGAAGGTGTGAATGGTATTCACAAAGTCATCATTAATGGATTAATGAAGGCTGATTGCTGACCTCTAAACCTCAGCATCTCCTTTATTGGTATGGTCTCATTTTCCATTACATTTCTTCATTTCGACCCCTTATTTCACATCCAAATGTAATAGTTTAAGATTGGGTGGTTTTACCTTACCATTAAGGCTGGGGAGCCCTGTTGGTTAGGCCTTGTTGGTTGCCTTGTATGTGAAAGGTCTCAGGTTTGGGCCTAGGCAATGACAAAATTACTGCCTCCCCTTAAAATTGTTTGCGCAGCAAAAAAGTCTAAGAAGTAATACCCTGCATAGAGAAAGTGCATGTTAAATATATTCCAAAGTCCTATCGCCGCGTACGATATCGTCCTTAATGGTTGCGTTGGGTACCTATGCAGGTGTAGGCTAGTCACTTACTTGACTGTGGTTCTATATTATGACACCTGTCACCAATAGCCCTTGTGTAGCTATATAGTGCAACAATAATTCAACCTAACTATTTGGATTGTTAACTAAAATAAACTCAATACATTGAATATATATGCTACAAAAAGTTAGCATACCTTGCAGTGAAGTTAGCACTCATCACAGCACCTATAAATGGGACACACACAAAAGACAACACTACTCTTGGTTAGGGGAAAAGTAAAAGCATAGTTTATTACTGGTTAACTCGTATATATATGACATACTATAATTTTACCCCAAGTAAACATAACTTAAATTATATTTTTCATATATCCTTAATATCACTTAGTACTTTAACATCCCAACCACACCCACTTTAACATCCCAACCACATCCTGTCTGCGACAAACAGTCGCCTAGATCACTCGTTCCCACAGAAACTGTTTAGTCATCACATTTTTAAAGTTGAACTTTCAAACTTTCTCATAACGCTGATTGGTCAGTGAAGCAGAGCTCGAGATATTTCACCATTTTTGTGAGCATTGGATCACACTCTCTCGTCGACTGCAGATGACAAATCAACCTTCTCCTGATAAATAACTCTTAATAAAAGATCTTTAATTACTCCGAAGTTTCCCTGTCGACTTATTTTACATATATATAGAATACTGATTTACATCTATGGACACAAATTTTAATGAATATTTTAACACTAACTTAACCTTACCTTACAATTGCCCTTGCCATCCAATGTCCTCATTTCCACAGGTTGTGACCAATCTGGCTGGCACGTCTCCCTTATCCACCAATGCCTACATGGGCCTCTTGCTTGTTCCCATGGTGCTCTTCAACTGGGTTCGGTCCTTGGATAAGCTGTCTCCCGCCTCTTCAGCTGCCAACATCCTGCAAACATCAGGGCTTTGCGTCGTGTTCTATTTCCTGCTGAGCGGGCCCCACTCACCCCACATCAGCCCGTACGCTGCCCCACTGAAGAAGCTCCCGCTCTACTTCGGGACCGCCATGTATGCCTTCGAAGGGATTGGAGTGGTGAGTGTTAAGAGTGGTGATTGATCATACCTTAAAAAAAAAGTTAAATTTAATTTTAAAAAATGAAATAGCCATGATGTCGTAATGTCGCGGACGTTATCATCTTTCAACACAAAATATGATAAGGTTTGATTGACCAATCTGTTGTGAATTAGAAAAAATTGAGATCATATTACTATTGTACTGTGAACTAGAAATTATTATGAAGTTTGGTGGACCTATTCTTCCTGAAATAAAAAAAAAAGACAGTGCTTAGAATGTGTCGAGAACTGGCAAATATTGTGGGGCTTTGAAGTTTGGTTGACCGATCCATCCTAAACTAAAACTGTAAAGAAACAATACTACTGTTATTTTCCCTTAGCAACTATTACGTACAACTAGCAAATATTACGTAGTGCTTCACGTCTTGACAAAAACTATGTCACCCCACTCGCCCCACATAAGCCCGTATGCCACTCCACTAAAGAAGCTCCCGGTCTACTTCGGGACTGCCTTGTATGCCTTTGAAGGGATCAGGGTGGTGAGTTTTAAGAGTGGTGACTAAATATACCTATCAAATACACTGCTCCAAACAATAAGGGGAGCACTTAGTGTACTTTTGTTAATCCTTAATAATTTTGTTCAACCAAAGTAATCCCATCAATTCTTATTCAATGAATTCTAATCCCCAATACCTAATCTCATAATCCCACTGAAGAGCTACTCTAGCTTAGAACTTGAAGCTACTCTATGCTTTCCTTTGAAAGGATCAGAGTGATGTAAAAATTATAATTTGTTTATCTGAGGAGTTGATTAAAAATTGTCATTGTAAGCATGATATTATAAAATTATGTCCTGCGGGCAATTCAAGGGACGCAACATTTCAGATGTTATAAACGTGTTGTCAATGGGGGTAAACGGGGTTGTTAAAAAGAGTGTGACTCCATCAATTCAATGTTACAGGTCCTTCCTTTAGAGAATGCAATGGCAACCCCAGAAGACTTTGGTGGCGTGAACGGTGTTCTGAACACGGGCATGGTGGTCGTGGCCTGCCTCTACACTGGTGTGGGATTCTACGGTTACCTGAAGTATGGAGATGATGTGAAGCCCAGCATCACTTTCAGTCTTCCTAAAGGAACGTGAGTGTTTTTCTCGAAGCTTCTGTGTGTAGTAATTATTCTTTGGTTGAATATGGTTGATATACGCTAGTTTTTAATGAAAATTGTTTATAAGATAATATATTTTTGGACATTTTATTTGCCCACAAAACTACAGTCAAACTTGGTTACAACAACAACTTGTTTATAATGCCATACTGGTTCTGTCCCTTGAATTGCTCATAGACAAGGTTTTACTATTTTGCTTATAACAACAATTTTTAATTAACTCCTTGGTTATAACACTTAAATAAAATTTTTTAAGGTATCCAAAATGCCCTATTAAAAGAAAAACTTTGTTTTCATGATTTAATTTTTTATTTTATTTGCCAAATAATGCAAAAAGTCGTCATTTTGGTTATTAATTTCCCATTAAAATTATTTATTGACCGGAGGAGGAGACATTTGTTTTCATTCTAGTTTCTTAACATTAAAATTTCAAGGCAGACTGGCCATTATCATCTTTCAACATAGCAAAATATGTAAAAGTTTGATCCACCTATCTGTTGTGAATTAAGAATTTTGTGGCGTTGAAATATTAACTAAACAGGATTAGTGCGTTGTAAATTAGAGAAAACATTGTAAACAAACTTTAAAGATTTTCAAATAAAGAGGGGATCTATCAGAAGACAGAGGCTGGGCTGCAGCTTGAGCAGAGTAATTGAGAGGAAATCATTTGGGTTTGAAAATAAAGGCATTTATTAATGAGCAATTAGAATAGTATGGAAACTGTTACAAATAAATAGCAATAAACAGTAATGATCGTGACTCAAACAAAATCATACCCCACAGCTTCGTCGAATCTTGAAGTTCCAAAGGTGCGTTAGGATAACGCGAGCAGCGTCAGGCCCATCACGGCTGACGTATGTAGACTGCCGCTCAAGAGGAACGACACCGTAGTTGCCAAAGACTTCGCTGTAATTGAGGAACACTCAATCATTTTTTATCTCACTCGTACACATCCTTAAGCCAAGGCCTTTTCTAAGCACCTCGCTCACCAAAATTTAGAAATGTAATGTTCCCTCCTCCCGACCAAAACTCTTGTTCTCCACTGCGCATGACCATAAAGTGTCCCACAATTGGTCGAGAGAAGAACAAGTAGCGCCACCCCCCCGAGAATGGGGAAGCTATCAAGATGGTGATTGAAAAGAAGGGAAAAAGAAATAGCAAAAGCGTCACAAAAATCAAAAGAGAAAAATAATTAAAAAATATTAAAGGCAAATCGAAACACAAACAAAATGTGTGTTAACTAGTGATACGACAAGTTGTCGTAAAACCAAGCTACAAAAATAATGAGACAGTACTGTGATTTTACAGAAAACTAGCAAATATTGGGAAGCTTTGAAGTTCGATGGACTGATCCATCCCAAACTAAAACTAAAAAATAAATAAGGCTTGTTCGATTTTGCTGCAAACTAGCAAATATTACGAAGTGTTATTATAGCATGTCTTGGCAATGACTCCATTACCCTCTCATTTGAGCCTACCTCTAATTAAAATATAAAATGTTTAGGTATTTAAAAAAAAATCCTATAAAAAACTTAGCCTTCCATCGGTATTTAGGTATTTTTAAGGCTTTTGGATGGATTTTTCTCTAAGTTAACATCCGACACTGGCTGAGATACCTTTAGTAGAATTTTTATTTTCCAAGCAAGTCTTTGGTTAATTTGAATTTCCCAAGCGAATTTGTGGATTTCTGTCAACTGGCGGAAGAATCTCATGTCTGAAGTTATTAACCGTTAAATCTTAGTTGAAAAATAATTTTTTCAAGTCAAATTAATTGTACTTCAAAGTTTTCACTATTGTTTCTTTGGTTTTGTGATAATTATTTTCAAACATTAATTGATTTTGTTTAATATTTAATGAAATTAAAAATTATTCTTAGAGGCTACTGCTATGCAAATTCTTTAACTGTGATCTTTTGTTCCAAAAGGGTGAGTGAGCTGATTCGGTTGATGTTTGCTGTGGCCATCTTCCTCTCGTATGCCCTTCAGCTGTACGTACCCATCAACATCACGTGGCCTTTCCTCAAGGAAAAATTTGACCTGGAAACCCGATTGACCACAAAGTTTCAGTTAATCGCAGAGTACGCACTCCGGACTGTTTTTGTGATTATCACATGTGAGTATGGCCATTTCAATTACTCGTTCCAGATATTAACACTATCTGTACTAAAGCCAGTGGGTTCAAATTTTGCTCTTATATGGATATTTCTAGTTGTCAAATAAAGTAGTAGATTCTGGTCGAATGAGTCTTGAAATGACGTAAATTAGACCTTGATCCTAAATAAACCACATTTTCTTGACTCCAATTGAAAATAATTTGTTGTGCATTCGAATATATCCTTTTAAGCAGATAAAACTTAATTTTTTTTTTAAACTTATAAATAACAACAAATAACTTTTTGAAAGCTTATAAATAACAACAAATAACTTTTTGAAAGCTTATAAATAACAACAAATAACTTTTTGAAAGCTTATAAATAACAACAAATTTTAAACTTTTTAACTTGCAACATAAATTAAAAATCTACTGGATAAAATTATCACTCATTTATGAAATACTATATAAAATGACAGAAAATTGGTTGCATTTTTCTAACATTGCCAAAATTCATAATTGAAAACAGTTTGACCTCAGATTTATAATTCTTGGCAGTTTTTCGAAAAACAAATCAACATTTTGCATGTAGAAGTATAATTGTCGGATTCATTGTTTGTGATTTATAAAACTTCTCTTCTAGTTGTAATGGCCATTGCCATTCCAAATCTTGACCACTTGATCTCCTTGGTGGGTGCCCTGGCCAGCAGTTCCCTGGCTCTCATCTTCCCCCCTATCATAGAACTGTGTACCGTGTGGAACTCCAACATTAGTGAGTATGCACATGAACAACTGTACAGGGGAATCTATATAAAAGAAAGAGTCTGTCTGTTTGTGGATCGTGAAAGACCTACTTATACTGCTCGAAAAATTCGGAATTTTTAATATAGATTCCCTGTAATACCTACTTGTGCACAGGGGCTTGACAACCATACGTAGATAAACTTGAAAATCCAGTAAGAAGAGCCGTTAAAAAATTAACACAAATTCGATTTCTACTTTTAATTTTCAATTTGAAAGAAACTTTAGCGCGAGCAAAAATTAAGTATAAACACGAAAAATCAAGAGGATTTAATTTGTAGGATTGTTATTTGACTAACATTAATTTATTTCATTTATTGATTGTAGAATGATTACCACATTTGGGTTGTTAAATTTTAAATAGTATTGCCGAAAGTCGCCAATGAACAGACCGACCATTTTATTATAGCTGTGTCAAAAACAAATTACCGTTATTAAAGGTTAACCCTTTGCGACGCCAGGTTTAGAAAGCTAGTATATAATAAATTACCTTTAAATATATTGATTTATTAAGGGGAGTTGGATGAGTGTTTGGGTCAAAAATGTTGATTTTCTGTTTTTCTTTTATTTTTAATCTGCATATCTATAGCCTTAATTTAAGACCAATATTATCGATTTCTGTTTAGTGGTTTTCTTTTTATAAGCATTTTGTACAAACTTTGTACATCAGTTCTTACCTATACCTTACTTTTCTTTTGCGTTTCCTGAAATATAGTGTTTTTAAACAGTTAATAAAAATTTTCTCAGGAACTATAAAATATATCAACAGGTTTTGTTTTATTATTTCTTCCTCATTAATAGCTCTTTGATTTAAACTGTGGAATTTTAAATATCTCTGCTCAAAAATAATTTATATAACTTTAAATCTGATTTTTTTTTGCGTTTTTTAATACATACTATTAAAAAATCACTGTAAAAGTATTTTTTTATACTGTGAAATATCCTCAGTTTAAATTTAAGAGCTATATGTAAGAAACAAACTATAAAAAATCAATGATATCTCATAGTTCATGAGAAAAATGTTCCTAAAGTTAGTAAAATTAACATTATAATTAAATTTGTATTTTTACAGCTTAAGGCGTGTCTCTCAGTAACTATTAAACATAATTTTTTTTAACAATTACTTTTGCAAAACATACTTTTTAGTACACTGAAGAGCCAAAATAACTGGCATAGGCATACATCTGCGAATAAAGATGTATAAAACCGATCGAAGTTCGTCGCTATGTTCAGCAGCGTCTATCTATGTGCTGCTATCATGACAGGTTATGAAAATTGAAGGGATTTTGAATGTATCAGGAGTATCGGGGGGTCCATTTCTCAGAAATGGAATTCCATATCTATGCATCTCCGAGGTGGAGACGAATTGTGGATTTTCACTTACGACAATTCCACGAGTGTACCATGAATATCGATAATCCAGTAAAACATCAAATCTACAACATAGCTTTGACCTTATAAACATTGTGCAAAGCCGGGTCCATTGACAACCGATAATTAAATGTGATAAACGTCCATGTTGATTCTATGTCGTACAAGTGTCGACTTGTTAACCATTTAATGAATATTCACCGATATGGGCTTCTGGAGCCTTATATATCACGTATCCGCAATATATCGTGTTTAATGATTTTCGTCCATCGTTGATGATCCGTTTTTGCATGATCTTTTTTAGGCCGCAGCTGTGTCGTAGTTTTAATGTTTTACTGGATTATCGATATTCATGGTACACTCGTGAAATTGTCGTAAGTGAAAATCCAAAATTCGTCTCCACCTCAGAGATACATAGATATGGAATTCCATTTCTGAGAAATGGAACCCCCGATACTTTCGAAATACCTTCGATCGGTTTTATACACCTTTATTCGCAGATGTATGCCTTTGCCAGTTATTTTGCCACTTTAGTGTATATATTTGTATGAAAAGTATGTTTAGATTAAGAATATACGTGTAGGATTTTGCTGAGGTCTTAAGAGGTTATTGAACACTCTTAGGGATAAGCAATTTGTTACAAGAGTAAACTTGCTTCCGCTGTGGGTCATTTGAATATAAATTTTTAACTTAATGCTTTAAATTTTAAGAGTTAGTAAAATTTATAATTTTTTAAATTGTGTGTCTTGCTATAAAACCTGATAGTCAGATGAAGGGTTTATATGCATGTATCCCCCAGATAGTTAATATTTTTTTTCGGACATTTTCGCGATGCTTTCATCCTGTATATTCAATAATTTAAATAAAAAAATACTAATATTAGTAACCCACATTCCTTTTTCCTTTAGCACGGCGGAAATTTACTCTAATTTTAATCAAAGACGCCTTCATCATCATTTTCGGGATAATCGGTTGTGTGATCGGAACCTACACAGCCCTTCAGGCCATATTTGAATCCAAACCTATGCCTATACGGACATGAAGAAGGCACCTAATCTGCAGGGATTGGAGTAACAGGTTACTTCTAAAAGTTACCTTTTTTTGGTAATGCTAAGAAACGCTGTTAGATTTTTGAGAAAGTAATTGTAACTTAGTTACTTTTAGTGGTAATGAAGTAACGAAAAAATTCGTTACTTCCTGAAGGTTTTCTGATGCCAATTTTGAAATGCAATTTTTAAAATATAATTTTTTTTTATATAATTCTGATTGCAGTATTTTGTTTGTGCTAATGTTTCTTTAATCTTGGTTCTCTTTAAAAAGCAATGGATTAAAAAAATGGATAAATTTAAAATTTTCTTATAGTGTGAAATTTACAAAAGTAACTATTTTTTCTTTTCATATTAAGTAACTGTAACAGAGTTACATTTTTAATAAAGTAATTGTAATAGTTACATTTTTAATAAAGTAACTGTAACAGTTACATTTTTAATAAAGTAACTGTAACAGTTAATTTTTAATAAAGTAACTGTGACAGTTACATTTTTAATAAATTAACGGTGACAGTGTTACATTTTTAATAAAGTAACTGTGACACAGTGTTAAATTTTTAATAAAGTAACTGTAACATAGTAACTTTTTTAAAGTAATTTTCCAATCCCTGCTAATATGCATTCCAAAATCAATGCATTTTTCAAATACTATGCAAGAGTCCTATGAATTAGGGCTTGTTAATGGCATGTGCTTCCATATGATGTAAACATGAATTTTGTGTAACTCCGTAAATGTGTGTTTGTAACAGCACATTTGGACTTGAGACCAAAATCCTAAAGAACTGGGCTTAGTTTGGGTCTGTGTAAATACTTGAAAAAAAAAGTTTTTTTAATACAAAGACAAAGTTTTAGTGATTTATAAAAAAAAACTAACCATTCCGTTTTGAAGTATAATTACATTTTTTAAACGTGGGGTATAAAGGCAGAGGACATAAGTTTCAATTTTTTTTTTATTATGACATTTTGTATATTTTTAGTTGTATTTTAATTAATTTTTTTCTATTTATGTTGCAAGTAAATTAGGAAACAAATATTTTAAAACTTAATATGAAAAATTAGTTTCATTACTATTTTAAATTCATTAAGTTACATTATAAAATCTAGTAAGAATTGCATGGCCTTATGTAAATTTTCAAAAAGTATTGCGACCCATTGAAGCTGTGCTTTTATGTCCATTTTTATGTTAAATTAATTTTGTGAAAAATTTAACTTTTAATCTAAAAGAACTAGCATATTTTTACTTTAATCGATAAATTGTAAGTTGCTAATTCTGATTTTGAAGTATTTCACAGATCATAGAATATTAAACATTTCTTTTGGTTGGTTATTCTGTAAAATAATCCATTTGGTTATTCTGTAAAATAATCCATTTGGTTATTCTGTAAAATAATCCATTTGGTTATTCTGTAAAATAATCCATTTGGTTATTCTGTAAAATAATCCATTTGGTTATCAAAAGTTTATTTTCAAAATGGCAATGTTTTCAATAATTCAAATTGAAATTTTCTGATGTGGAAATAACCTGTTTATGTGTATTCTCAGTTTATGTATAAAATGGTAAATGTTTGTGTATCAATTGAGTTATCAGTGGTGGATCTAAAAACAATCCTGGTCATTCATTCTGGCATGTTTGTTCAAAAAACGGTTTGACAGGATTTGTTGATCTCAAAATTCTAATAGCCTATTGATTGAAATGAAGTTAATAATTTTGTAAACTATGGGGCACAATTTTTTTTTTCTAAATTAGTTAGAAAGTCAAGTTAGTTGATAGTTTATTTTTTTTGTATTAGATCCACCAAATGAAGTATGAGAAGTGAAATTATAACTGTGATGTTGGCTTTGAAAATAAGGTACAGCTATGAAATAATGGCCGGCCTGTTTATTGAAGACATTTGGCGAGCTTGAAAATTTAACCTAGGATTGTTGTACCTATTGAATTGTATGAAATATAAAGTGGAATGTTTACCATACTTGTGCATTTTCATTGCTTTGCAACATAATTCAAATCGCCAAAATGACACCGGCCATTATATTCTAGCTGTTCCAAAAATTATTACCAATTTTATATGCAATTAGACAATTGAATATTTATTTTAATGTTATTTTGTTTGATTATAAGCTATGTGATGGCATTTTAAAAAATTTATTTAACATATGTTATTTAAAATAAGCTATTTATTATATAAGTCCTTAACTTAATGAATTATCTTTAAAAAATTACAATTTCGATAAAATATTTTTTTTATAATATTTTAAGGTAATTAAAAATATATGGACGTGATTTTTCGACATTAAAATAGTTTTTATATTGAAAGAATGATGATGCAATTGATCTAGAAAGATTGTACAACTTTAAACTATGTGTACTTTTGCGTAGACATTTTCGGGGTAAAGTACGATTTTTTAAAAAAAACTTTTGTATCAGCCATCTGAAATAATTTGAATTTTTTAAAGTTATTTTGTTTTAATTAATAATCTACTTTCTAAGGTTGTGTATTTTTTCTTGTATGCAACAATTGTAATATTAAATACAACACAAATACTGAATTTACTGTAATTATAATATATAAATTGACTTGCAAACCAGTCTAGAGTAAAAAGTAATTTTCAATAACTTAACAAAGTCATTGATGTTCAAATTTTCCTCGTGTGTCTTCCATATAAATTCAAAAAGCTAGTTTTAATGCAATTTGTATCATAAAATTGAAATGTGTACTTTTAACTGTATTTATTGAACCCAAATTTTATTGATGTTATTTTAATTATAATATTGTTAAGCACTTATTGAAAATATTAAATTTTTCACTTATTACCTATTTTTAAATTAATTAAGTTTTATGTGTGTTTTAGTTCTAAATGAGAGTTTTTAGATTAAAAACCATTTCCATATTTTGTTCTTTATCAGCTTAATTATTAAGCTGATAAGTTAAAATATTAAGCTAAAAGTTATTAAATAACTTTTTTGTAAATATGTTTAATTTTGTACATTATCAGTTTTGTATAAAAAATGAATGTCATGCCTAGTAATTTTTTTGTACCGACCAAAAAAAATTACTAGGCATGACATCAAATAAAGACGAACAGTAACAGGCAAGTTGGGTGGAAATTTTTCTGACATTCTGATAATTGGAGTTTTGCTGTATACATATTTTAAGAAATGCTTTTATTTTGTTCAATCAATATTCAAAACGTATATCAATAAAATAGTTAAATTAAGTTACTGATTGTTGAGAGAGAGAGACTAATAAGAAAAAAAACTGATATAGCTACTTTTTAATCATTATAATAATTAAATATATTTTAATTGTAATTGCTCAATGTAAATAAGTGATAAGTTGTAATAATATTTTTCTCAAGCAACGTTTGTTATTTTATATGAAGATGAAATCTTACAGTTATAAGACATCGGCCTTAATCTGTCTAATATTCCAGCAAATACTTGTGATATATAAATGTGAAATATAGAATGTATGTGCATGTAAGGAAAGAAAATGTTAAAAATTATTATAAATATTGTTAAATAAAAATATCTTCATATTACTGTTTCTTCATTTAGCAGAAGTGAAAAGTTTAACATGTTAAAAATTCTGGTGTTTTTCATCTGAACTTAAAGCTCAGTCATAAGTTTTTACAAGTGAAGTTGTTGTTGATGTGTGTGTCTCCAGGGCATAGCCTGTAAGGCAAGAGGGGTGCTGTAGCTTCCATAAGCACAAGACTTTGAGCACCAATGAGGGTTGAAGTCTGACTTCTGTTCTGAGATGGAGCCACATTCTCAATTTAGGCAAGTCGCTGGAGGGAAGGGGCAATTTTCTCCGGGACTGCCTGCACCCATGGTACTACACTATAACCGCCCACAAGACTTTCGGACCCATAGATTTCCTGAGCACATTCTATCATGTACCCAGGACAACACAAATATCCATGCCCTATCTGGGATTCGAACCCGAGCCCACTCGCATGACGAGCGAGGATCCAAATCCACCATTACCGGTTGAGCCACATATACACTGCTCAAAACAATTAGGGGAGTGCATGGTTTAAACCCTTTAACCCCCAATGATTCCATTTGGAATCATCAGTTTGAGATTTTTTTTTCTCACTTAGTTGAGCTCACACTTATTTATCGTTAGATGGAAGAATCATGTATTTTGAAGAATTAAATGTTTGTTTTAATGAAAGGAAAATATGAAAAACATGCTAAAATAAAATTCACTCCCAAAAAAATTTTATGCAATAAATTACCCTAATTTCTTCACGCATGCATTCTTAGATGTTTAAAAATTGATTTTAACTTTTTTTTAACAAATAGTTTTTTTTAAATTATTTATAATTTATTCAAAAGTTATTATTCAAATTTTTCCCCTTAAATTTTAGTTAAATAATTAAGATTTTTTCCCTGTTTTTTTGCCATTCTGAATACATAATGAATCTATTTCACAAATTTTAGGTTTTTAGAATAAAAAATAAAAAGTTGGAATGTGAAAGAGTTAAAAGTAAGCAAAGTGCTCCCCTAATTGTTTTGAGTAGTGTATATTATATATATGTCGCCTTACCGACTATTAAATAAAAAAATCCTTCGAACTTTGATTTATCGATTTCCTTTGACCCTTTACTGATTGCAGCAGAATTTTACCTCAGTGGGTTAGCCGAAAGGAAAAAGGCTTTAAACAAGTAATAATTGAAGAGCTCAGTGGAAGAACGTGCTAAGTGACATTTAAAAAAAAAAAAATAGATTTGTGTCAATGAACATGCTATTCCATCCTTTAAAGATAACAAGTTACCCCTTTTTCAAAAACTTTAAGTTAAGTGTATTTTTTACCTCTTGCAATTACCGTTTTCAACAAATTTAAGAGAGCCAACTAAAAACTTTAAATTTAATTTCTAGATTTCACATTTTTATCACTTGGCACGTTCTTCCACTAAACTCTTCAATTCTCTTTAAAAAAAGTTAAGAAAGAGCTCATTTTACATCAAGTTGTAATATAAATTATTTAATTTAAAGAGAACTCTTAAATATTAGTTTTATTCTAATATAAAATATTTAAATGAATGCTGGAATATTTATTCATTCTCTAAAACTCATTAAGTCATTTTCAACGCAATTGTTTTAGATTGCAATGGCTAAATTTTTACCCGAAAAAACTTGGATATCTTGTAGTACTAAATGAACTTTTAAATTTATTTTCGGAATAAGGCAAGAATGATGCTTTAGATGAAGAGTTAGTAAATTGGTTATACAATTTGTCAAATATATGAAGAGCTGTTTTGAAATAGTCGCAAACGTATCACTATTCACATAACTTTTTTTTAAAAAAAGGCTGTATTTAAAAAATTATCTCAATTTTTTTAAATTTAAAGAATATTGTTTCTTAGAAAAATAATCAACAAAACTTAAAAGTTGTAACAAGAGCAATATTTATTAAAAAAAATTAGAAATAAAATATTTTTATTAAATCCTTAAATGAAAGGTGATATGGTAAAAAATTGATAAATACACTTATTGACTATTTTAACAATTGAATGTACATTACAACATATTTTCTATTATTCACAACATATCTCTATCTTATACATAGTTCATACAAAGGTATGTATGTACAAATGTTACGTATGCAAAAATCATGCTCATCCAAAAATTGTAACTTGTTTTGGAAGAATAGATATTCTGCAGGATGCTCTTTTATATTTTTCATGGTCAATGTAACTAAATTTTTCCTGTAAAGAAAAACAAAGTTTAATCTAGCGAAGTCGACTTAATTATATAACATTAGTATAGATAGCTGAGAAACGTACAACCTAATGATAACCAATAAAAGGTTAGTTTGAATTATCGTCGCACTAGAGATACAGGAGGGCTATTGTTGACGGGCGTGTAATTTAGAACCACAATCAAGTGACGAGCCGACACCTGAGTAAGCAGCCAACGCAACTGTTAAGGGCGACATCGTACGCAGCGTTGGGACTTTGGAGCCTATTTAACACGCACTCCCACTACACGGGGTATTATTCGTGATATTCGTCGGACATTTTTGGCTGCATGGGCCGTTTATAGGTCAGCAGTAATTTTGGCGATGCCCAGACCCGAACCTGGGACCTTCCACATGCAAGGCGAACGCCGTAACCGACTGGGCTTCCCAGCCCGAATAAGAGATGTCCTATTGACCATTTTTATAGATTAGGTACCTGTAATCAACTCAATAACAGTCGTAAAAAAAAACAATTATGTACAAACACAATATCTACCAATTTCTTTATAAATTAGGGTTTCAATTGGTTATTAAAACCGATTCAAGAAGTGTTCTATGAATAATTGCTGCATAATTTTATAAAATAAGTACAACAATAGGGACAATTTTACTGTATCGACTGAGTTTAGCGTGCATTAGCAGACTAATATACGTTACAGTAAAATTGCCCTAATTTCTGTGAGTTTTCCAAAAGCTTCAGCAGAGGCTTAGAAATCCTGATATACGCAGCATATTCAACACACAAAATACTTCTACTAAAAAAAACAGATTAAAATTGAAGGCTTACCATCGCTTCTTTATTTTTGGTATTTTCTGGTTCATTAACAGAAGCTGGCTCTGTAGATTGTTGTTCTTGAGTTGAGGTTTGAGAATCCAAGCTATCTTCTAGGGACACCTTTTCACTGTTTAATTCAGCCTCTTGAATTTTATCAACAACCACTGATTCCTCATTAGAAAAGTTAGAATTTTCCAATACAGAAGACTCGCTGCCATTAGCAGCATTTGAATCTATACTTTCCGAAGTAGCAGCATTGTTACTAGATGCTTCTACGTTTTCTACATTTGTATCTACACTGCCCAAACCAGTAGCATTGTTAGTAGATGCTCCTACATTTTCTACATTTGAGTCTACACTTCCCACACCAGTAGCACTCTTAGTAGATGCTTCTACATTTTCTACATTTGTATCTACACTGCCTAAACTAGCAGAACTGCTCATGGCAGAGGCTTCCACACGTTCCACAATTAAGTCTACACTTCCCAATGGCGATGCTTTGACATTTTCTATGTTATGAGAGATAGAATCTTCTAAATGGACTGCTTCTGTGTTTTCAGAGTTTGAGGACTCTGCATAGGTTGAAATAGATAAGTCAGAGCTAAGAGTTTGTTCTAAAGATGTCGTGGTTTCAGGGATTTCTGGAGGCGGTGGGGAATCGACTTTGATAATGAGCTCCCTGGCATCAACAACATGAGCAATGCCAGTTGGATCGTGTTGTTTGGATTTTCTGTGGCTTAAACTGAAAAGATACAAAAAATAGATATATAGAAATGAAGCAGATAAGAAACCTAAATTCTTAATAAAAGCTTTGTATTCAGGCAGATTAAATAGTTTGACTGTCAGAAAAATCATATTCATGAACAAACCAATTTCATACATGTGACTTAGCCATCTTAGGGATGCAAAGGTATACCATACCTGAAAAGAGACTCAGTTTTTCCAGCAACGCATATTATCTTTAGAACTTAATAAATTTTGTACTACAATTTAATTTAAACATTATTTTTGAAGCTTTGCATTCACTAAACACGTACAGTGACCAGATTTTTAAAAATGTTAATGCAGTACAGTTATGAAAAAAATGTCTCTTCCCCCATAGTCAGCTAAAAGCGGGAACTCCTACCACTTGTATGCAAAGTGTATATGACATGAATAAAACAATGTATATTAAAAATAGTAAATACGATTACATATCTTGTCTATTTTATGAATTGAAAACATCTGTTTGATTAAATTCAAAATTTTAATTTGTTTTATTACATACTTATTTGTGTTTAAAATGCACAAGACAGATATAAAAACAAATTTAGAACTTATTAAAACAACAGGACCTGACAATAAAAAATAGTACTGTATGGTGAAATACAGAATGTTTTGACCCCCTATATGATAATTTTTTTTAATTTAACTAGTTTAAATTAATGAGTTGAAAATTGAAATGCAGTGAAAACAAGCTGACAACGCTTGTGTCAAATTACCATAGATATCATAGTTAAAGTATTAGATTGGCAGATCACGTGACCTCTAATGCTAACGACGGGATGCGCATGGAGGCCCAGAATAAGAGGGCAAGTGTTGCCAGTAAACTCATTCCGAATAAAGTACGGGAGGAAAACGATAGAGAAAGGAGAAAACTATTCATGTCGTCAATTTTTTCAGGTGAGAGGAAAGAAATATCAGGAGATGAGACACAAATTTCAGGAATTATAAGGGACCTTAGAAGCAAAATAATTAAATTCAGGAATTTCAGGAGGCGTATGAAACCTGTTTGGAGAACGCGACTTTTGCAACTACACCCTTCAATTTAAATTTGTTCAAAATACTTGTATCGATAAAGGTATATATAAAAAAAGTTATTTTACCCAGAGGATATGAACTGCATCATTGATAAATCTTTTGGAAATATTTTGATGGAAAAGGAACCAGATTTCTCCTACAAAGAAAACATTTATAAAAAAATAAATAATGTAATGTAAAAATTAAACTAAATGTAAAAATAAGTTGGGATATGTCCACAACCAGGGTTGGAAAAAATCCTGTTTTTTTTTTTCAAACCCCACCCCCAAAAAAAACAGTTTTTTTGGTTTAAAGCCGTTTTTTTTAAAAAATTTCTGATATTTAACTAGTTTGTGTATTCGCAGGACTCTAATGATGTTTATATAAATTTCAAACTTTATTTTAAGGTTTACTTTACTAATAGGATCCCCATATATTTTTTTATTTCATATTTTATTAATATAAAACTAATTTTGGGGCAACATACACTCCAATTATTTCAATTTCCACAAAGTCATACATAACAACCGTTAAAATTTGTAATGGATGTCAATTAAAATATTCACAGTATTTTAATTTAAATAACTAAAGTAATAATGAAGTAATAATTCCTAACTTTTTAGATACAATTTATTATGATCAAGGATCACTACAATTCAACATTTTAAACAAAACAACTAGCTTTGCAGCATTTTCGCTCCCAAACTTATTATGCAATTAAGACTGCACTAGACCAAAAGAGGAAAAAATGTGCTTAACGTTAGCTGTTGTTGCTTTAGCAGTCAGAATGAGTTCAACTTCACTAAAAGCGTTACTGTTAAACTATTTTATATCTATTGCTTGGCCTCTCCACCATTCTGTTGCTGACAATTCTTTTACATAATCGCTCTCAAAAAGATAAACTAATGAACTTTTTCTTTATTTTAATTTCAAAAATGTTTTTAAAAAATTCTAAAAAAAAACCCACTTTGTTTTTTTTTGAAAAAAGATTTGTTTTAAACCTTGGTGGTAAACACTTTGGTTTAAACCGTGATTTAAACCTTGGTTTAAACCATTTGGTTTAAACCATGCCAACCCTGTCCACAACAAAGATTTACATTATCTCTTCTTTATGCAATAAGATGCTGAAAGAATGAAGCACAATTGGATTTCTACTAATTCCTTTCAAAGATGCTTTAGAATCTATATTGATTATGTTGAAATATACCTATATGTAGTATGTAGAAATATACCTATGTACCATTGTTGAAATATACCTATAGAAACACACAGAAGTGTTGGGAGCTAACTTTATGGATTCATAATTATGATTTAGATATTGCAATGTTCATATTATTTTGCATTTTTGAAGTGTTTTTATGAAATGAAATATTTTGTGTAAAGTGTATGTGCAGTTTTATATAAAAATCTTACTGATCTATTGGAATCTACTGAAGTCGTGGCAACAGAAATAGTGCTATACTCTGGAGGTAGCTCAATACGCTTTCCACAATCTTCATTGATCCTAGTTGACAGATCTTCTTTACTTGCATTAACAGAATCAGTAACTATAGGAGAAAAAAACCTATGAAAAATCACTGCACCAAAAATTAAGTTGACAAAGTTTAAAAAAGTATTTACCACCAAAAAAATAACTAATAATTGATGCTTAAGTATATTATATCCACTTTAAGAAATATTATTCAGGGTGGTAACAAAATCCTTAAAAAAAACTTCCATGATTTCCCTGATACTTCCATAAAAATTACTTTCCGACACCCAAAAAGCACCCAACGCAACCGTTAAGGGCGACGTTGTACACAGCGTTGGGACTTTGGAGCATATTTGGTGATAAAAATTGACAGTTTTTTGCCTCTGCATGATAGGAAGAGCGTCGAGTTTACTTTTGTAGCTCTGGTTCAGGGCAATCGGAAATATTTTCTTTTGATCAAGAAGTAACCGCTAGTATAGTGATCGCAAGAAAAACCTAAACATACTGTTTAAATAATCTAAATTGGAAAAATTCCCTGATATTTAGCGAAATTTGAAAGATTCCCTGAGAATTCCCTGATATTTCCAGAATTAAAAAATTCAATGAGAATTCCCTGATTTCCAGGTTCTGTTACCACCCTGTTATTAAAAATGTAAGTGATAATGGCTTAAATTTTTCGTATTGTGGTTGTTGTTTAATTTTTCTCAGTTATTTAAGGAGTTGAAAGCGTTATATCATGAAAGATAAAAAAAAATCTTGTGTGAATGTTTTAAAACTTATAGGAAGGGGGTGGGGAAGAGAGACAAATTAATATCTTGTTCTAAACTGAAAATATGTTCAAGATATATTGAATTTGATCAAATCAACCGATGAAAAGAGATGGGAGGGATGATAATTTAACGAATTGAGGGAAATAGATGCATAAACTGGTCAATTGACCACAAATTCTTCAAGCAGCACATATTTAAATAAATCTGTTGATTTTGAATTCCATTAAATTAAAATATATATAGTATTGAGGTGGTTTTTTAAAAAAAAAAATACAAAAAAAAAAATTAACAAATCCAAAACTTAAGTTAAATTCTAATCCAGTGAAAACTAGTTGTCACTTGGGCTAAAAAACATATCCCTGAGAGGGCTAAAAACAGGCAAGTTGACAATGAAAAGTGAAAAAAAATATTGAATTTCAACTGAATTAAATAACGAATAATACCCAGCTGAATTAAACGACGAATAATACCCAGTGTAGAGGGAGCGCATGTTAAATATGCTCAAAATTTCCCAACACTGTATACAATGTCACCTTAAAAGTTCCCTTGGGTCCTACTCGGGTGTCGGTTCATCACCTGATTGTGGTTCTAAATTACGACGTCCGTTGCCAACAGCTTTCGTGTAGCTTTAGTGCGACGATAATTCAAAGTAAACTAAATGAAAGTCACGGCATACTACAAAATACAAATTCTTTCTGACATGCTACAAAATAACAAAATAATAATCCACCAAACCCTTTGTTGCTGTTGTCCTGGGTACAAAAGCATGCCACCACCTTTTGGGTGCATCTTCTTTTTCTTTCTGGCTGGTAACAACATGGCATTTGGAGCACCCGGCACACGGGGCAACATACTCTAAATGAAAGTTTTCAATGGGATGCCATTCCTGTTAGAAATTAAAGTATTTTGTATTAAAGCAGGAACAATAAGAATATACAGTAAAAATTTATTGGGACCGGAGGTAAGGCGGATAATCGAAATTTCCGGATAATAGAGACTTCAATAAATTAAATAGTAAAACTTATAGTATTATAGAGAGTCGAAAGTCAGCAGACCTCGAATTCACCAACGTCTGAAATCTGCAGTTGTAAACATTGAGTTTTAGGGTTAAGTTATCTATGAAACTGAGACTTTCTGACAAAAATGAAGCTGTAATACATTACTTTTAATTTCTATTATTATTTTTTTAAATATCACAGCAGCGCACAATTCAGCCCACAATTATAGCAGATTCTGAAAGTTTTCTGAAAATTTAGTTTTGCCAGAAATTCATTTTACTCTTCGAGTTGCGGAAGTTTCGCTATTTTAAAATCACTGTAATTTCCGATTTTATAAAAACCGTAATTTCCTGATTTCATTAAAGCCGGATATTTTCCGATTTTAAAATCACTGGAGAATTCCGATTTCAGAATTGCCAGAGATTCCAGATTTTTTTAAACGAGGAAGTTTGCCCGATTTCAATATCGCCGGATATTCCTCATTTTAGAATTGCTTTAGATTTCTGAGATTGGTTTCTTTTATGAACAATCAAGAATGATTGTTGGAGAATTTTTTTATGAGGACTTAGGGATGGTTGGTTAACAGAGATTCCGGAAAATCAAGGTTCTACTGTAATTAAGTTACTTGTCAAAATTTACTGCAGATACAAATTTATTTAGTGTAACGAAATTTTTTTATCCCCTCACCCGATGTTTGATTGTTTCTATGCTGTGTTCTTTCAATGACAATGATACACATGTCTAGTCCTAGGCTACAGGCGGGCTTTTGTGCCACCAAAATTTAAAGTCTTATAACAATATGTAACAAATAATTTTGTTACATACCCAGAATTGTTTTATTAGGTTTTTTTTTTAATTTAGACCCCCTACTCTGTATTTAATGGCAAAATTTTTATAATATGCAGAACCACACACAAATTTGGTGTCAAATTTGATGGAACTACAATTAATCACATCTGTAGTTTAGAATATAATTCCCTAGAGATATTTGGCAAAGTGTCTATGATGATTTTTGAATAATTTTTAAAGAATAAGTTTTATTTCTTTATGGTAAAATTGGGCCCCCTAAAAAGTGGAGCCCGGGGCAACATTTGCATCCTCCTGTGGACTTACACTGATAATACATTTGACAATAAAACTTTTAAAATTTAAAGGATACTTTAAAGAATTTGAATACATTTTTAATAATTGGAACTAACTTTTGATAAATTTATTCAATGTCTACAGTAATTTATCATGAATGAAAAGAAATTAAGATGGATTTAGTGGTCCCCAAAACAATGTTATTTAGGATCCAGTTAAAACAAAAGTTTAAAACTGAGGAATCCTGTGTTAATTTGTCTCACACAAGATAGTGAAATGATTCTACTCGTAGCCTCTCACTGTATCTGAGAAGCCATTTAACCAAAATGCACATACCTTAAATGAGTTGATAAGGTAAGTAAACCTCTCCTTAAAGCCACCAAGATACCAATACCTATTATAAACATGAGAAAATGGTGTCAATAAAATCAAATTATTATGAAATAATAAATATTTTAAATGCACTTGAATAGTTTAAGTGATGATATCATGTTATAAATAAAATTACACTTTTGTAGCTATTTTAATACTAATTATCAGAGATCAAAGACATTTTAACTGATTTTCTAGATTTTATTTTCATAAATATATTTATTTCATATATTTGAATGTAAGTAATAAGTTTGATCAAAATTAAATAAGACTTACTAAGAAAAGATCAAATGAGAACCAACCTTTGACAAAGTTATTTAAATTTCAAATATGTTTTTTTATTAGGAATTCATTAAAAAAAGTTAAGTACATTACCAGGATAAAATAATATATATGTTTTTTTAAAGTCCGCTGGAACCTATTTTGAAGAATAAAAAAGTAAACTAATTTAAGATTTTTTATCATAAATATTTAGTTTAATATTTACTTTTGAACTAGGAGGTCAACATCAGCAAAAATTCCTTGCTCGAAATTGCACATTGCAAACACTGGCTGATCCTCATCCAAATACTAAATTAAAAAAAAAAGAATTAATTTGGCACTTTTATAAACACTGATTAATATTCAAAACAAACGGTGGTAGTTTCTTAGGTTTATATAAAAAGTATATCTCCCCAATTAAGTAACTGAGTAGCTTGTTTCTTTCATAGAACAAAGTACAGAAAAATATTCCAGTCTACCTTTCATACATAGCAAGAACAGGCTTTAGAACCTAGGTGGTAAATTTTAAAAACATTTTTTCACATTTTTGTTACCTGAATTTTCAGGACATCCAATTTAATAGTAGTCTCCCGTATAACGGCCATCACTGCTTCGGCCATTAATCTTCAATATTTATAAACATAAGAAGAATATATCAGCTATTTTTTTAATAATATGCATTTTTTCAATGTTTAATAATATGCAGTTTTATATAGTTATTAGTGTAAGCATAAAGATTCAAAAAAGCAATTAAAAATAAAGACATTTACTAATAAATTAGTAAATAAACATTAAATGTTGTAAAATGATTCAAAATAAAGTACTCTGCCTGCAAAAACAAAATGTTTATATATCGATTAAATCTATTAAATGAACCCATAACAAATACAAGAAGAAAGAAACTAAATGTAATTCTATAACAACAAAATATTTACATGCAAAAATTATTTTGAGGTTCAGATTTAATTTGGTAATTATATAAAATTTTACGTATTTATCATTAATATATTACTTACTGGGCTCTAGAGGAAGCCTTATCACCAAATAAGTACTCTGCAATTGTATTTGTTTTCCCTAGAGGCACAATTCCAAGTGGAATAGTTTTTTCCTGCAGAGTTAAATGAATTTACATTCAATTTTATGCAGTTATTGAGAACATTACGCTCACTCATTATAGATTAAATAATTGTACAATGAGTCTGAAAATTAATTATAAAATTATTTACCTCATGATTTGGTCGTAACATAAGTCCTGTTACAGCCTAAAATGAGGGAGAAAAAGAGATGAGGATATGATAGGAATTTGAAACAGATAAAACATTTACAATTTTTGTTAAATTTATGCTTTAAATTTGCAAAATTCTTAAAAACTATTTTGTAAAGTAATTAATTAAAATTATTCTAAACTTTTAAAAAATAACAAATCTCCAAACAGACAAGATATATTCAGTGTTTTAAATTTCTAGATATAGTGTATTTTACATAGTCTTTGAAAAAAAAAAGAATACAAAATAGAAGATATCTTTATTAGATGGAATAAATATAAAGTACTTTTGTTTAATAAAACATTATAGGGCAAAACCCATGCCTTAATCTCATAGAAAGAACATACAGACCAAAGTTTTAATTGGGGTTTAAAAGAAGTCTTCCGATATTTTTCAAAAACTGACCTCTTGTAGGGTCCCGTTCCCACCAGCCACTAACACAGCATCTGTGTTGGACATGACCTTCATCAGATCCGTGGCTTGTTTCTCGTTCTCAGTCTGAAATAAAGTTGTGGTATGGTTAACTGCTGTCAATAGTTTGGCCAGATTTGTTTAAGTGATTAACTGAAACATGAACTTTGGCCATGAAATCATCTTTAAATTTTCATAAATAATATTTTATTTACATTGTTTTCGTTTAAAGAAACTGTAAAAAATAAAATATAGATTATTTGTACTTGTGGAAAATTTAAATTAAAATTCTTTTACAGCTAGATAGTTAATTGACAAAGTAAACTGTAAAGGGAAATGTCTGGTAACCCTAGCTGTAAAAAAATAAATTAATGTAACCCCACCACACCTGAAGAATTAAAGGGGAATGGGCACGCTGGACTGCAGGTCTCCAAACTCAAGTACCTCAGTGTATCCAATGGCGAAAAAACTATTTTTTCTGCCACATTTATCCGGCTGTATTGAATATTTTTACAAACGGTTTTTTTAAATAATAAATGTAGATAACTTACAGGTTTCTATCTTCCCACTTTTTGAAATTGCTTTAAATATTTTGTGTAAAATTATTTATTGAAAATTTTAAAAAATATTCGAACCAATTTCAAAAATTGGGAAGATCAGGACCTGTAAGTCAGCTACATTTATCACATAAAAAATCCGCTTGTAAAAATATTCAATACAGCCGGAGAAATGTGGCAGAGAAAATTTTTTTTCGCCATAGGATTAACAGTGATGCACTTTGCTTTGGAGACCCCCGGTCCAGCACGCCCATTCACCCTTAAGTTGTGGTATGGTTAACTGCTGTAAATAACCTGACTAGATTTATGAAATATTAATGTACTTTGTTTTTGTTTGAACAAAACTATATAAAAAAAAACAGAAACAAATTACAAAATTTATAAAGCTAGATAAGATAGTTGAATAACAAACTAACTGTACTGTGAAATGCAGTATTTCTGGTTCCGTAAAATATAGAATTTCTCTATGGTTATTTACGATTGCAACACAAGCTTGACCTCTTCAATCTCTCGTGTAGTTTTCCAGAAAACGATGTGAGTGAAATGAACACAGTTCTAAGCCGACCGTGTTTGAGGCTCTGCTGTGAGGTTAATTGCAACTGCTCTCCAAACCCAATTAAGGTGGAGGGAAAACGAAAAGTGTTCCCATTAAGCCGGTTTCTGGAAAACCACACGAAGGGATAAGGGAAGCCAAGCTTGCATTGTAATTGTACGGACTATAACCACAGCTGAAGATTTTCTCACAGTTCTTCAGAAAATTGGGATATATTTATTTATTTATATAAACAGCTACCATACAGTTAAAAATAAACCAGTTACATGGCAGGAGAAACATACACAAGTAAAAATAGATATACAACTGACAGTTTAAAAAGCCAGTAAATGGCATGAAATAAGACTCACTATATAATATACAAGAGAAAAAAAGAAAAACAGCACCACAAATAAACCATTATTTTAGTTATATAAGGAAATTATATTTGATTAAAAGGTCCTGAAGTTATCCCAGAAGATGTCATCATTGAAAGGTAAGCTATTTAACAGTTGAATAAATTGATTTATGGGTTGATTTTTGATATAATTTGTCGAACAAAAAGGTTCTTTAAATACATATATAAAGGAAATATAAAATATCTCTACCCATATTACAGTTAAGGTAATTAATCAGTTACTATTAATAGTACATGGGCAGTAACTTTATTATTTATAAACTTTAGTTTTCAACATTTATAATAATACACTTTAAATTTTTAAGGGTCACAAAAAGGACTGGATCAGTGTTTTTTAAGATATAGAATTTTTCTGAAATTCAGCTTCGAATTAAGTTTCATACAGATGTTTATCTATTAATTCGACAATTTTGGTACATTTCATCTTTAGTAGTTTCATTTAAATTTCCATCTGGGATTCAAAAGTAAAAAAAAAGCAACAAAAAAAACACAGGTAGAACAAACTATTGCAATTGCATAAAAAGAAATTGAGATCATTAGCAGTTATTATGCTAAAAATGCAGACTTATTTCTTAGTTTTAAGCATAGATATTGCCACTTTTCAAACAATTACTATAATATTTTGAGTACTGTGACAGTAAGATTGTTTTGATTTGTTTACCAGCATGACTTGAATCGTAAAACTCAATTGTAGGGATATACTTTAAACTTGTTTAAATGCACTCTTACCTGGAAAACGCTGACTTTAAAACCAGCTAAATGTAATAGAGGAGCAGCGAATTTTTCAAATTGAACGTTAGATTTCCTGAAAAAAAAAGAGAAACTGTTGTTGATATATATTTTTTTGTTTGCTGTTCAAATGTAATATAAACATCTAACTTTAGCATGCCCAAATTGGATGGACGCCGGCTTCACATCTAGAAGGTTAGCCTTCTAAACACAGCCATACTAATCGTGCAGCAAAAATAAAATCACAGGGATTTCTTAAGACACTGAAGAGTTCAAAGTCTTGACAGCAGTAGCAGACAATGGTGCTCAAAGTTCTGTTGGGTGCCAGCTCAGGTGTCGACCTTGTTACTTAACATTGCCTCTAAATTAAGAGCCACACTTGGCTGTGTGTATTAAACCGTCTATTTCTAGCCTCCATGGATCTTCAGTACAGCTAATTACACCTCATAATTTAAAACCATGGTCAAGTGACTAAGTCAACACCTGAATGGGTACCTAGAGCAAACTAGTGGTGGCATTGTGCGCCTGTTCGGGACTTTGGACTCCACAGATTTAACAAACATGTATGGCGCAGGACAAATACAGACAAACACACAACACAAATATCCTTGCCCCAATGCTAGGATTAGAACAAGGGACCTTCTGACTGTCCAGCCAGCTCCCTTACCATTCAGCCGCCCAATCACCGTAAGAAGACTTACTTGTAATTAGCTTCGGGATTCAAAATGACAGTTACATGCCTGGGCTTTTGCATTTGTGCTAAAGGTTTCTCACCATATTTCTAGAGAACAAAAAGTAACTTTTAAAAATCAAATGTTTACATTCATTAAAATATATATAAAGCATGGCAGATTGCAGTTAATTTGGACACATGGGAAAATAACAATTAGTAGTCTTAAATGACTAAAGTAAACTCTCAAAATATGTTAAATTTTTAATATTGAAACATATTGTTATAGAACTGTTTCCTGGGGAAAAATTTACATAAACTGTTAAAATCTTATTAAAAATAGTGTTTTGAAATCATAAATTTGGGATTAATACCTGATACTATCTTTCACATACAGCAACATTTGTTCTAAAGGAGTAAATAAAATTAGATAGAATTTATGTTTTTAAATTCTACCAGCAGTCCACTGAAATTCTTTCATGCAAAACAGATGATAGTTTTATAAATTGACATCTATTGAATAAAATAAATTAGTAACATCAGTAGTGCTTAATTTTTTAAAAACAGGATATAAGGTAGTTTAAGCGGTTGGATGAGGTCAAAATAAACTAAGTATTATTTTTCAGCAGTCGGTTCTTATAATCCAGAGGTCTAATCTGCCATTGGCAGGTTAACTGCAGTAACTAGACTAATGACTGGGACCATTGTTGCAAGCCCTCAATTACTCTAACCTATAAGAAAATATACTAAAGGACTGATTATTTCAAAGCAAAAATGGTCCAATTCATTGTTGTGGTTACTGCAGTTTACCTACCCACGGCAGTAATATCCTGTTAATCTCTTTTTCCTAGCTAGATTATATGTTAGGAAGTACTTACCCTAGCTTCTTCACAATAAGCTCGCATCATCTGGTGAGTTCTAAAACAATACCATTCAATTAGGAACATTTTCTGGTAAATTGCTCAGGAATAATATGGTAAAAACTGTTAAAAGTTGATTTGTAGTTTTTATGAGCTATAATATAGGGCCGGTTTGTTGATTGAAGACCTTTGCCAATCGTGAAAAATGGACGTAGAGGTGCTATACCTAACAAGTTGTATTTAAGTAAAACTGAGAATGTTTGCCAGATTTTTTAGGGTTTTTTTTCATCCTAACTCAAATCGCCAAATCGAAACCGGCCCCTATATGATGTCGCTGTAAAACTACATTGAATTATGCTGCATTTATGAGGATTTAGAACTTTGAGGAACTATGACTTTTTATCATTAAGTCACTGGTTTTCAATGCAAAAAAAAATCTACTTACTGAAATTTGTCTTTAAAATAAGATGCTCCATATGTTAAAACTCCAAAGAAAAATGTAGATTTCTTCCAATTACGACGAATGAGTTTCGCAGTGTTTATGATTCTGGACATTATTAACTATTAGATACCTTTTCGAAACCAAAGGAAAAATGGACAAAACATGCCCTTTGCAGTTTCTTGAAGAATAGCTTACTGGTTTCTAGCTTAGCTTGAACTTACTTGTTTGTAGTTTTTTTCTGCCTAAAAACTTTTTAATTGTAAAAGAGAGATTTAATATTGTTCAATAAATTTAATAAGTTAGCCAAAAATATTTTAATAAGAAAGAGAAATATTTCGATTTTTAGTTTGTCCTGCAGAATGACTGATTAAATTTTCGAAAATTATACATACTTTTTATGGCACGCAGTGCAGTGAAGTGAATTCACATTTATGTGTTTGTTTTTTCCAAACAAAAACATGGATCTAAATAAGTTTAACGATTTAAATTTAACTTTTAAATTCGCAAATGATTTATGTCCGAAGCCGCATTTCGAGCTTTTCAATCAAGGATCCGAAGCTCGAGTGTACAAGGGTACATTTCTCGGAAAACCTTCGATTTTAAAAGAGCGATTCGTCAAGACCTACCGGCATACTGACCTGGACAAGACCCTCACTGCCGAACGAATGAAAGCCGAGGTGAGGGCCCTGAACAAATGTTTCGACATCGGCGTGAAATGCCCAGCCGTGTACTTCGCGGATCTATCGTGCCGTTACATCATCCTCCAGGAAATCACCGACTGTGTGATGGTGAAGGAGTACCTTGAATTCGTCATGGAAAAGGACGGGTCCGACAGCATCAACAAGCAAACCGTGTTGGCGGAGAAGATTGGCGAGGGGATCGCCAAGATGCACGCCAACGAGCTGGTCCATGGCGATCTTACCACATCCAATCTGTTAATACAAGCCGAGGATTTGAATGACATTGGCAAAGATTTTGAGGTGTATTTCATCGACTTTGGACTGTCCAAGAGGGATGTGACTCTGGAAGACCTGGCTGTAGATTTGTATGTTCTAGAGAGAGCCATATCGAGCTCGCATCCGAACTCTGACGACTTTTATGCTTTGATTCTGAAGCAGTATCTTAAGTGGGTTGGCGACCGATCCACTGTCATTTTCAATAAGCTGGAGGAAGTGAAGCTGCGAGGCAGAAAGAGATCTATGTTAGGATGATTTCAATGCCCAAAATTAATTTTTTATTGTGAAGTTTTCGTTTTGGTACTATCGTAAAATGTACTCAGGATAATTTGACCCAATATATAAATTGCTGTGTACTCCGAAAACTGGCTTATTGACAAAAAAGAAAATCTATCAAACTATTAAGAAACCTAAAGAGACAATTTGTCTGATATATTTTTCTGCATACAATGCAATATAAAATGTAATACTTTTCGAGATTTATTAATAATAAGAATGAATTTAAGATATTGATGCAAATGTAATTTTGTAATTTTTTTTATCTGTTCATTTGCAAATTAAATTTTTTTTTGTAAACTGTACAAAATTAGGGTAAAAAAGCAATGTGGAGGGGAGTCTCTTGATTATAATTGCAAACCAGGGCAAAAATATGACAAATTTAAATTTAATATAGCTAGGGTATTAACATTTGCTTTATTTAGGTACATAATAACAAATGTTATCAACTAAATATTTTTTTTAAAAGGCAAACTAAATTGAATTATACTATTTCACAAAGAAAACCCACACTGTTTTTGTTTGATTTGGGAACTAATTCAAAGATAAAAATTTTACCAAGGGACTGGTTACCTCCAGTACATATAATGCAGTAGTACTAGAAAATTTCAAATTAGCAAACAACTCATTAAATCATGAATTGTATGTGATAACTGACTTAAGTATAATTGTAACACATAGTAAAATATTTCTTATATTTTTTTACTTATCCTAAAAATATAAAATTAACATGGCTTCATTTTTTTTGCACTTAATTAAAGCATCAAGTTGGTATATACTTTAGTGTTTTCAATTTTATGTGCAAGAGAAATTAAACTTTTGTCTAAGATACGTTTTATGTGTGTCCTAGGCTATTATAAAGTGTCTTGAATTACAGTAAACTAGTTATAATTAAATTTGTATATGAATTCAAAGATAGTAACAGAAAGACTTAAATGTGGATTACGAAAAAAATTACTTTGAATATGGCTCCTATGATATAATCACATTTAAACAAAAGTGTTGCTTTACGTATATTGTGAGTAATCATTTGTAAACAGTTATGGTCGACATATATTTTCTTATTATCATCACAAATGATTTTAATTATTTAAATTAAGAATTTAATAGAAAACTAGTAATGAGAACATTTGCTACTTTCTGTTCTTCAGTTATATTGGAAAAATTAAATAGTTGTACCACTGGACTTTCTCAGAGACACTTTTATATATCAAGTTAAAATGTGATTTCCTATGCAAGGCATTTTGTTATGATACATAGATTGTAATTTTTTAAATGTGTTTGTCCCTTATTAGCAATAAAATGTGAGTGTCGTTATAAGTTACAAGGCATTACTTATATAAAGATTTTCTTAACATTTATAAAATTTAAGTAAGGCCGTTTAGTTTTAAATAAGTATGTAGAAAGACAATTTTTACCTTTTTTTTTGTATAAATGCAATAAAAAAGATAAAATGCACTAATAGATAGAAAATTGACAAGTAATGTTGTTTTGAACAACTAGATTACAAAGATTGACCTATTTAAAGAATAGCCAACTGCCAAATGACTGGTGTAAAAATATGTAATAATTTCAACCACTGTAATATAGTAGTGTTTTTTTGTTTATTCTGACTAGATATTGGTACAAAAAAGCAGTGTACAAAAATATTTTCTTCCAGGAATGTAACAACAAAAAATTAATTTCAACAATAAATATAAAACTTCTTATATTCACTCTAATCTTGAGCAATCATATATTACACTAGGTTAATAATAATAGGCATGCGAGACAATATATAAATATTCTTTTAAAATATATATAACATAATATAAAAAATACTTATTATAATATTAAGAATAAAGAAAGGCAGTACACAAGAAAATGATTAAAGAACCATAGAACTCCAATAACCAAAGACTGAACACTTAAAAAATTCAGAAAATTGTATTTTATGAAGGCGGGTACATTCAATTAATAACTGTGTATGTATGTTGAAAATGGAAAAAAAAGTTTAATAAAATGGAAAGGCGCCACTATTACATATTGAATGTATGAATAAATGGAGCAAAAATATTTCATTCAAATTAAGATAATTGGAGGTCTACTGAACTTTAAAGTTTATGTATCCTTGGTCCATAAAGAGTTGTTGTATTTGCGAAAATTATAATTAAAGTATCTATAAACCATAATATTCAAATGCACAAATATTTATAATATAAGCAATATTTATAAATGATAAAACATATTTAATTTTTTCCCCTGGCTTATAATATGTGACAAAACTAATTACAGGGACACGGATTCATCAAAAGAAATGATCATTAATTACATTAGTTAATTGTGTTAAATAATAATTAAAGTACTTATAATATACAAATGCACAAAAATTAATAAGCAATATTTGTTAATTATAAAATTGTTTAAAAGTAGGTTCATTTTTTTAAATAGAAAATTATATAGGAAAAATCTTATTTTAAAAATAAATATCCCCTAAAAAAGTAATAAATAATAATAACAAAGCATAAATCTGTGATTAGCATTTCCATTACATTTACATCTTTGAGAGATCTTTAGAAAAAATATATTGCATTACATAACAAGCAAAAAAATCAGTACTTGTAATTTGTTGTTACTATAGAATTAACATAACAATTATTTTACTTAAAAAATATTTTATGGTATTGCCACCAATGCTCTTATTTTTAAACATAAATATAATAATTCCAAGTACATTTCTAAAATAAAAAATATGTTAAGTGTCTGGAGAAATGAATTGGAACTGTTTTCTGAGGTCGTTCCCAATGTCCGAAACCAACTTGCAGTAATGGATGGCAGAGGTCCTGTTTTTGATCGAAAGGAGGTATCGGGAGTAGTCCATGAAAATGGCATCAATATCTTTAGGTGAGGTAAGTTAAGGAATGGTCTTATAAGAAACTTTACAGATGAAACATAAGTAGGTTCATACATTATTTAAGGGCCTTGTATAGTAACGGATCTCTATACAGAATTCCAATGGGGAAACTTTTGACCCTGTTTTTAAATACAGTATACGACATGTATTCACGAAAACTTACCAAACAAATACAGAAGAAAGTTATTTTGCCATTAAAATAATAAGTATAATTTTAAAGATACTAATTAGTTATAGTTAATACTAAATTTTTTGTTTAGATATTTACATGCGGTTAGTGCTGCCACCTGTAGTTTGTGAATAATTACTAAAATTTTGTTTTGATTATAACTAAGTATTATCCTTAAAATTTTTTCTTAGTAATTATTTTAATGGCAAAATAACTTTCTTCTGTATTTTTTGGTAAGTTTTCGTGAGTATGTGGTGTATACTTTATTTAAAAACAAGGGGCCAAAGTTACCCCATTGGCATTGTATAGCGATCTGTTACTATACAAGACCCTTAAAGAAACCTTACAGATAAAACATAAGTAGGTTCATACATTATTTTTATAAAATACAAAGTACAATTAAAAATTATAGTAGATAGCCAGAAAAAGGAAGAATTAATATACTTAATATCGAAAACCCCATAAAATCTGTAAAAGGTTTTTACAAGTTAATGAGAATTGTCAGTTTATAAGTCACTATCACTTCCAAACTTTGGTGGGATCCTACAATCACCAAACTACGGTAATATTACAATCAGAATTTGCAAAAATCTGTCGATCCAGTAGCGAAACTTGAGAAACTAAGGAGACAAGATTGCGAAACTCCAGCTATCCTAAAAACCATTCATTTTTTGATTTAAAAATGTGAAAAACAAAGAAATTAAAACATGCGGATATTCGCTTAGAACAGAAGAATCCTATGCAGCTATATTTTTACATTCAATAGCAGCGTGGGATGTAGAAAAATATATAATTATTGGTTGTCCTATCTACCACTCCAAGCTCCCCACGTAACAAATGAAATGTTAACAACGAAATAAAAATGACTTTAAATTCGGAACTTTACCTTTGACTGAAGGCTTAGCTACCATTTAAAAAAAGGATATAATTATCAGGTGTCCTGTCAACTACCCCAAACTCCATGCATGCCTGTAGAAAGAGCGCAGCCCTTTCGATCATCTGATTGGTGAAGAGAAGTTTTGTCACCTTCCAGAACTCGTACATGGACAGGTGAGCCAAGATGGCCTTGTTCTGCAAGGAAAATTGTATGATAATGAGGATTTTTATTATTAATTTTTAATTACCACATAGTTTTGAACTGAATATTAAAGTGGTTTTTACGTTTTACTTATAAAGTCGACCCTCGTTAACGCAAACTCGCTTAACACGAAATTTTGCTTAAGATGAACTGAAAGCAAATCCTCGGCTTATAAAGGTTACTAATTCAAAGAAAAAAATATTACCAAGGGACTGGTTACCTCCGGTACCTATAATGCAGTAGTATCAGAAAATTTCAAATTAGCAAACAGCTCATTAAATCATGAATTGTATGTGATAACTGACTAAGTGTAATTTAAAAAATGATAAAATATTTCTTACATATTTTCACTTATCCTAAAAATATAAAATTTACATGGCTTCATTTTTTTGCACTTAATTAAAGCATCAAGTTGGTATATACTTTAGTGTTTTCAATTTTATATGCAAGAGCAATTTAACTTTTGCTAATGCTAGAAAATCTGTTAACGCGAAATAGCTTTCGGTGAAATCCCGCTTAACCCGAACAAAAAAATTCAGAATTTGACATTTTTTACTTAGTAATTCGAAGAACAAATTAAATAAAATATTAAAAAAAGGCGGCAAACGAACATTGTAAGAATAAATTGTCTTCATCTTCTGAGAAAATCACGAGATCACCCATGATTCCTCAGTTTAAATTTAATTGCTGCTCTTAATTGTTGTTCCTTAAAATGTTTCCCAATTTTTCTATAATATTAATGAATTACTCCAAATTAACTTTTTTAATGGAATTACTAATTGTATACATGTATTATTAGTGTATTACATTATAAAATTAGAATAGTTTTTTGATGTTATTTTTTTAAAAACTATTCACGGGTTGAATGTAAAAAAAAAAATCCTGAGGGTTAACAGGAAATTCGGTTAACACGAAATGTTCCGGTGCTCCTATCGCAGGGTTACCACTGACTTTTAGTTTTAAAATAGTTGCTTTAGTTGCCTAAAATACCCAAAATAGTTGCTAAAATAGTCGCCTGAAATCAAAACAATAGTAGCAAAAAATAGTTGCCAGTATCTGTAAAAAAGATATTTCAACGAAAATATATTGCCATTTAGGGTTAAGGAAATATACCCTGAAGAATCTAGTAAAACTGAAAAGTATTTAAATAAACAACAAATACTACAATTAAAAATTTATTGTGATTTATGATATGTACGAACATAACAATATTGTTACTTAGCTCAACTTCAGAATACTAGAGCCACAAACAGCGCTGTGCCGTGGGGCCAAGGTCACCGGTCAAGTTTTTTTTTTTTTAAACATTTGAAGCTGGTTGACAGAGCTGCCCTGTACCAAAGCTACACTATGCAAAGCACGCATCACACCACGAACTAACAATTAGGCATCATTGGCAGATATCGGAAATATATACTAATCTTATTTCATCTTCAGAATTTAACTGCTTTTGTGTCTATTTTTTAAAAATAGCATCTGAATCTTAAGTTTTATTGAAATTTAGTTTTAGGATAGGGAATTCTTTTCATATTTTTTGTCCAAAATTTCTCGGCTAATATATACGGTAGATAATTTTTGAGTTTAAAACTTAAGTTGTAGATCGGTCCTGCCTTTCGTGATTTCATCGGTTGTTTCGTTTTCATTCTAAATGCGCAATGAAATCTTTATTCTAATAATTTTTCATCTAATATTTAAGATATTTTATAATTAGTAATTTTTAAATATTTACAAAAAAACTATTCTACAGATTACAATACAATAAATTACACATCGTAAAAAGAACGATATTAGGACAAAGACGACGAAACGAACAACGGAATAAAAACTGTCCAAAATTATTTTGCAACTATAATATTTTTATATTTGGAATAATTAGATTAAATTGTATTATGTAAAACGGCTTCTGATCATAATTATTTTTCTAATTTTTGGAATGAATAATGACACTAAAAATATATAAAATTTTGTCAGTTATTCAGTAGGAATTTTTGATACTTTTTTTACTTTCCGTTTCATTTCCCTAGAAAAATGACCGCAAGTAAAAGAAAAATATTTTTTAAAAAAAAGTAAAAATTCTAGGTTAATTATAAAATTTCTGCACTTTCGTTTTCTGTCCCGTTTGTTTAATATCG
Source organism: Oedothorax gibbosus (assembly GCA_019343175.1). NCBI lineage: Eukaryota > Metazoa > Arthropoda > Arachnida > Araneae > Linyphiidae > Oedothorax > Oedothorax gibbosus. The sequence goes on from JAFNEN010000396.1 coordinate 163,144, forward strand.
CCCAAATTTGAACGATTATTTTTATGATGAGATATCATAAAAATAATCGTTCATAAAGATATTTCAGGATGAGACAAAACATATCCTGAATATTTTAAAATCGCCGTATCACTATAAAATTTTTTTTTTAAAAAGTAGACACTTGGTTCTCTTTAATTTCATTTGCGGTGCAAACTTCAGAAATTGCTAAAAATATAAATAAAATGAGTAACTTTTTTTATGGCAACTTTTCAAAACACGTTTAAACTTCCGAGTTCTTCAAAATACGTTTAAAGTTCCGTTTTATAAAGAGTCAAAACAAGTTTCGAAATCGAAATATCCAAAATAATATTTTTATAAAACACAAGGGGAAAAGAACCAGTCAAACTACTTTTTCTCCTGAAAGTCAGTCAGACCACAGGTGGATGGTCATGTGACCACATACGACGTCACTGTCAACAAAGAAAATTTTTCCCGCACATTATTAGTTCTACCAAAACTAAAATATATCGCGGAAAACAAGCTAAAATATATCGCGGAAATTGAAAATAGTTGCTAAATAGTTGCCAAAATGCTTAAAATAGTCGTTTTTGGTCACTTTTTTATTAAAATAGTTGCCATAGTCGCCTACCCCTTGAAAATAGTCGCTTTTAGTTGCTTTTTAGTAGCCAGTGGCAACCCTGCTATCGAGTTCACGTTAACGAGGTTCAACTGTATATTTCACTAGCCTTGAATAAGCAGGGATGAATGAAACTAGGATAACATTCACCAGATTTTGGACATTTCTGCAACATCATTCTACATTTCACTTATAATGGAAACCTTTTAATTAAACTTCATCAAAGAGGCCGCGTTCACACACAGACTTCTACCATTGTACACCGATGTTTTTTTCCCTATTGGGGAAAATAGGGAACCAAGAGGGTCAGAAAAGTATAACTTTGTGCTACTCTCTTATTTCAAGGATTCCAGATTATTACTTTAAGATGTTGGCACAGCCAGGGAGGAAAAAATAGTTTGCCTGTTTTCAGCCTACTTCTTCCAAAACTCTACTCCCAGTCCTGTACCTTACATGTGAACACAGCTAGATTTGCAGTAAAATAAATAAAAGGTGAAACATGACCAATGATTTCAAATTATATTCCTCCCTAGGATTTTATAACAAGTTTACATTTGGATTATATTTAGTCGGTTAAGGTCCAAGCTACTCACTTAGCATCAGAAGAATTTCCTTTCTCTGCAAAATCAGATTCGATTCTGACATTGATTATAAGAAATTTTTCATTTTTTACCCTGTATTGATTTTTAGTATAGTGGTTGTTAGTTAAAATTAAAGAAAATATTTTGTCAATAAATTTGAAATATTTGCTAGAAGACAGTTTGCTTATTGATTTGTCAGCAGTTGCAGTTAGAATACATTTTGTTAGGTAGCACAAATTCATATCCTACATTGAGTCATTTAAAATTATTTCAAAGGTATTTACATTTATTTTTTGGGGATTGATTACATCTATGACAGATTAACTGCAATAAAATACATGTCACATAGTTAGGTTGTTTCTTAACTTTAAACTTCCATACCTTTTGGTCCATATTTGTAGAACATAAGTACTCAATCCAGCGTTTTAGAATATCTTGATTTTCTTTTACAGGTAAAGTAGCCTAGGGGAAAACAATCTTTTAGCAAAACAAATCAGGAACAAACACTTTGAGCATCACTTGAAATTTAATACAACTAAATTAACTACTATTATCTAATAACCATTCACATTTTAACCTAGTCAACAAATTTAGTATTCAGATATGCCCTATACTACTGTGGCTGTTACTACAGTTCATTTAATTAAAAAAAAGCTTTAAAATTCCCACATTCTCTCAAATAATTTCACATATCCATTGTCTTGGTACTGTTAGTGGCTAAACCATTCCCTAGGAAATTGTGAACGTGAAGCAATTTTTTCAATAAATGGTTTAGTTTTATTAAAGTTGGTGTACAGCTATACTGTAGCTATTAATAAAGAACCCCTAATTTTGAATCTCAATCAAGAGAAAGGCTGACACCTGAGCAGGCAACCAGCACAACCTTGTAACAACATTGAATAAGGCACCAAGACATTCGACCAAAACGGATTGAACTTGCATGGCCATGAACTTGCATAATGTGGTTTGAGTGTTAAATATTGTAAAACAAAGTTGCACATATAGTAAGAAATAAAAGTTGTATTGTTAACCAAAGTGAACACTATAATTCCCGTAAGAGATCTTCACATGTACTATAACATACACAATGAAGAACATAAGCAAAAGAGATACCTTTGCGAGCCACACCGCTTCATCCCATCTACCAGCCCCTTGCAGATACCTGCATGCATCCCCTGCTTTCCCAATGAGGCAGAGCAACTGTACCCCTTCTGAAACTTTCCCGCTTGCAATCAGGTTGGTCGACACGAGCTTGATGATGGATTGGGAGGAACTGCCGCCTTCACTGCCATTCACGCTTGTCAGGAGGCAGGCCCTGTGTTGGAGAGAGTAGGAGGTTGTGGTATGTTTACTAAAAGGAAGGCTTCAACAGTACAAAGAAATATGGATATCTAGGACGATTATTGTCTTTTTATAGTTGACAAATTACTAAGAAGTAATTTTTAATATGGTATAAATTCTAGGACGATTATTGCCCTGTTTTAGTGGCCAAACAACTAAGTAGTAATTTTTTTCTCAAAGAAAACTGAAAAGTAGACAGTAGTCAGAAAAGCTTACTCACAGATTTGTAATCAGTATGCAGATACTATGGAGGAATCTAAAATATACCAGAGTTAAGTCTACCTGGTATATGGGTCTAACTGGTGTCAAAAAAGTTTCATTTATATTCAAGTAACCTTTTGAAAACACAAAATAAATTTTTAAGTTAGTTCACTAAAATATCATTTTTACAGTCGGTTTTAAAATTTCCAAAATTAAACAAAACTTAAATCAGTGGAAACTCACAAGTTTCTCAGTGCTTTAGCTCTACAAATCAACCACATACTGGCAGCCAAACTGCCGTGGGCATGTAAACTGCAGTAACTTCCATAATGACTTGGACCATTGTTGCAAGCACTTAATTACCCTAACCTTTAAGAAAACATACTGCAAAAAAAAGTATTTAAGAACAACAATGGTACAACTCATTGTTGCAATTACTGCAGTTTACCTGCCCACGGCAGCGAACTGCAGTGGGCTTGTAAACTGTAGCAACAAGCCTAATGACTTGGACCATGGTTGCAAGCACTCAATTACTCTATCTTATAACAAAACATACTGAAAAAGACTGGTTATTTCAAAGCAAAGAAGGTCCAATTTATTGTTGTGGTTACTGCAATTTACCTGCCCACAGCAGCAAAGAACGTTTAGCTAATTTATTTTATTGTTTATCAATCAGAAAATAAACAAAACCCTGACTTCACCTGAGGCAGTCCTCGTAGAATCCCTCCGAGTGTGGCTCGGTCTCTAACAGCAGCTGCACTGCTTTGTCTGTCTCCCCTAGCAACAACAGACGCTCCACGCACTGTTGGGTTTGTTGAGCAGAGCTGCGCTTGCTCAGGTGCAAGTGGACCCTTTCCAGCTGCAGGCTCTGCCAGAGAAAAGAGAAGTGTACAGCAAAGAGGGTCGTTATAACAAGACCCTACATTTTATAATTTTTTACAAATTAACCATCCCCCCCAAAACCTCTTTCTCCAAATTGCAGAGGGAGTCGATGGTGTGAAGTTATAAAAGATCATCTTCAACTAAGAGCACCACATCCTCAATAATAAAGATAATTTAGTAGATGACATGGCTAACACACACACACACACACACATATTTATAGTTGGCACATTAACATGTTCTGTTTTTTATTTATTCATCTTTTTTATAACTGACTTTTTTAGGAACTTCATTTAAGTCCCAAATGGCTGTATGTTTTAAGATCTTTTAACTTCTCATTTGCGTTTGTGAATACGTCACTTTTTCAAACTCTAATTAATAATGCAAAGGTTTTTATACCTTTTTATAATGGTATAACTCTTAAGGACCAGACCATGGCCACAATGAAAACCTCAAAATAAATTGGACTTGAATATAATCATTTGGTTGTATATAAAATTTTTGGAACCAACTTCAGGTTATTCCTTCAGCCGTAATGATGACAAATATGCGTTCAATGTCTTAGTAATACATGAAAGGTTAAAGCATATTTGTATGTATTTATTGAGGGAAGACCCAAGAATGAAACTATAAACCAGGATTGGTTGCTCAAATAGAACACTTAGCACTATTGGCAAGAGCTCACTTTATTCTGCATAAAATATAAAAGGATAATGTTTTTATAATAATTTTACCTTATGCGGTTGGCACAAAAGCCATTAAACAGGCCAATCACATAAAGAATTAATATGTTTACTGTGTTGTGCATAACTATCTGTAAAGGCTCCACTCACCTTATACACATAGCTATCACAGAAGAAGTCATAGCCAGTGTCCAATGGCTCATCTAAGAACTGTTCTGAAATCTCTTCGGACTCTTTGCTAGAGTTATCTGGATTTTGCTCATTGGATGCAGATTCCTGTACAAAAAACATCAGGTTCTTATTTTATACAAACTATTATCTATGTATATCTGTTTTCAACTACATTAAAAATCTCCAATTCTATTAATTCATTTTTCAGTCAATATTTTCATGTTCGGCATTAAAAAAACTTTCCAAAAAGCCTTGATACTTAGAAATCATTTAAAAATAAGTTAATTGTAGATATTTTTTCTGAATTTAGGGTTTCCCGTTAGTTATTATATGGAAGTTATTTTTTGGAAGTTATCAAATTATTATTTTTTAATATGTACCTGCAAATTTTTATGTTTGATGTACTTCAGAAAATGCAGAGCTACAGTCCAGAAAATGCAACCATCTTGATCCCCAAACAACCTGAAAAAAAGTTAATTATTAGTCTGAACAATCTACTTAAAAATTAAACATTTAAAATAGAAATAACTGAAACCCTAACTTTGAGGGATAACTCAACACTGCTTGGAGTAAAGGTTAATTAATCAAGTTCCAGTAGGAAATACATAAAACAATTTTTAATAATCCGGTGCAAAATCCAACACTTTTTGATATCATCTGAAATACATCATAAAAGGAAATTTTTTTAAAACCAGGGACAATAATTATTTCACTTGCATGACCCAGGATTGTCACACAAAATCACAAAATATAATTCCTTGTTATTTTCTTTTTAAATATTCAAGCAATACTGAAAACAAACATTGTGTAAAGACAAAAACCCCTGAACCCAAGCTCTTGGGAAAAGAATGATAAATAACTTGAATGAAATAAACCTTTATAGTATATGATAATAAATTGTGTGTGTTAAAAGAAATACAGTAAAAGCCCGTTTATCCGGCTCCCGATTAACCGGAAAGCTCAAATATCCGGAAAATTTAAAATTCCGATTTGGCGACGGAATTTAGCGATAAAATTGAATATTTTCGCCAAAAATTGCGATTTTTGGCCAAATATAGTAAAAACTTTTCCGATTTTTTTTTCTAAGAAAAAATTTCGTTTGGTGACAATATTTGGGGCAAAAAGTGTTTTTGGTTTACATTTTAAAATATCCTACTGGTTTTGGACCATGGGTTGGACAATTTATGTATTTAGATTTTTAGCATTTGAAAGTAACGGTCGATTTTTTTTCTTAATATATTAATATTTTTTAATACAAAATATTGTAGTATCAATTATATATTATCATTATAGATGCAACATCGCCTATTTGCATATAAGATGCAGCCATTATCTCTTGTATTTTCCGGAAAAATCAGCATTTTTTGGTAACCTTATTTGGCGACTTCCGATCAACCGGAAAATTCGATTATCCGGAAGAGTCAATTTCCCGAGCATACCGGATAAACGGGAGTTTACTGTACACAATATCGATGCATTTGCTTCTAACATGCAGAATACAGCTGCCATCACTCACCTCGCAGTGTGCAGGGCCCTCTCAGCTGTCCCAAAGGGGCACCTGCGCAGGAAGTGCCTAAGTTCTTCACCCAGCCCTGTCAGCTGTGATTCAGCCAGCATCATGTCTTCCTCTTGATCAATGTCGCCAGCAAAAGTCCCCACCAGGGGGTGCTGGAGGAAGCTTTTCAGGTAGAGGGAGACACCTGGTGACAGAATGTGGGGGGAGAACGGGGGCTCTGCAAGAAAGGCAGTAATGCGTAAGTTTATGGTTGCAAGCTATTACTATACTGCTCACAACAATTAGGGGAGCGCATGGTTTAAAACCTTTCAGCTCCAAAGATTCCATTTGGAATCATCAGCTTACAAAATTTTTCTGACTTAGTTAAGCTCGTACTTATGTATCGTTAGATGGAAGAATCATGTCTTTTGAAGAATTAAATTATGTTTGTTTTAATTAAATGAAAATATGAAAACTATGGTAAAATAAAGTTGACTCTGAAACAATTTTAGCAAATAAATTGACCCTAAATTCTTCACGCATGCGTTACGGTTACAACCCGAAATCAGCTAGAACTAGAATTAAATAGTGGGAACTAGTTTCAACTGAGACCATTAGTTAAAACTAGTTTCCACTAGCTAAAATCAGTCATCCCCAGCTAAAGCTGGTTTTAGCAAAATAGATTGGTTCAAACTAGATTTAACTATTTAAATATAAAAAAGATTTGATTTAACTATAAAAAAAACTTATTACTTTATTAGATAAAACTAGAATTAACTGAAAATAATGCGATTTAGGATAATAGGTTTGGGGTTTAGTTTAGTTATTTGAATTATTGCTGAAATGCAATATAGGCGTTATGGTTATTGGAAGACTCCTTTAAGAATGGTACTATGCAGGTTTTTTAAGGACTACATTTTCGTAATATTAAAATTCCACTTTTCAAACATTTAATGATGGAATCATGTTTAATTAATGAAACAAAGTGAAAGATCTTAAATATCGTGCAACAACGACACTTTGCAGCAACAAACAAATCTTTTTAAGTTTACGTATCGCCACTTCTTTTTAAAGAAATTAATGTTCACAATAATTTAAAAGTCAAGCCTTTGCAGTTATTTCGACTTTTATCTGAAACATGTCAGATAATTCTAGTTTTTGCTAATTACAACTAGTTTTAACCAATGCAATTGGTCAAAACTAATACTAGCTAGGGAAGTTTAGTTTTAGCTAGTGGAAACTAGTTTTAACTAATGACCTCAGTTAAAACTAGTTCTCACTAGTTAATTCGTTTTAGCTGATTTCGGGTTTTAACGGTAACACATGCGATACACATTTTTTTAGATGTTTAAAAATTGATTTTAACTATTTTTAACAAATAAAGTTTTGAAAAAAGTTGTTATAATTTATTAAAAAATTATTATTCCAATTTTTTTTCCTTAATTTTTTGTTAAAAAAATTAAGATCCCTGTTTTTTACCATTTCATTCTGGATGCATAATGAATCTATTTTACAAATTTGAGATTTTTCGAATAGAAAAAAAGTTGAGACTGAAAGGTAACAAAAGCACGCAAAGTGTTCCCCTAATTGTTTTGAGCAGTGTAGTTCAGTTTTAAAACGGCTGTTAAAGAGGAACAGTATTTGTTCAGAGTTTAAAAAGCAACATATGAAACAAAAATAAAAAGCTAAAAGATCTTAAAAAGCACACAGCCGTAATAGGAGTTTGGCTTGAGAGTTCTTTGTTAGTTAATCAGGATATTAGTTGCAAAAAATTCCCATTCAGATTACCAAACGAGGATTGGTTTGTAACCAGCTATGTTGTACTCATAGATATCATAATTAAAGTATTAGATTGGCTGATCTAACACTATAAATTGTATCTTATATTAGTAAAGAAATCTGTGCTTACCATAGATATCCTAGTTAAAGTATTAGATTGGCAGATCACGTGACCTCCAATGCTAACGATGGGACGCGCATGGAGGCCAAATAAGGGTGCAAAATGGCCAGTGTTGCTGCCACTTTAAGGAGAAAAATACTACGAAAAAAATTCTATTTAATTCTAAAATTACAAAAAAAATTACTAGAAAAGGATTTAAAGTCACTATAAATATTCCAAAATGCAGCTAGTATTTTTACGATATTTTTTTGTAATTTTAGAATAATTCTAAAATTAAGTTAAAAGTTTAGTTATAAAGTTTAAAGAGCATATTAGTATTTTAGAATTATTCTAAAATTACAAAAAAATATCGTAAAAATACTAGCTGCATTTTGGAATATTTATAGTGACTTTAAATCCTTTTCTAGTAATTTTTTTTTGTAATTTTAGAATTAAATAGAATTTTTCTCCTTAAAGTGGCAGCAACACTGGCCATAAGGACCTCCAAAAAAGCTTTCATGCTCGTCCCGTCGTTAGCATTGGAGGTCACGTGATCAGCCAATCTAATACTTTAATTATGATATCTATGGTTGTACTGCAGTGTGCCTGTTGCCTGAAAGTGATTTCTGTTAGAGTATGACCAAGAGGTAGTGAAGTAACAACGGATATTTTTTGCCTTTCCCGGATATTTTTCCTTTATGACTCTCCAGAGTTTGCTCGTAATTTAACCTTGGGCCATCAATCTCACTTACTTGGGATGTTCTGGTCATAATAGATAAATGATTATAAGTCAAGACCTTTGGCATACTGAATGTAAGGAGCATTCAGATTAACGAATGTGTACTGAAATTTGGATAGAAATAATGTGAAATTTGTCAGAAATACTTATAACACAATGCCAGTCTTTTTTTAAAAAGAGGAATAATTTTTTTTGCCAGCTATATTGAATACGGATACATGAAGAAATAGTTCTCTAACTTGATCAGATCAATACAATCGACTGCAAGTTTTTGGTCTTTTTTTTGTTACATAATTCTATTGATTTTCAAGAAACAAAATTCCATTGCTTCTTGATTTATTTCATATCCGTTTTAATTTTAAAACAGAACTTTAAATTCTAGCTCTCATGTATATTAATTTTTACAATAATATTTACAAATATCAAATGTAGATCTTTGCTTAATGACAATATATGTTTGAAAAGTATATTTTGTTTTACCCTAACTAAACAAACATATTATCACTGGAGGACATAATTTTACAAAATATAAATACGAGTGGCATCGTATTTATAGCCAATTTTACAGAATTTTTAGATGAGAACTTCTAATTAAAGCCACTCTGTATCATGAAAAAATAACAATGAAAATAATAAAATATATGGATGGTTCCTTTGTCGCACTAAACGGCAAAAAAAATTCACCTGTTGGCTGGTACTCATAGATGGGTGAAGAAAACTGCTTGAAAAGGATGTCCGTAACCCGTATGCACCCGTCGGCTGTAGAAAGTACGGGTCGGTCCGAGCCAACCCAGTCCAGGTCCTGAACTTTGGGCATCTCCCGGGGACATCGAAGTTGGTGCAGGAACGCCACCTGGTGGGACAGTCATTGTTAACCTCTTAAGACCTCAGCAAAATCCAACACATGTACTTCTACTAAACATACTTTTCATACAATTATATACTAAAAAGAAGTTTTGCAAAGTAATTTTAAAAAAAATTATGTTTAATAGTTACTGAGAGACATGCCTTAAGCTCTAAAAATACAAATTTTTTGTGCTATAAATGCAAAAAAAAGCCATATCACTAATTTGTAGTTAACAGTTCATTTTAACATTGTTTTTAAATGCAAAATGGCTTTAAAATTAACTACTAAAAGAACTAGTTTAAAGTTATTTTTTAAGGACTCCAATATTGTATTGACCCTTGTTCAACCTAATTTTTTTACAGAAATAAATGACATATATCTGTAATCAAAGGTTGAAAACTGATTTTCGGACTTTCTTCTATCGGACTAAGTTAATTTCGAAACTAATTAACATGCTAGTTGTTTGTGGGTAGGTTTTAAAAAATGTCCCCAACTTTTCGAGGCTTAAAAATATTCAAAAACAAGGGCCATATATAATATTTTTTTTTAGTGGTGTTCAATATCATCAGTCTCACTATTGTTTAATTTGTTTATAAAAGTTTGTATCATCTGAAGAAGCAAAGTCTACAAGTTATCTTACATGAACATACCAAAGCATTATGTAAAATTTTGTTAAACCAGAATATTTTGGGAAATGAGACTTTCCAGATAAACAATTATACAGTTCCCTAAATTTTGCCATAACTACTGTTTCTAAAGTAAATACCTGACAATTAAGCTATACCCTGTACTTAAATTTAAATAACTGTACATAAAATAGCCACTTACATCTTTGACATCAAACACATCCACTCCATCATTATAAAGAACTAGAATTTTCATGTTTCCTTTGCCTGGCCCAAAACGAATTTTCTTGATCCATCCTCGGTGAGTTGAGATTCCTCTGAAAGGATCAACACATGAAAGCATTAGTATTCATGTGATTGGTCAACCAAAAAATTTGATGAGCGCTTTTTAGCGCTTGATCGATGCCAATTTTTGGTTGATGGTTTAGCCAATTTTGTAAAAGTTAATCGATTTTTTTCTTTCATATTAAGATTCTATTGTGTTTTACTTCGTACTGTGATTTAGGCCCGAACTAGGAATTATTACTAGGTGCTATCATAGCATGTCTTGACAAAAATTCTGTTACAAACTTATTTGAGCCATTACCTACTGCAAATAGAAATATAAAATGCTTAAATTTTATAATTTTAATTTTTCTCTGATCTAAAAAATCGGATACCTTCGCCATTTCAATGTTTTCAAAGACTTCTTCAGTTTTTCTTCACCATGTTAACGTCAACCACCGGCCGATAAAGTTTTAGCGAAATTTCAATTTTGCAAAGTGAATTGGCAGAGTTGCATGTCTGCATTAAGAGGGACTGTCAGTCCCATAGAGCTAATGCATTAGTTTTGAAATCACAACTTTTGCAAAAGAATTGCTTTGCCATGTTATCGCATTTTCACCAGGTATGGGCATCATCATAACATCAATTTAAAACACAATAGAAAAGAAACTAACATCCGGTATTAATATATTGAAAAGTTAAATGTGTCGCCATGCTGAATTAGATTAAATTTCAACATAAAGGTGTTCTGGAGATGGAGCTGCGGTTGTTTCTTGTGTGTCTTTCACTGTGCACTTAGGAGAAACTACGAAAACATTATTCAAATTACAAACTACTAAAATACTCACCCCCCCCCTTTTCAGTTTTTAAGTCCTAAAAAGCTCCAATGCACTATATTTAATATTTTTGTATTACTAATATTACTTTTAACAATGCAAAAAAATACGAAAACAGATCGTTTGAACAAGTAGTGCGAGCGCACTGATAGCACCCAGCACTAAGGCGCACCACCTACTGATTGAATCTTTTGACTTATAAACGTGACGTTGCTAGATTTATGAGTTTTGTAATTTTAGAATTAAATGTATTTTCGTAGTTTTCTCTAAAATATGGTCGCAACACTGTGAAAGATACCACATAGCATGAAAATAAACGCAGAGTATTGCCAGAACCTCCGTGAAACAACCCCATTAAATAACTAGATAACATTTTCTTTAAAATTTTGTTTCATTTCGATGTTATGTTGATTCTCATTCATGGGGAAAAAGGGCTAACATGGCAAAGCAATACCTCTGCAGAAGCTGTGATTCCAAAATTAATGCATTAGCTCTATGGGACTGACAATCCTTCTTAATTACAATCTATTAAAGAAAAATGCAATGTTCTTACTTGGAGGATTTGTCTTTTAGGTTCCAAATGTTCAGATTTCCATCCACATCACCAAGGACAATGTTGTCTCCCTTCCAGGCAATGCATGTTACGCTTCCCATGGCTTGCTGCAAAAAATGCAAAATGCACTAAGTACTGAAATGTTTTATAGGATGAATTAAAATATTTTAAAGTCACTTTTGTAAATTAATATAAGTAAAGTACAGGGTGGCCCAGCGGGTAGTGTTTGAAACAAATGGAAAAATAAAAACAAATAAGAGACATGAGAAGAATTTAATGACGTTTATTGAATGGACATATTGGGCAATTTATGATAAAGAGGTTCGAAGTGCCCGCCATCTTTAACAAGGACAGCAGTTAGGCGGTTTTCGAATACAAAAATACTCCATACTCCTTACAAATACCTTCCTCCATACTCCTTTTGTTTGACCAATTCTTTTTGTGGGAAGCTTTTTTTTAGCTTTTGTGAGAAGTTCCACAAAAAGAATTGGCCAAACAAAAGGAGTATGGCAGGAGTATGGAGGAAGGTATGGGTAAGGAGTATGGTTGGATTCGAGAACCGCCTAACTGCTGTCCTTGTTAAAGATGGCGGGCACTTCGAACCTCTTTATCATAAATTGCCCAATATGTCCATTCCATAAACGTCATTAAATTCTTCTCATGTCTCTTATTTGTTTTTATTTTTTCATTTGTTTCAAACACTACTCGCTGGGCCACCCTGTATTAGAAGACATTGATTGAAGACATAAAATTATATTTTTACTCTCGAAAGTCGAACTACACAAAACTTCTTAACTCTTCCAATGTACATTTCCTTAGAAATGATGAAGATTAATAGTACTAAAAATGGTTTTGGTCAAATTCTGTTTCAATAAAGTCATTTTGGAGCGAAAAAAAAGTCACTATCCAGTACATTTACAATGCATCATAATAATAAAGATAATTTCCAGAAGTTTTACTGAACAAGAACTGTAAGTTTAGCATACATACTTTTTGATCTTGGCTTAATCATTGCGCTAATAAAAATCATGGAAAAATGTGCACCGTTTGTTTTAACTTAATTTGATATGGTATCATGTGCATGTGAGCTTTTATAGCAACTAAATGTTCTACAGTACATTTGCTTCTTTATGCTGGTCTAAAAAGTTTTTAAAATAAGAAATATTTTTGCTTCAAAATTTTTTAAAAAAACTTTGCAGATTTGTATCTTAATCAGAATTAGGATAACAGCCTGCTAAATCTGTAAACTATTTAGGAATAACAACTTTAAAAATTGAAAAAAGAAAGGGAACTAAACTCTTACAAACAGAATTTTCTAAGTCTGACATATACTTACGTCTGCGGGAATGACCGTTCCGTGCTTCACAACATTGCCTTCCACCCAAAAGTGGTAGAGCTGACCATTGGTATCGGTGAACACCAAATGCTCTTTTGTATATGGAACTGCTTTGAGGGTACTGAAAGGATTAAAATTTACTTTTAGCGAATATATCTTGGAAAGTTATTGTAATGTTTCACAGCACATTTTTGTTATCAATAGTTGATGTTCATTTAATGCGCAAAAAAAGAGCCAAATATATTGGGTATGTATTTAAAGAGCCAAATATATGGGTTGCAAAAATGTAAAATAAATTAAATTACAATATTATATTTTTAAAAAAATGAACTAATATCATAAAAATTTAAATATTTTTATGGATAAATATCAATATTTGCTATGTTTTACTTAACTTTATTTGTTTTTACAAGGGCATAGCCAAAAATTTATTTAAGGGGGGGGGGATAAATTTTTTCTCCCATAAAATTTCATAGGATTTCTCGCAGGATATTAGATAAATTGCAAGACTTTGGGAAAAGATATATCCCCACCTCTTGTTATGCCCATGTGTTTTTATATTTGCTTGAATCAGTTTTAGTTATAGAAATTAAAAACCTGTCAGTATCGGGATGAGCACCAAGAGTGGAAATGCTTTTTTCTTTTCCTTTATCAAAGGAAAGATCAAAAGAGGAATGTATTTTTCTGTAGTTACTTGGAGACCAATCCTAAAAATAAGCAAGGACTTAATATCAGGGAAAGTAATTTTCCAGAGTACATTTAATGCAAAAAATTTACATTTAAGAGTATGATGTCCATAGGCTAACATCCACTTGTCACCCCTTTATAGTTTATATTTGCTAAATAAAATAGTTTTGTACAAAAATATATATAATTGATTGGCATCTTAAAAAATAAAGTTTATCAAGTTAAAATTAAAACTACTATTTTAATAATTTACAAAATTAAATTTGTAGCCTTCAAAAAAATTGCCAAACTTTCAAAATTTGCCCCACTAGGCTGCAGCCTACTTAGAAATATGAACTTGATTAGAATATGAAAAAACCATCAAAAATTAAAAAGGCAAAATATTTTAACGGAGGCCAGGGCCCTTCAGGGGCTGTAGAGCCAATGATGATGATGATGATAATAATTTAACTGTACAAATTTATATTTGTCTCAACAAAAACAAATTAAAATATTGCTTGCTTGATAATCTAATAAAATTTCTATGATAAAATTTTTCTTAAGATAAGCATTAGATACTAGTAGTTCAATTAATAAATACATGTAGTTTTAAAAAATAAAAACAACAGTTTTACCAAAGCAGTGACCATCGGAAAGTTCTTCGGCATGACACGCAGCAATATAAGTTGACGCAAGTCCCAAATCTCAAATGGTTCTTCTTTAAATGCAATTATCACATATTGCCTAGAAGAAATATACATTTATACTGTACAAGTAGAATAAAATAGATCAGATATTAAAATAATGCATATCTTGTGGGTAAATATTTGTACGATCATCAAACAGACAATGTAAATTAAACTCATTATCTATATTCTACATAATTTTACAATTTTGAAGTAACAATGAAAATTTAAGAAGAGTATTGCTTCTGGGTCTATTCAACTTAAATTGAACTTAAAATCTTCAGATTTTTTTTTGTAAAAAGAACTTTTTTAAAATCCTTATAATCAAGATGTTGAATAAAACAATAACTTTTCAAAGAACTAAAATAGCCTACTTTGGTGTTATTTTACACTTCTTATAGTATGGATGGGCAGACAGACGAAAACACGGTAAAAAGGAATTGTATCTGATATCCTACCTTTCTAACAATTTCTTTTAAATTTCCTACCTTTCTAACAATTTCTTTTTCTGAAATCAGTCTGTTAGTACTGAAGCTAAAACAGACTATCTTGTGACAGGTAAGGTGTACAGACAGACGGACAAAAAGTATAAAATATAGGTATCTGATCGTTCTAACAAAAAACCAATTTTTAAAATCAAACTGTTAGAACTGAAGTAAAAAGTACAGACACATATACAAAAAGTTTAAAAGATAGGTGTCTAATGCCATACCCTTCTGATAAAAAATAAATTTTAAAATTGGACTGAAAGAACAGG
Source organism: Oedothorax gibbosus (assembly GCA_019343175.1). Taxonomy (NCBI): domain Eukaryota; kingdom Metazoa; phylum Arthropoda; class Arachnida; order Araneae; family Linyphiidae; genus Oedothorax; species Oedothorax gibbosus. The sequence continues at coordinate 178,285 of JAFNEN010000396.1, forward strand.
AATTATAATATATCGCTTTATAAAGGACAGACGAACAGAAAAGTGTCCATAGTGATGGACAAAAAGTATAGTATAAAGGTTTATGATGCTTTTTCGGTAAAAACAAAAAATGAATTTTTAAAATCTGTAGAACCTAAATTGGATGGGGGGGGGGGGGGGGGGATAGAAATGACAATGAAGTCAATACCTACTTTTTAACCTCTTAAGACCTCAGCAAAATCTTACACGTATATTCTTCATCTAAGCATACTTTTCATACAATTATATACTAAAAAGTATGTTTCGCAAAGAAATTTTTAAAAAAATTATGTTTAATAGTTATTGAGAGACACACTTTAAGCTAAAAAAATACACATTTTTTGTGCTATAAATGCAAAAAAAGCCATATAACTTATTTGTAGTTAACAGTTTATTTTAACATTGTTTTTAATGCAAAATGCCTTTAAAATTAATTGCTAAAAAAACTTTTTGAAAAGTTCAAAGAAACTAGTTTAATTAGTTTAGTTTAGTTTGAATTATCGTCGCACTAGACCTACACGAGGGCTATTGGCGACGGGCGTCGTATTTTGGAACCACAGTCAGGTGACGAGCCGACACCTGAGTAGGCATCCAACGCAAGAAAAACTAGTTTAAAGTTATTTTTTTAAGAAACTCTAATATTGTATTGACCCTCGTTCAACTTCATTTCTTATTGAAATAAATGACTGATATCTGTATCAAAGGCTGAAAACTAATTTTCGGATCTTCTTCTATCGGACCAGATGAATTTCGAAACTAATTAACATTTTAATTGTTTGTGGAAAGGTTTAAAAAAATGACCCCAGGTCACAATAGGTTAACAGAACTATAGTAAAAAAATGTGAGTAAGAGTGAGGAACTTACCTGAGGAATGATACACGTATCATGTCAATGGGCGATTCTTCATTCCTGTCGGTTCGAAGTCCTTTGGACCTTCCCGATTGAAGGTCCGTCAAGGTCAATTCGTTACGTACGTGTCCCATGCTGTTTACTGTGTTTGGGTGTGAGTATGCAAGGAAGGAGGTGAGACCAACCCACTCAATGCCCCTGGAATGTCAAAGATTTGTATAAAAATTTATTTTAACTCCTTCAGCATTGCAGAAATATTTTACCCGGCAGCACTCACGCTCCTAAGAAAAACATCCTCACTTGCAAGAGAGCACTTTAGACCCCAGCACTGAATTTCGTTCAAATATCACTTTTATATTCAAAACGTGCACACTTTTTACTAAATATTTTAGGTATTTATGGTGAAGTTTCGGTATTGGAATTATAATTCTGAACCACATAATTTATCACTTCATCGATCGTTCCCACAGGATCACCAGTAATGTCTTCATTTTCCGACAATTCATTAGACTCACTATCGGAACAAGGACGATAATCAATTGTCATATCATAATTATCCATAGCATCAGCAGCTTCTTTTTCTGATTCGTTTATAGATTCATCATCCGAAGAAACTTCTGCTAACAATTTTTGCATTAGTTATGGCTCCTCATTGTAAAACAAGTAGCATGACAATTTGAGCTAGAATGAAGAAACGCGGGCACTCGCATGGGAAACCACGATTTTACTAAAACCGCTTTTGGAATGTGAAAGATAATCATTCCTTTCCTTAGTGGATGACCTTGAAGGCAGCTACTCTGGGTTTGACCCGTTTTAAAAAGTGAGAAGTCGTGTAATTCGAAACATGAATGTGCGTGGGGTCTGATAGGCCCTCTTGCGAGTGCTGTCGGGTTCAGAAAGAAATTTTACAGTTATAAAAAAAATATGTTCCTTGATTGAATTGGTGTTTTACTTTCAACTTAAAAAAAAGAAAACTACGTAGATAAAACTGTGAAATATTAATAAGAAGTGACATTGGTGTTTTTCATTCAAACCATTTGAAAGTCATGTGTAGTGCTACGAAAACAGTTGTTGAAAAAAATTATTTTTAAAATTGTTCTGTGCAGTTTAAATTAATTTTAAATTATGTTAACTTTAAATTTGTAATGCGAGTATAACGTAATGGGTCACAACAGTTTTGAAGTGATGAATAATTTTAAAGGTAATGAAAATAATATAAAACAATTTAGTTAAACAAGATTAGTAATCTATTCACAATATAGTACCTGATAGGTGAAGCATGAAGTGCATATTCTTTTTCAAGTATACCAGTACCCATATTTATGATTTGAACGCTACCACTTGCATTTCCTGTAACAAAGAAAAAAACATTGGATTTTATATTCTGAAGCAAAATAAATCCAATTACGTAAAGTAATCGGAAGACACATTTTGATGACATGTGGAGGTGGAGCCAGTGGCATCATATATCCGGTCCTTTCATCAGAGGCATTACTGATCAACTTGTTTTAATAAAATTAAGAGTTGGTGCTAGAATTCCTCCCACCTTTGAAAATGATTTAGTATAATCCATAGTAGCAATTTTTCATCGACCGATAATCGAATTTTCATCGTTCACCGGTGAGCCGAAGAGAATTCGAATATCGGATTTTCGTTGAAAATTGCCCGATTGCTCGATAACTGCTCGGTTATGTCCGCTCGATAGAGCAGCCTACGATGAGTTTTTCTGTTGAGATTCCGATCAAGTGTCAAGAAGAAATCGAAATCTCATCGTCCGATGGAATTTCGAACACTTTCCTATAAAATTTCGAACAGTTTACGACATGTTAGTACAAAAGTTTTAAACGAGATGGCACCACTATTTTTTGTGTTAGTCAGGTAATATTTCGAATTTCATTAGGGGGACAGAACCCCCAATCTCGGGCTCCGCGCTCTTGACTTGCAACTACGAACTGTGCGTTAGTCCTCACGACTGTGGATGCTTGCTCTGTGGTCGAGTTTAAATAAAGAGGTCAAAAGGTTGATCGTTAAAGAAGTTTTATGTTATTGATTAAGAAATTTTAATTTTGATTTTTCTTTTGCAAGTTGCAAATTCCTTTTAAATATAAATTTAAGTTAATAATACTAATAGAAATATGTTAAATTTAAAAATAACTCTTGGTAACTTACATATTGAAAAGTTGTTTGGTTCATAATATTTATTCAAAAATCTATTTTCTTTAAGTTAAGTTTTTCAAAAATTAATCATGGCCAAAATAGTTAAAAATTAATTTCCAAGTAAATAAAAGAAATAAGTTATCGCACAGTAAAAATATTTATTTTCGCACACAATTAAAAATGTTGTGTGTAAGTAAATAAAAAATAACTATTATCAGTTTGAACATAATAGCTTTCGGATATGAAGTTTTCAAAATAATTTAACGCAATTTGTATGTACTAAAATAAAAAAAAGCTGCATTTTTTTTATTTCTTATCATTGCGATATCGATTCGTCATAATTTTCCGATGAAACGTACATTGAATGAATTTTCACCTTTGACCGATATCGAATCGATGACTTTTATTGATATAATTTCGTTCACCGATTGCCGATGTCGCCCTGTGCTCTTTCGGATTACGGATGCGATCACCGGTGAGTTTTCGCTGAATCCGATGAACGATCGATGATCGATCGAGCAAATTTCGAGAAACAATGCTACTATGATTGGGGATTTGTAGTTAGTTAGCTAACTGTGCACTAAAAAGCACTGTAGGCTATTAGCACAGAACCTGATTCTTTCATCAGAGGTTTAGCAACACATTTACATACGAGGAGGTTGGTATGACACTAAGACATTTTAATTCCTATCCCCATTTGGAAATTGCCCAATAGTTACACTGTACATAGTTAATAACTTTGAATATAAGTGTGCTGCAGGCTATTCTAGAGTTCTTTCCCCAAATCAAGAATGCATCCTAAAACTTTTATACTTACCAACAGCTAGGAGGGACTGGTGCATAGTCCAATTACGAAAAGTAACTGGAGGACACATCTTGATGACATGTGGCGGTGGAGCCAGTGGCATTAAATATCCGGTCATGAAGGGTCGGAACCGGACCCTTTCATCAGAGACATTACTCAGCAACTAGATCACTGTGGGCTACTAGCTCAACACCTGATTCTTTCATCAGTGGTGAAAGAAGTTCGTAGGACACTAAGACTTTATAATTCCTATCCTTATTTGGAAATTGCTTAGCAGTTTAACTATACAGTTCATTAGAAAACTTTGAATGTAAGTCTGCAATAGGCTATTCTAGACTTATTTTCCCAAAACAAGACCCTATCCTCAGCGTTTTACTCACCAACAGCTAGAAGAGATCGGTGCATGGTCCAATTACGAAAAGTAACTGGTGGACACATCTTTATGACATGTGGCGGAGGAGCCAGTGGCATCAAGTATCCTGTCATGAAGGCTCGGAACCGGACCCTTTCATCAGAGGCATTGCTCAGTATCTCGTTCCTGTAGAGAGCAGGGGGTATGTTGTCACAGAGGGCAGTCGCAGGGTGAAGGGCATCAGACTCAAGGGGTAGGAGGGGGTGGGCAGGGCTCTTGCCCTCTTCTGGCAGTTTGGAAGAGAGTTGCTCGTAGAGATTGGCGGATAGGTATGGAGGGAAGCAGTCGGCATACTCGTCCTGGAAAGTAATGGAAATGTAGTTGTGAAAACTGAAGTTATGCAGTGCCAATGGGCAAAATAGCCCTTATTGTTATAGCAACCAATGTTTTAAAGTCACAATTTTTTTTATCCACAATGAAATCTTTTTAAAAAATACTTAGGTATTTTTTTTAATCCTAAATGTGTATAACTGAGTAGCTTTATTGGGAAACTAATATACTGCTTTCAATTAAACACAATCCTAAAATCAGTGTTGGGCATTCAATTGTCAATTGTAAAAGTAATTGCAATTAAATTAATCACAACTTTTAATTGCACCTTGTCATAGCTCTGCACCTGCATGTCATAGCTCTGCACTTTAAGGTTAGTGTAGCTTGCAATTAAAAGTTTAATTGCGATTAAATTAATTGCAATTAACTTTTTTAGTTGTTTTATGAAACAATGGACAATTCCAACATTTGTTTATTATTTTTTTTATTCCACGTAAATAGGTTAGACAAAATATGTGCCGAAAAATTTTTGCTCTCCGATGCGTAGTTATTTTTTTATTTGAGTTCAAAGTCAGGCTTTTAAAAAGCGCACGAAAACCAGTACATTCCGCTGGGAATTGACTGTGACGTACATAACACGTGACCAAAACTCCTCAGTTGCATATAGCGATAGGTGGGATATTTCACAAATCGTTTTGCAAAACTTTTGATTTTCGTTTTATTTAATGCAGTAAGTTTGTATTTATTATTTAATAATGGCATATTGCTACTGCTTAGTTCCCGAGTGTCGTAATACGACTACAACTGCTTCAGAAAGGATATTTTCACTTATACCAACAGAATCGGTACAGCGAAAACGATGGATTTCAGCCATGCGACGTGATCCAAAAAAAGAACCAGTATTTAATAGGATTATGGACTGAATTAATTATTCTTTAAAAGTATAAATTTACATGTAACACATCATGGCAAAAAAAGAGGCAGAGCCATAAAGGCACAATAATTAGATTAAGTTTTTTTTAAAGTAGTCTATCTACGGATAACATGTCAAATGTAGCAACTTGGGATAGCTCAAAACATTGTTAATAATGTTTACTTACAGACTTCCACGTTAATAGTATTACTATTTTTGAAAAAATCAGTATTAATACGGAAATTGATTCCACTGGACAAGGTCCAGACTCCACCAGAAGTATTTATATGTCAATTTTTCTCTACCTTGATTGGTTCTCTATGCTACATGACAGCTAATCAATGTAGTGGCTATATCACATGAGCGCAGAGCACCAATTTGGTCAGTGTCAAGAAGTAGAGCCTTGTCCCCAAGACCAAAGTTTCCTGTGTATGGCCTTCTTTTGCAAAGAGTATCACAAATCGCCACCTGGTCAGCCTGTTTGCCCTGCTTGGTCAGCCTCAGAGACTCCGATTGGCACTGAACATCAAAGGTCACTTCAAGGTCAGAACAAAGCTTGAAATATGATTTTATGTGCCATGTGTACAAAATTCATATCAATGCCTTATATCTCAAAGAGTAGAAGGGTGCATGACCCCTACTTTTAAGAAGACGAACCTCCTGAGCTGCATGTCATAGGTCACATTGAGGTTGGTGTAGATGGAGTTGATAATATGTCTAAGCACAAGGACCGAAGCACATAATATCTATTTTCCTCAAAGACCTTATATCTTAAAGAGTAAAAAGTAGAATAAAGCCCCACCTGGTGCATGGCGGCCACTTCCAGGAAGACGACCCTCCCGTCGCTGATGAGCAGGGCCAGCTTGCTCTCCCCCACGGGACACACGGTCATGCCCATGACACGCGCATGCTTGGTCAGCCGCAGAGATTCGGATTGGCACTGGACGTCATAGGTCACTTCAAGGTTGGCATAGCTGGAGTTGATGCCTGTATCTGAGCCTGAAAAGATACTCAGTTTAAATAGGTTTTTTTAGCCTACTTTTGTGTTTTTAGATGCAAAAAAATAGTGATTTGCACTGTTATGTTGCAGGTTCTGGGTTCCAATCCCTGATTGGGCAAGGTTCACTCAGCCTTTCATTCCTTAGGTGGGTCAATAAAATGATAACCCAAAACTTGCTTGTGAACTTTACAAAGTAAGGTATAAGACTACTTTTCTGTTTTATAAACACCCACAGTCAGTGCCTGGCACTGCCATATCACAGGGTTGGAGTTCCTAATTGGACAAGGTTCACTCAGCTATTCATTCTTTAAGTGCATCCATTAAATTAATTAATAAAGTGAGAACCAAACTTGCTGAGGAACTAAATAAAGTAAGGCATTGATCCCATTGGTTAAAGTAAGGTGTTGACATAGGGGAGATATCTGTCTGTCTTACCCCCTCCTTAAAGTACAGTTCTAAGCCATAGATATTCAAAAATCTTGTTTTGAAGGTATGTGTGTCATAGCATTATCCTTCAAACTTTTATTCCTATCTTATTTTGTCTGTGCATATTATAAGAATTAAATAAGTATAAATATTAAAGTAACAACAAAATAGGTTATTTTAGTTTTTTTAGAGCTTCTTGTTTTAAAACGGATTGTTATAAGTTTAAAAAAAACTTCAAATTTTTTTTTTCAAAATTTCCCATCAATCCTAAAATAAAACTGATAATCAAGGGTCAGATGGATTGGAGTTCTGGAATTTTTTTTAATTAAATAATATGCTCAGATTCTTTATGTAGAGGAATCCATTGTACCAATTACGAAACCATCATGCGAGCCACAAAACACTCCACAAGAAACATACTGGCTCCTCAAAATTATTTAAAAAACCTTTTAATAGGCTTGTACAAAAAAAGATTAAACTTACATTCGTTCATAGGTGTGGCCAGAGCCATCACAGCCTTCCCCCTGTGCCGAAGTCGGAAAGAGGTGGCACCACTTTCGTGCAGTATGTAGAAGGCGTCCCTCTGCCAGCAGGAGTACACTTGCATGATGGGGGAGCCACTGAATTCAGATGACACAATGCCCACAGTCTGGAAAATATAACATAAATATTAGGCGATTTTGGCGACTCAGTTGTTGAGAGGTTTAACGTGTCTGGCTCATAAGCCCAAGATTGCGGGTTTGAGCCCCTGCTGAGTCGTCGGATTTTCTGGATGGGAAAATCTTGGGTACGCATGTCATATGATTATGTGGCATGTAAAACATCCCTTGAGTGCCCATTTGGTTGGGGTTCTCTCGGCAAAATTAAATCTCGGCATACTTTAACATCCACAGAGAACTTAGATTCATTGTAATCTGCGCATGAAAATTGGTAGCGAGAGTCCCCTAGATGGTGCCACAAAAAAATGGCTCTCAGTTCTGGGGTATATCCAGAGTCTGCAAAGGCTTGACTGCCAATATTGCAGCCCCATTAGAGAAAAAAAAAAGATTAGGTGCCCAATGGTTTAGTGATAACATGCCACAGGTAAACTAAACCATTCATTGAAACGCAAGGTTTTCTCAGCCCTATGTGTCAGTGGGTTGATAAAATGAGGACCAAGCTATACTAATTTCGATTACGACACAAAAGCTTCGGAAGCATGTTCTTTCCCTATCCCCTTGTTTTAGAGAGCTTAACTCAGGCGGTCCAAGCTCTCGTCACAAGGAGCTTCTTGGGCTGAATCGTAATGGTATTCGTAAAACTATCGGCCTACGTACCGGCCACTGTACTCTCAAAAGGCATCTTTCCATTATGAGGGTTTCTGATGATCCTTTATGCAGGAGCTGTAGTTTCGAGGCAGAAACCGCAGCTCACATCCTTTGTAAGTATGAAACTTTCTCTGCTTACAGATTCGAACACCTCGGTCATGATTTAATTGAACCCTGGGAGCTTCAAGACTTTCCACTTCGGTCTTTGCTGAATTTTGCTTCAGCAACAGGCCTCTTTTCATAAAGATGCAGGGATTTATTCTTATTTCCAGGAGACAGTACAATAGACCTCTATGCTTGCTGCGCCCCCTACAAAAGTCATAAGTCAAGTCATCTTCTTGTATTGTTTTCCAGGAAACAACATGAGCGTCACTGTTCTGTACATACCTTGTTTGAGGCTCTGCTGTGAGGTTAATCACAATTGCTTTCCAAACCTGAGTATGGTGGGGGGAAACAAAAACAGAGATGATCACACAGTTTCCTAGAAAACCTCACAAGTGGGTAGGGGAAGAAAGTGCTTATGAAGCTAGCCTTGTAGTGGAAAGGAGTATAGCTTCGTACTAAACAATAGGGGGCTTTCAGATCAGGCTCAACAACTGAGTGGAGCATTTGTTGCAGTTCACCCTATCCTCTTGAGTTTCGTAACTGAAATAGGAATGACAGAACTTTGCTTTATGTGGACTGTCGGGGTATAGAGTTTAGTATTGATTAGGCAGTTGTTCAAAAAGCTGAGTTACTTGCATTCAGGTTTTGGAGAAAAATGTGTATTTTAGAAATACTTTTGAAGATTCACAAGGTTTAATTCAGTCATATCTGTGACTAATTAAGGAGAAGTAAAACACCTAAGTACACTTCTTATGCTAAATATATTGAACTATTCTTAGTGACCATGCATTTTATTAATAAAATTATTTATAGAAAAGAAAAATATTAAAATGAGGAATGAGAGCAAACGATAAGATGCTGTCAAACCAAATAACTTAATGATGCTACAAGAAAAAGGAGTCCGGTCGCTTTCTTAAAAACTGATTTTAGTAAAGACAAAAGAAGTATAGTAAAATTTTAAAACAAACTTATAACAAATGTAATACCTGGTTTATTTCCAAATCTAAAATGAGGACTTCTTTTGGATACAACAATAAAAGGTGGTGACGATAGGACTTGTGGTACGTAAGGCCTAGACATTCGTTTAATGTTACTCCAGTTTCGCTATAAAATTTAAAAAATAATATTCACACTTTTGCTTGAATGAAAAAATTAGATTAAACAATGATTTTATTTTACTAGATACATTTATTAATCAAAATTCATATAACAACAAATTCAAATTGTAATCTAAAAATAAACAAGAAAGTTTAATTTGCTTTTCTTCCAAATGAAAGACACTGTCTGAACAGAAATTAAAATGCAACATCAGTATCAAAAGAAAAAGTTAGTGTATAGAAAGAATAAAGAATAAATCAATGGTAGATAAGAGCACAATTTTTCAAGGTGAAAATCCTAAATAAGATGTTCTAAGTATGATATATAATAACATTACAGCCAAGAGGTGTAATTCTAAGAGACAAATCTACATTATATACTCTTATAATATTGTTATTAACTTTTTTTATGCACTTTTTTGATGAAATACAGCCAGAAATTATTGCAATGATAACAACAAACATACCTACAAGCATGAAACAAAATCATACAATTCACATATAAACAAATTTCTAATTGTTTTTTTTTCTTGAGTCTTTCTTGGAGGCAAATCAATAACATTGTTGCCATTCCGAATATTGAAAATTCCCTTTCAATTTTACCCCACACAAGTAGAATATATTGTAAAAGGTCCAGTTGGCTAGTGGTAGTGCTTCACATTGCCAAGCCGCAGGTCTGGAGTTCGGATCCCGGATTGGGCGAGGTTGACTCATCCTTTCATCCCTTAAGTGGGTCGATAAAATGAGGACCAAGCATGCTTTGGAACTAAATACTGGGGGTTCCATGTGAGGTTGACCACCTAACCGTGACATATACCTAGCACCCCAGAGCTCTTGGTCACGTACGCTGAAAGGGGCACGGTGGGCCTTAGCCCACTAATGGGCTGTTGCGCCAAGGAGTTAGTTTAGTTTTATTACCTTGAATAATAGAAGTACTCACCTTGCCTTGGAATCTGCTTTAGCAAGCAGCCACATTCTTTTGGTCAGGGTATTCCGAGTACTGGCAGCATTCTGTTGTGGAGGCGAAGCGGCAGAAGGGTTGGAGATGTAAAACTTGCGTCCATTGCTGGAAGGGGACTTGTGCACACTAAAGTCGTCCACAAACAGAATGCAGTCGGAAGCAAGGACTAGGGTAAACAACATATCAAAACATAAGACAAATTCAGTGACTTATATATAAGTTGAAGGTTAACTTGCATAGTTGTGATGCTTTGTTTTTAATTACAAGATAGTTTTTTACATAACAAAAAATATATTACTCATTATTTAAGGTCAATTTTTTTTATATATTAAAATTCTACTTGGGTCACGATATAAAAAATCTAAATTTTTCCAAGGAGGGCAGCAATAGAAAACTTTTGATGTAGTACTTAATAAAGTAAAACTTTTTTTCTTCCTAAACTTACATTGATTGTTCAATCTCTTCTTCAAGTGAGGTCTACATCAAGGTCTATATCTTATATCAACACTGTAGGTGGTATCAGGACATTAGACTAAAAATGGTCAACACCAGCTTCATCGACATAAAGTAACTTTAAAGTTTATTTTTAACTACACAATCTGTAAATAACATGGCAGAGGTTAAAGACCAATTAAATCTGTAGACCAATTATTCACCAACTGGGCCCAAGGTAAGAATTGAAACTTCTTATTGATAAAAATGAACAGTATTTTTTTTTAATAAAAGGATTTTTTTAGACTTACATGTGATGTTGTTCCCTGCGAACGGGTCGAATGCAAATGAAAGGATGGTCTCTGTGTAGGACTTTTTCCACACTTTGCTACCAGTTTCAGTGTTCCACAGAACAATGGAGTAGGGGGGATGCAGGGCAAGTAGCAGATTCTGGCAGGAATCCCGACCGGAGATCCATTCGATATCTAAGAAGTACATTGTTCTAAATATATTGAACCAATATTAAAAAGGTACATATATATTTAATAAAAGATACTGGGTTTTAAAGGTTCAAATTCAATATGTTAAAGGTTATAAAAAGTACAGGTTAAGTATCTGATATGTGCGATCTTTTTAATTTAAATAATTCAATATAGATTACAATGTTTTATAAAAGATAACAATATCTAAGTAGAATTCTAAAATTCGACCATCTATTTTTCAAACATGGCAGAACAACAACAATACTAAAGATCTAGGTAAAAGGTTTTGCCATCTCATAAATTTATCATTCACTTCTATAGAAAAAAAAAATTTTTATTAAAAACATATATTTTTAAAAATTATCTTTTGCAAAGCAAAATTAGCTTGATTAATTATCCAAATTTAAAAAAAAAAAAATAATGTAAATTAAATTGTAAAGTTATAAATAATGTTGCCAGAAAACACGACAGTCCTTTAACGGGTTATATTTAGGTCTGTATCCTCTAGGGGGTTACAATTAAATAAAACTAGGCAAGAGCTACCTGTTATGGGTTTCCCAACCTCAAAGAAGGAATTCAGTGCCTTCGCTTCTTTGGCATCCCACACCACTATGAGTCCGCTTGTATCCAAGGAAACCAGTCGCAGAGAATAGGGATGCTGGAGGTCATGGTAAAAGTTCTCACTGGCCCATTTCACCTACACAAGCATACAAATGCATTAGCTACAGGAAATTTAGGGCTTTTTATGAGTAAAGTTTTTCAAAACCATATATATTTCATCATTCAAAGCTACAGAATATATCTATTTATGATTGGATTTAAGATATCACATTTTGCTACAGTATAAAATCCATTTTTAGTTATTTAAAGAGTTGTTTCACCTTTTTTTTAAAACAAATACTATAAAAAACAAAAGCCGAACTTGGAATACTTAGGGCCTTTTCATGAAAATTTGACCTTTTTGTGGGTTAAGAGGAAATTTATGGACTTCTAAAACCATTTTATCAAACCTTTTAGAGGTTTTTTCAAGGCATGTATGTGTATATAGCATAGCTTTTCAAGAAAAGTTGACAAGGTGGACATACTAAAACATTATTGTTGCCATATTTCCAAAGTACTAGAATATTAATAGAGATGAAACACTTGATTAGAGAAGAACTTTTCTCTTTGGACATATTGAGCACACTTTTGTCTCTCTATTATAAATTACTGTTTAGTTAACAACACATTAATAAGTGGTACATAAACTTTAAAAAATTAAAAACATTTTTAATCTTAAATTTTGATATCCTTTGAATCGTTGCGATCATTAACTTCGACGGAAATAGACATTACTACCGATTTCTATTTTCATAGCCCAACTCCACTATGACAATAAATGTGATTTAAGCGATTATATCTATATTATTATATTAATACTTAAAAATTAAGTAAAAATTAAATGAAAACATAATATTACCTTTACAACATCACTGGTATGTTTGACAAGGGTTTGAAAAATCTAAAAAAATTCAAAGCAGAAATATTTTAGAATTTTTATCAATATATATACTTTTTTTATGTATCCAAGTATATCTAAATAAACCAATAACGATAGAAGTATACTTATCTATAGTAGTATAAGTGAATTAAGCGCTTAAATTCTTTATAGGGACTAAACGGCAAAAGTAATAGAAGGATTAACAATGTTTACATTGGGTATTACATAATAATTTTCAGGTACTATTACTTATTGTATTATAAAATCTATTTTTCAAATTTTGCCTTCATTTTTTTTAAAACTGCATTTTAACTAAGATATTTTCCCACACAAATATTTAAATGTTTTTGCAAAATAAAAATTCATTTAATTACCTTAATATTTTGTGTGTCAACAATAACAACATGATTGTGGCATCCATAGGCAATAAAGGATTGCCATCCCCTGAAAATAGAGAAAGAGACCTACAGTAATAGCTTTATTATTCGGCATTAAAATCATTTAAATTCGCAATTAACTGATAATATATGATATCAATTCCTTGAAAGAGAGTGTAGTCTAGAGAGTATATATATTTAAACATTTAACATCATTAATAAGTTACCTACAATATGGATTGACAAAATGCAATACATAAATAGGGTGTATATTATACTTTGTAGAAGTATGGCTAATGATTGTCAGAGACCTGCCAAATTAGAAGAGAAGTGCGACGAGCTTCTAGGAATTAACTTTAAAAAGTAGAGAAGCAGGACGAATCTTACTTTCTGGTCCGCAACTTTACGAGCTAGGTGACAGCTCGAAAATCACATTTTCTAAGAGCTATATCTTAGCAACAGATTTTTTTCGATAACCCTAAAACCTACCTTGACCTGCTTGATTTAATGTACGTGGTCATCAAAAATAAATTACCCCACTTTAAAAAGTCGCCATAATTGCAATCTGCCGCGCCGAAGGTAGGATTTTACCAATGATGGCCAAAATTCGACAAATGACAAGTGTAAACATGCTACTAGGATTTAATTTAAAAAAAGTAGGGGCTTTACCATTGGATGAATTGTGCATAGATATATTTTTAAACATATCCTACCAATCGAAGGCTCCTTTATTTGTTGCAGATAACACACCAGGAATAGTTCTAGGTGAAGCTCGATTTACTATGACAGGAGTTACTTTTTCATCTTTAGAAGAATCTAAGCTAACTGACATTGTAACTATATAATTATCTTTTTAAATATTGATTAAAGGCCGTTGACTTATATATTTAGAATTAGTTCCTAATTTTCCATAGTTGTTAAGCACGATTGAATATGATAAACAGACAATATTGGAATGTAAGTACATTAACATTTAGGTGCGTCTCAATCATGGTAAACATTATTTTTGTTAGAATAATATGAAAAGTATATATATTTTAAATTGTCAAGATTTTAAAAATTATTTTTGAGCAAAAGACTTAACAATATATAAATTGAAATTTGAAAACAAGAAATTAGGGTTGGTTTGGGTTTTTGTTTTTAGGTTTTGAACGTTTCCGACTGTCTAATTCGTAAGAGAAATATGTTTTATAACACAGCCAAATGTGCTTCGTAACTTAAAAAACTCACAGTAACAAGGCCGACATCTGAGCTCAACCCAACGGAACTTCGAGCAACATCAAACGTTAGCACCGGAAGGACTTTGGACTCCTCTGACTTTGAGTATGTCCATCTCCTTGTACCCAGGAAACGCCGTGTTTAAGTCGATTTATTTAACACTGACCGGATTGCATTTATCTCGCCTCCTTGAATGGTCTAATTAATGTAGTGGGCGAAACTTAATGTCTTGTGGTCAATTTCAACGAATCATGGCTTTCTTTGTATGCTCAGCTAAAGGCAACATAATAACTGGGTTGCCCACAAAAGGTGAGTATACGGAAGAAGTCGATCCCATGGACATATATATTTCCACTTTTACTGGTGCTTTATGTCAAGTGGGCACGGGCTACTAATTAGGAAGCGAGAAATATCTTCATCTATGCATAGCTGTAGGTGTCGGTCGACCTCGTCTAGCATTAGTAATAAAAGTTTTTACCTAAAGAAAATTTTAAAATACATCTTCTCATTCCCACAAGTGAAAAACCTCATGCATGTGAAACGCAATATAATAAGATATTTATTGATCCTTTTCTTAAAATCCCAGGTACTTACAATGAGGTACAAGATTAGTTTATGCAGTAAAACTTCACTGCTGACCACCTCTATTAAGCACCACCTCCACAAACAGACATTTTTTCAAGGCACCGAACCCCCCCGGAAGTATGGTCTGTTCCATTCGAGTTAAACATGAACATTGTGTATTGGGGGGGCCCAATACACAATGTTCATGTTTAACTCGAATGGAACAGACTAAGGCTCCTATAACAGGGGAGCTGACGCGATCGCCATCTTGAGTCTATCAGTTGGCGCAATTTGGCGGTCTACCGTTGAAAGCAATGTTAAAATTTCCCAACTTCGGTAACGCGCTATAGTAAATGCAGGTCTAAAAGGCCATGAAAACTGCATAAAATCGGTTTCAAGCATGTTACTTTAACGCATTAAGATCGAGAAATTGCATTTTTCGCTCATTTTTACCCCTTTAATTAGAAATTCTTTTATGTGTGCTGCGCGTTGGCAATGCAGCGCTAACTTGGCGACTCACAATGAAATCATGTCAGTTTTTTTTTTGTCACCGGAAAATGAGCTTCAGGTTTGGCGATTTAGCGTAACTTGGCGACTTTTAAATTATTTTATTAAAAAAAATCGCGTAGTTAGGCCAAATTATGAATATTTTTTGCTGTATGACATATATTTGTACCTTATAGAACAATGCCTAGATTTTGAAATGGAATATGCTGGTATTTTTTTTAAATTTCATATTTGCTGTAAATTATTTTATTTACAATAATCTAGTGACTCTACAGCTACTCAAGGCTTTTTTTGCCAATTAATAAATCTTTTTTTGTAATGAATATATTGTATTAATTACATTTCACACAAAACAAAATAAGACCTTTAGTTAAAATAAAATTGTATTGCAGAATTGAAACATACAAAATCTATTCAAACGTTTTGTTTTTATTAATCTACAATTTTTTAGTAAATACAACAATGAAATAAATTTAAATTTGTTTAACTTCATTAAGGGGGAATGGGCGCGCTGGACCGCGGGTCCCCAAACTCAAGTGCCTCAGTGGTAATCCAATGGGGGAAAAATATTTCCTCTGCCACATTTCTCCGGCTGTATTGAATATTTTTACAAACGCATTTTTTGTAATAATAAATGTAATAACTTACAAGTCTGTATAATCCCACTTTTTAAAATTGCTTCGAATACTTTTTGTAAAATTATTTATTGAAAATTTTAAAAAAATATTCAAACCGATTTCAAAAAGTGGGATTGTCGGGACCTGCAAGTCAGCTACATTTATCACATAAAACAATCTGTTAGTAAAAATATTCAATGCAGCCCGAGAAATTGGGCAGAGAAAATATTTTTTTCGCCTTTGGATTACCGCTGATGCACTTTGCTTTGGAGACCCGAGGTCCAGCGCGTCCATTCCCCCTTAAGCATTTTCATTTAAAAAATAAAACACTACAAGGTACATAGTCAAATAATTTTTTATTGTATATACGTTCATTAATGAAATTATTGCAAAATGCAAGATTGGTGTTCCAGACTGCTGCAGTTTAACTAAGCAAGTTGTTGAGTACTACAAAAGAAGATTATTTTAAGAAGATTATTTTAAGAACAAATGAGATATTTTTATATTGATTTGCAAGAATTTATATCATTTCGCACAAACTGTGTTGAAAGAAAATTAAAATAAAGTTATTAGATTAAAATTTATGTAATATGTTTTAAGTTACCAAAGCTATTATAAATACAATTAGTCAAGTTTTCAAAACAAACTTGGTTGGCGGCGGAGTGTTGGCGACGAAAATTTGTTTACCTTAGTGAGGCATAATGTAACCCTAAATATAATATAAACACGCTAAAATATTGAAATAAAAGTATTGATGAATTTAAATATAACTATCCGCGCACTAAATCTATTAAAAAATGTTAACCGTTACTTATTTTACAGATTTAAAGAAATCTTGTACCCTTTATAAACATCAACTTCAACTAGACAACGATGCGAAGCAGGATTGTAAAACAAGATTTAAAACACCGACTGCAAATCGAAATTTAATGAAATGACACACAAAATACTTGAAATATTAGTGTTATATAATCGTAATTACTTTTTAAAATGAACTTACCTCGCATAAAACAGCATTTTTACTTGGAATCCATTTGTCTCGACGGCGATTCTGGATCCATTGCTGGCGTCTTTTTTGGTCACTAGGAAATCGAAACACTCTTCGTTTTTTCGAAGCAACTTTCGAATACGATGAATTAGAGCAATTAATAGCTGCGCATCCACCCATTGCAAACTGATTTTCCGAATAATTTGTTGTTTATTTTAAAAAAATAAACGGGACAGAAAGAAAGCAGTCCACATTCATGATCCACGTAGAAAAGAAGAATGCGGTAACCCTAAAGACACAAGATGGCGATCGCGCCGGCCTCCCTTTCTAGTGGCTCTAGAACAGACCATACCTCCGGTTATGACCGAATTTAAGGTTTCATTCGGGAGTCACTTTACCAGAAAAAAAAAAAGCTTTTCCTCTGCTATTGTAAATCGTTGACCCTTCTCGTCCTTTGAATAACCCTGAAATATTGTTAACATTGCAGCGTCCAACAGCTTGAAACGAAAGTGAGAACAAATTCAGCCACATTCCTGTTAAGAGGGTTATTTTGAAAGAGCTTTCTGCGAATTGACAAGCTCCTTTCCTTCATTTATCAGCAGTTAACAATTGCTTGGTAGGGCAATAAAGCATGTAGACATCCTTGGCCAAAGTAACACTTGGAGACACACTTCTAAAATCATGGGGAGGGGGTCTATCGCCGATGGCAAAGAGTTAAGAACCTCACAGAATGGGGAGTAATACCAGTGCAAAGTGGCGTAGATCGACATCTCTATTAATTTGCTTGGTTTTTGGATGTAATTAAAATAAACATAAATAAAATGATGAAGATTGTATACTTTTTACTACCGAACCATTGTTTATAAAATCGATTTGAACTTTCAAGCAACTCAGTGATGATAATTCTCAGAGACCCTTCCCCTCAAAGACCGATTTTCCTCAGAACAGAGGGTGGTCGCTGTCTAGAAGTTTTACTGTGTAAAATACTAAACTGAAGCACAATGGGATATCGGCCCCAGACAACATACAATTAAAACTCAGCTTGCTAAAAGCAAAATACAAGGAAAAATTAGGCAAGAATCCTCAAAATATCCAAGCCTATGCAGGAATTATAAAACATAAATTTATGTATTAAGTTTGATAATAAAGGACTTTTTACTATTTTTTTGGCACAAATGAACCAATTGCAGGATCAAAAGAAAAAACAATAACGTTTGCCGTGATGCTTTCTGTTGCAATACAAAAGAATTAAAAATTTGTCTTTTTTAGAATAAAATGGGAGAGTTTAGTTAGTCTGGAAGAGGTATTGCATAAATGGCTTCAGAATGAAAAAAAAAAGCTTTCAAAACACTCGGAACAGCTGTAATATTCTTCTGTACACATTCATTTTTAACTTTGAGTATCATGAAAAATGTGATTGCTATTTGTAAAGAAGTTTAACTGAAATGCATACAAAATACATTGATTAGTAACAGAATGTAACTTGTTAAATCGTGAAGACCATCGCTTAAATCACAAAGCTGTTTGAAACATTTTAGTTGATCCAGTAGAGATCTATATATTAAGATAATCGCTATATATCAGTGCCTTATCATTAAACTGTAATTGATAAAAAAATAAATGAACAAAAAATCTGCTCAATTTATTTGAAAATATACAAATGAATTATTTAAAAACATCTCATGACCGATTCATTTATGCATGAAAATCTCTCTAAGAGCTACGACACAATACAAGAAGAACTTGCAGAGTCATTTGGTTCTGTTTCTTCAGGAACGGCATCAGATGAGCTTTCGATTAGAGATTCTTTTCCACAATCCTCAGAGTTCTGCGATTTATCGTTAGCAGTTTCTAATGGTTCAGAGTCAACGTTAAGATTAGTAGTTTGTTTCGCAGTATCTTTAACAATAGAATCGTTCATAGCACTAATTGTACAATTGTCTTTTGTATCACCATCAACTTGTTCCATTTCACTGTCTGAAAGATCACCGATGGCTTGCAAAATGTACAACGAAATGTCATCGCATTCCTTCTTTTTAGTTGTCGAACGAGTTTTTAATTTGCCAGTTTTCATTTTACACACGCACTTTTTAGCTTTTAGTTTTCTTTTTTGAATCTTTCCTTGGGTTGGATCGAAGTGAAGATATCGCCTGTATTTCCTGACAGATGTCAGAATATCAGTTCCGTTTTTTGCTTTTCGAGGCTCCTCGAAAATAGTTTCCAAGTTCTTTTCTTTCGGTGGAACGAAGTTCTTGTTTTGGTATAGTTCTTCCACGGTTAGTTTTTTGTTGGTTCTTTTCTTTATTTCTGACATCATTCGTTTTGATTTGGATCTCTTCGGTTATTAAGTGCTTTAAACACTTAAGTAATTAAAAATATCAAGAAGACACCATGGCGTTTTCAATTTTGAAAGGTGTTAACAAATGAACAAAACTTACAAACAAGACATTTTTTGAAAATGTTGCCAACAACTATCCTAAGAAACAACATTTGGTTTAGTTGTAAACTTCGCACTACAGTTATACACTTATAAATTTGCAAGCCTTTACTAACAAATATGATGAGTAAAAAAAACAGAAAATAATATCATTTTTTGTGGGTGCTTAATATTAACGCAACAATTTTATTTAATTATTTTTCATCCGTTAATGTGTTGTTAATTAAAAAAAAACCAAACACTTTTTGTGAAATAAAAACTTTTACTTCAATTTTTTATTTGTAAACAGTTGGTTGAAAACGAAAGTATCTGAAGTCAATGTCAAATTGCTTAAAACTAGAAAGCAAGTGTTCAAAATTTGTCTCAGTTAAAAAGTCTAAAACTAACATGGATTCAATACTAAATTATAAGAAATGTGAAGATGATGATTTTTACAAGTTGTTAGGTTGTGATGAATCTGCTACGGTAAGTAGGTTCTTAAATTCGTTGTAGTGATAATGCACCATCAATTGAAAATTTTATTGGGGTTGTCTTTTAATTTTTTTTTCATTTATGTAAAATCAACTTGGGACTCGATTTAAAATGAAATATGTATAGTTTTTTTCTGCATTTGTATAATACTTTTGGTTTCTTTGACCTTTCAAAATAAAATTCTACCATATGCTTAAGTTGCGTAATAGCCAATTATTCGCCCTTCCCTTGTAAACTTGTAATTATTCTAGATATTTTCTACTAGTAACTTGATGATATAGTGTCATGGTTTGAAAATGAGAATTTAAATTCTTATAGTTCAGATCTTAGTTTTAGAATATATATCTCTTTGTGCCCTACTTTTCATATTTTTTTTGTGTCAAAGATCTCTTATCTCTTCTGTTGTCTATTGATGGTTTTTCAGGTAGAGCAGATTTTGACGGAGTACAAGGCTCTCTCATTGCAATGTCATCCTGACAAGAAACCAGATGATCCAGAAGCTGGTTAGTTGCCACATTTGTCAGGCTTATATAATTATTATTATTTTAATAAACAAAACTCTGGCTAAATTTTTATTATTATTTTAATAAACAAATTGGCTAAAATGTAAACTTGTTTTCACTGCATTCCATTGAAATTCTTTTTTTAATAAAAATATAATTTTAAAAAATTAAAATTCTGTTTTTTATAGCAGATGGTCATAAAAAAATCTTCCTTATTAAAAAACATTTAATTTAGAAAAATTCTAAAATTTCGAAAAGTTTTAAAAAATTATTTGTGTTGCCGGAAAACCTGACAGTCAAGTGACGGGTTTTTATGTCTTTATCCCTCAGAGGGTTAACCTATAAGCTTTGAAGTAAAATTTTTAATATATATATACTACAAGTTGTTAAAGAGTGTTGAAAATAATAGGCAGTGTCGAGGTTGTTGAAAGTTGGCTTAACACATTAACATGGATTTGCAAGGAAATTTGTTGTGCAAAAATGAAATTTCGGCTTAGGTTTATCTGAATAAACAAAATATAGGACAAATGATAACCATAGTTCTGAACAATTTATATAGTAAAATTTAGAAACATGAAAAATGATGTTAAAAACTTAACGTTTTTAAACTCAACTGAAGATGTTAATGGTAATCGCAAGGTCGTTGTTAATGGGTTAAGAGGGGCGATACATGTAACTGCCTGAATTTTGATCGTTTTTCAGATTAGTTATTAAAAGGGAAGGAATGAAAGAATCGTTTTAAAATAATTTTTTTGCTTTAGTTTTTTCAAAATAGCTGCTGTAGTAACTTATCTCCTGAGACCCTCGCAGATAAAAGTGTCAATTGACGGTAATTCTAGCTTTCCCTAAAGTGATCTAAAATCAAAATTTTTGATTTGAGAGTGTTCATAAAACTTACATCTTCTAGTTAAATCAATAAAATAAAAAAAAGTTGAAAAATTGTAAATTGGCACGCCTCAGAATAAAAAAGTTAGATTTTTTTACCCTTTTTTCAAAGGTTTTGGGGTAAAAAAACTAATATTATCAATTTTTTTTTTATTTTTGAGATTCAACTAGAAGCTAATACTATAGAGAAGACTATACCAAATTTCATAAAGATATATTGAGAACTTTTTGAGTTATCATGCCCGCCAATTTAAAAAAAGTAGTTTTGAGATAAACGTGCCTGAAGTTTTGACCGTGCCTAAAGTTAAGTTAATTTATGATCAATAAATAATGCGAATTTCATTCTAAAAATTTATAGGCGTATTTTTGAGATGTTATTTTATTTATTTATGAAATAAAAAAAATATTGATTTTTACATGTATCGCCCCCTTTACATTAGATTTTTTTTGGTAAATTGAAGGAGTATATGCGTCACTTTCGATCGACATATTATTGATGGTCCAAAGGAAAAATCAATAAAATTAAAAAAAAATTGTTTAATTTATTATTTCACTTAGAAAGTATATTAAATTGTTCATTATGCAATTTATAATTTTAAATTTAAAAGTAAATTTCATTAAAAATAGTAATATGACAGTATGCATGCAGAGTGGATAGCAGAGATTTGGCTTATTTTTTAATTTTTAAAAAATACTTTTAACAATTCAAAAGTTTCGTTTGTTACTAATTAAGATTTTGATATCCCTCACTATCATTGGAAATTTAACTTTAATCATTTGTATTCCTTAAAAAAAAATGTTATTATATTGTATGGAGCATGTATTGTATGTCCTTGCTTATTGAACAATTTAACTATTGTAAAAGTGGTTATGTGAAAGTTTTTACTAAAACCAATTGTTTTCAACTGGATTTCGTAGTTACTTAAGATATTTTTCCATTATTATTCTCTCTTTTCAGTCACTAGATTCCAAAAAATTCAGAAGGCCAAAGAAATTCTGACAAACCCTGACACTCGCAGTTTGTATGACAAATGGCGTGCATGTGGTTTTTGCATGCCTTTCGAGAAGTTTCTCAATCTCAACAAAGCATCCCATTGCACGATATGCGTATGCAAACTGAATTGCACACATACTATACTGATAACCCATTAAAAACATTCTAACCATTCGGTTCAACGACAAAACTAGTAATGTTACAGAAAACACAAGGTATAAAACTGGGATAAACCTGATAAGACACGTTTTTTAAAAAACACAGCTGTCTATACATGACATTTCAGTGGGTGTATTTAAAACAATCGTGTATTGAATATAGTGTTAAATTAGTGTCTGCCCAGTGCATCTGCAGTGGCTAGTTTGAAAATGGTTAACTTGTGTAACTTGCGCTTTGAAGTAATTACAATTCTGGTACACATTTTACAGAAATTTGATTCAATTCTAAATAAGTAACTTACACAATTTTAAAATAGCTTTCTTTAAGATAACTGTAACAGGTTAAGATCTAATGTAAAAGGTATCTATAAATAAATTAGAAGATTTCAAAATTCCTTTGTGAAAAGTTAAAGCATAAAATTTGAGAATACTTTGCATTGAATAAAAAAATTACTTTGTAACAATTTGTAAAAAAAATATATAATTGATGAATAATTTCTTTTTTAGAACAATTAAAAAAATATGCTCTTATGTATACTGCTTTTTGAAACATAGATTTTGGTTAAATACACACTTTTATTTTCTTTCAGTCAATGCACTGGGCCTCCAAGAAGCAAAAAGATTTGATGTTGGAAAACTCCTGCGTTGCCAATGAATCTAATAAATGTTCTTTTGGTTATGGTAAATATAAAAAAAAATAACATTACATGTATCTTAAAAACTTTAACGCAGATCTTACCATAATTTTATTAATAATTGTTAATGTAAAATGCATTTTAGGTTTTAACTCTCTGAAGTATAAGCAAATCGACAGAAGTGTGAAATGGTTTTTACTGCATGAGATTATAATTTAAATTTTGAACTTAAAATTTGATTCCTTTAATTTTTTAAAAAAAATTATCCTTCTGCATCAGAAGCTTCTAAATGATTCTCCCATTTTTTAAATTTTAAAATTTAGTAAAATTTTAACTGTTATAAATTTTTAAAAAGTATGTTTGGTGAGCTGGAAATAATGTTATTAGTGCCTTTTTACCACATCAGAGTTCAACCTAAACTCTTTCAAATAACAGGTTTAAACTAAACACCTCAGTCCAACAGTCCGTTGGCCGTAGTGGGCCAAGGCCCGCCGTGCCAATTTCAGCTTAAACGTGACCAAGGGTTCTGGGGTACTAGGCATATGTCACAGTTAGGTTGTAACCTTACGCATAACCCCCAGTGTTTAGTTTCCAAGCATACTTAGTCTTCATTTTATCAACCCACTTAAGGGATGAAAGGATGAGTCAACATCTCCCAATCTGGGACTCTATCCCCGGACTTGTGGCATGGCAATGCGAAGCACTATTACTAAGCCACTGAGCCTCAAAAACTCTTAGCCACCTAAACAGTTTCAAATAACAGGTTTACTCATACTTAATTGAAATTATACTTTTAGTTTCTTATAATTATTGTAAATACATTTTTATTATTATAATTATTTCTTTACTATTTCTATCACTAAACAGCTGCTTTTTTTCTAGAGTTACAATGGATTGGTTTATAAATGTTTTGAAATATTTTTTTCAGAGTCCCGCATGGAACAGAAAGCATCCTGGCAAAGTGATCCTGGAAATGATGTTCTCAAGAGGTTCCGCAATTATGAAATATAATTTCCTGGGCCATGTTTTCTCAGCTTTTTACTATTTCTTGTTTTATTTTTTTGAATTAATTTTTTCAAAGTAATACTGTAATCTTTTCTTTTATTGGTCTTCATGGCCAAACACATGATTGATAATTTGTTTAGAAAAAGTTAATTTTAATTGAAATATTTTTTTCTTGTTAGTACTTTACTTACTTTGACTATGTGTTGGCAATTTTAAAAGATATCCCAAAAGAATATATTAGGGTCTCTTTTTAAAATTGCCACCTTGTACGGCGTTAAAGAAGTTTTGGTTGGTTATTAGAGCATAACTTTTTTATAGTCTGAAAAATTCTTCAAAAAGAAAAAAACAACACTATGAATACATATTAATGGTGTGTTGTTTAAAAAAAAAATATTGTTTTGTGTAAAAGTCTACTCTATGCAAACATTTATATGTTACACTGAGTATTTTTTTTTTTAAAGAAGTGATCAGTTTAGTTATTATTCTCAAAATTAGATGGTCTTTATTTTTTTAAAGGCTACATATTTTTTGATGTACTACATTTATAAAATTTCTTTTTTTTTTTTTAAAAATGACAAATTTTTATTACTATACTTTTAATCGTTTTGTGTGTTATATATATATTTTTGAATTTCAGTTTTAGCTTCTACACTACGTTTCTAACGTAAAAAATGAAGTTTTTGTAAAGGCTATGTCCGTCTGTCCGCCGCCCACTTGCATAGAACAAAAGTAAAGTGTAATCTGTCAAAAAATTCAGCTTATCAAAACTAGAAGTCATTGAAAATCTCAGAATTTTTTTTGAATTCAAAGTACTTAGTTATTAAAGAAACTGCAAACATTTTATATTTAAAAAACATAAGAAGGCCGTTTCCTAATTTTTTTGAATCCTAATTTCAACTCAATCATCCTCCTATGTGGAACTTTATTTAAGTTGTTGAGTTAAATGTAAAAATAAAAATTAATTTTGTAAAATGTCAGTTTCGAAAGAAGTCATAATATACATCAAAATAGGATTCTCTGATAGTTTTCATTATTTGTTTAGAAATATTCAAAGGTGTTTGATTTTGTTTTATTTCATAAGCAAATGTAATTATTTATTTACATTTTAGAATGTATTCATGAATAATGCCTTTAAAAAAACTATTTATTCCTTTTGATGAGGTATTTTTGTTGCTTTTTGTTTTTGAAATGATATAACAATAATTTGGTGCAGTTAGGTTTTGAAAGGGATAATGATATATTCTTTGAATGTTATTGTATGATGATATGAAATGTGTTTTGCTTCTATTTAAGAGGGAGAAATGTTACATATTTATTCTTCAAAATATAATTAAATTTTGAAAGTGATAAAAAATAAGTATTGAATTTTTTAAAATTAAATTACATTGTTTTGAAATAAAATAAATGAAACTCCAAATTTTGCATGTAAATGTTTAATATTGAATTAAATGCTATGTTTGGCGCTTTTTCCCATGTTGTGCACAAATGTTATGTGGAAGCGGTCAAATGACCGATTCTATTACAAATATAAATGTTTGTGTTTTGTACTAAAGTGGTAATATTTGTAATGCATTTTATTGGAGTAATTGTTTTTTTTAAACTGTGAATTGCTCTTACATTATATTTATAACTCATTTTTAAGAAACCTTATTTTTTTATATTTGTGAACATACTCTTATGCATGTCATGAATATAAATAATTTGAATTTATAATTTGTAATTTTTCTACATATTTTAATTATGTTTCTGTTTATTAATTGTATTACTTCGTATGCATGGCTTGGTGAAATAATTCATTGTGTAAAGTTTTCATGATTTCTATATCTCATTTCTAATTAAAAAAAAGAATAATTTAAAGCACATGAAACAAAATTTAATCAAACGTTTGTTATGTTTGATTAAATTTTGCTTCATATTTTTTAATTTATTCTTTTTTAATTGGAATTAATCGCATCTCAATTAGAAATCAATTGTATTTTTGTAGTATGGTAGCTATCTGTACAGTCAAAAAAATATATTTTAAAATTTTATTTAGCAGTATTTTTTTTATTTCTGATTGGGCTATTGTATAATATTACTGACTGCTATAGTATATATTAATATATTGTTAAAATATGCAGCAAATTCTTTTTTAATACTGACCTTTTTGTATCAAGATACAGATATTTTGTGCATTTTAAACTATTGAATAGTTATTTGTATCGTATTTTATTTTTTGTTTATGAATAGGGGACAAACTACAACATTTTGTTAAATTGAAGTAAGAATTTTAGATATAGTTTAACTAAGTTCCGAATATATTGTAACCAATTAATTTATCAAAATATACTTGAGACTAAAAATTTTATAACAAGACTCTTAAATAAATAAAGTTTTTTTTTTGGTGTAAAAAATATTTAAAAAAATATATAATTTCTTTGTAACAGATTAGGGAGGCACCGAATACCAAATTTTGCCGAATACCGAATATTCGGCCAAAGTCTAAGCCGAATACTCGGCTAACCAAAACCAATTTTTATGTTTTGCCGGATCTAAGTAAGTTGTATTTATTATTCATCAATTTCAATTAAACATAAACATATAAGTACACAATCACACAATAATTTTAATACAATATAGCTATTAAATTTTTAATTGAAGCAACACAGAATAAAGTAGCACTCGTTTGTAATTAAAACAAGCCTTTTAGAAAGTGTAAATTGGTAAAACTACAACACGAAAACGGAAGTATGAAAACAAAAACAGAAGTAAGTGGATCCGGTGTAGAATGAAAATCCGAAGAAAATAATAAAACCATGGCTTACAATATTGTTATACAATTAAAATGAAATCTTTTAGTGAAAAAATTACAATTGTGATATATATATAGTAATTTTTTTTTTTTAAAGCCCACTTATTGTAACTGTTACTTAAAGAGACATGTTTATTTAATATAACTTGAGTAAAGCTTGATTTAACATTATAAATAACTAAAACTGAAGAATTTGTGTCTATTATAAAAGAAAACAAGTCCTGTTTGGGAATTTTTCGACGTTTTATAAGATGATAACTTGAATAAATTTGGAAAATTTTAAATTTCACTATTCGGCCGAATAGTTAGCTATTCGGCTAAACCGAATATTCGGCTAAAGTGGCCGAATAGGCCGAATACCGAATAGTAACCGAATATTCGGTGCATCCCTATAACAGATTGTATGTATGTATTTAGGTCTATGTGTGCCAATAACTCAGGTTTATGCTGTGATATTCACCAACTTCAAAAGATCATAGCAATCTGTTGCTGATCATGTGGCTAGTGAATATGACCGATTAAGCTTAAAATATGCTTATCAAACTTACGAAAATTACTTTTATTAATTTGAAAATAATTTTTTTAGTGGGAATTAACCTAAAGTTTTCATGCAATGGTATTATGTCTTCTGTTGTGTCAAAATATTTGAAGTTGAAATGCCAAGAGTTATGTTATTTATGAAATGTTAAGTATTAAAATATTATTTCTTCTTGTTAAACATATTTATTAAGTTTACTATATAGTTTATGGTAACAATATGCAGATGTTTATAAAATATTAAATTTATGTATTTTACTTTGAATATTTTTTTGTGTTTCTTAAATAAATAAATATGAGTGTTTATCAAAAAGATTATTTGTTAATGTAATTAATTGATATAGATGCCTTAACACACACACACATATATTATTGTATCCTTAAAACTTCTCAGAAATTAAGAGTAAATGATTTTGTTTTAGTAATTATGATTAGTGATGGCACAATATATTATTTTTGCTTTAAGATGAAATTGCTTACCTGATGTGAAGGTCTATCACAACCTTAACATAACATGTTTCATACTAAGACACACTGTATCAGTTATTCAAAAACTTTACTGACAACTCAACTTAGAACCTGTTGCGTTTTTGGATCCAGACTGTTAAAAACACTGAATTTTAAAATTATTTGATTTGAATCCAATTGAAACAATGTCGAATGTACACATTTGAAACATCTTTAGTTATACAACTACTTTTCAACTCGCTTACGAAGAAATGTCGTTTTGACTAAAATCCCTCATTAAAAACGGATTAAGTATTTATCCCAGTAGTATACTTTTGGAGTTTTTAAAACGATCCAGAAACGAAATGTGTCGACTCATCAGAAAACTTAACTGCCTACTCAAGTCACAGAAACGTGGTGCGTTTTTTTGGTCCAGACGGACAAAAAAAATGTTAACATTTAAATGTAATGTAAACATATTTAATGTAATGTAAACATTTGAAATATCTTTAGTATTGTGGTGTATCTCACCGCTCAAAACAATTAGGGGAGTGCATGGTGTAAACCCTTTCACCCCCAATGATTCCATTTGGAATCATCAGCTTGAGATTTTTTTCTATAAAATTATATATATTGTTGCATCGTTAGATGAAAGAATCACGTCTTTTGAAGAATTAAGTAATTGTTTGTTTTAATTAAATGAAAATATGAAAAACGTGGTAAATTCACTCTGAAACAAAATTATTAAATAAATTGAGCCTAAATTCTTCATGCTTGCATTTTTAGATCTTTAAAAATTGATTTTAACTATTTTTAACAAATAAAGTTTTGAAAATATTATTGTTATAATTTATTCAAAAGTTATGATTCCATTTTTTTGTTCCTTAAATTTTAGTTAAAAAAATTAAGATTTTTTCCCTGTTTTTTACCATTTCATTTTGGATGCATAATGAATCTATTTCGCAACATTTTGATTTTTAGAGTAAAAAACAAAAAGTTTAGACTGAAACGGTAACAAAAGTACGCAAAGTGCTCCCCTAATTGTTTTGAGCAGTGTATCATGTCCGGATCACCAATGAAGAGGTACAGGTAGGAACCTCAATACTGACCTGTCTGCGACAAAGTAATACTCTTGCGCGAGGGTTAGTATTGGATATATGTGCTGACACCGCCACAGTAAAAATATATGCTTGCAACTCGTGCACGAAGAGATATCTTTTGACTAAAGCTCTGGGGACTGGGGAGCCCAGTCGGTTAGGCGCTCGTCTAGCATGCGAAAGGTCTCAGGTTCGGGTCCGGGCATCGGCAAAATAACTGTCGACCTATAAACGGCTCGTGCAGCCAAAAATGTCCGACGCATACCCCGTGTAGAGGGAGTGCACGTTAAAATACGCTCCAAAGTCCCAACGCTGCGTACGATGTCGCCCTTAACGGTTGCATTGGGTGCCAACTCAGGTGTCGGCTCGTCACTTGACTGTGGTTCTAAAATACGACGCCCGTTGCCAGTAGCCCTCGTGTAGCTCTAGTGCGACGATAATTCAAACTAAACTATACTAAACTAAACTAAACTAATGGGTTAAGTATTTTCCCCGTTCTCACACTTTTGTTGATTTTAATATATTTAATAAGTGAAATGTGTCGTTTTGAATACGTAATCAAGAAACTTAATGAAATCACAAATATGTCTTGTAAGCAATACTTATTTGCAACCTTTACTCTTGCATTACATTTATAACGTAAAAGAGTGGAAGGTATTATAATTGATGTGTAGATCAGTCCTATTTAATTCTAACCCACTACAGGCCTATATTTGACATTTGTCCTGGGAGACACATCTGAAAGGGACAGCATTTGAGCAATTAAAATGCTAAATATTACTGTGTTGAATCCCTAATTAATCTATGCTTAAAATTGCAAATCTTTTTTCCTATTTTAGCTCTTTTAGAACGTATCTTACTCTAAATATATGGTTTTATTACAATTAAAAATCATTTGACTTTTATCTAAAATTTAAAAATGTATCTGTATTTTAAAAATATGCGTTCTCCAATGGCCTCTTGAAAGCGTGGGGCTAGGGAGCCCAGTCGGTTAGGCGCTCGCCTAGCATGCGAAAGGTCCCAGGTTCGGGTCCGGGCATTGCCAAAATAACTGCCGACCTATAAACGGCCCGTGCAGCCAAAAATGTCCGACGAATAATACCCCGTGTAGAGGGAGTGCACGTTAAAATACGCTCCAAAATCCCAACGCTGCGTACGATGACGCCCTTAACGGTTGCGTTGGGTGCCAACTCAGGTGTTGGATCGTCACTTGACTGTGGTTCTAAAATACGACGCCCATCGCCAATAGCCCTCGTGAAGCTCTAGTGCGACGATAATTCAAACTAAACTAAACTAAACTTGAAAGCGTATATTAAAAAAAAATAGTCCCTGGCAAGTGGGCAGCTATTTGTCTTTTTTTTTTTTGTCCGATGCGGTGTAAGGCTAGAGTAGTCCCTCTGCCTACTTTCATAACCCGGATAAACAAATACCACACATAAATGTAAAATATCAAATTGTATTTAATCAACAATCTATATGCAGAGTCCAAATTCAGTTGAAAATCTATAAATCTATAGCTATATGTACATTTTACATGAAATAAATAAAAAAAAACATAAGAAATTAATACCCATTTAAACTTTAATGGAAATATTTTTTAATTATTCATTTTTACTGCTAAAATTGTTTCGAAAATCATAAACAAATTTACTTTAAATGTAAAATGATTTGTAGTTTTATTTACGAATTCTATATAAGGATCTATATTCCATTGAACTATTTTTCTTTTGAGTTATCTTTTTATGACAGCTAAAACTATCCAACGCCTCTTAAAAAGTGCATTCGCCGCGAGTGCGAATCAGTTGAAACAAAACCACAATCCGCTAAATAAGACTTTCGAGCTGTCATAACGCATCAGCCGCACAATCTCTCACGTAATCCGCCGCTCTCCCCTCCCGTTGAACTTGAAAATACACGGAAGCGGCTGTGGATATAGAGTTGTAACGTGATAAGTTGGGGGGGGGGGGTGGGGGAAGGCGCATGGCAGCGGCAGGTACTTGACTGTATCGCTAAAATACCTTCCAATATTAAATTAATTATAGTTTGAATCCAAAAATAACAAACGTATATATTTTTTTGCAAAATAAATCTTTAAATAATTAATAAAAATCATTTTAAAATGGCCTTTTTTCATCGGTACGTCACGTGATCACAAACACTTCGATTTGGATGACGTCACTAGTATATATAAACAAACCGGTGTGATGTTTTTTTGCTTGCAATTAAATTGGATTTAATCTAATTTACTATTAAAACAAGAATTATATAGGTAATGGAAGGAGGTTTTACAAAAGCAGATAGTTCAAATATGCTTAAAGTAGATTCCAAAATGGTGTTTCAAAGTTTGTTTATAGTTACTAGTGACGTCATAGATACCACGTGACAGCCACAAAGCGTTTTCGGGCGTATGTTTTCGTTCTAATTTTAAAATTCATTTTTCTCCCTTTTTATGGGGTATTTGAAAAAAATAAAAAAAATACGGGTCTACTATTTTTGGCATAAGAATATTTTAAGCCAATGAAAACATTTTAGTCAAATACCCTATTGTGGACCGGAGTGGTAATTTAGATCACAGTCAAGTGACGAATCGACACCTGTGTAAGCACCCAAAGCAACTTTTAGGAGCGAAATCGTACACAGCCTCGGGGCTGAGGGGCACATTTAACGTGCACTTCCTCTACATCGGGTATTATTCGTCAGAAGTTTTAGCTGCACAGACCGTTCATAGGTCGGCAGTTATTTTGATAATGCCTGGGACAATACTTTTTCGATTACGGCGAATCAAAGAATATCGATTTTAAATGGCATGGATTCATAAACGAAATTATGAAACAGCCTTGGCATCAAGTTGAAATATTTTATATTTTTGTTTTTTTATGAAAACGCAGAATCCATTTTTCGAATTTTTACTGAAAAACAGACGCCATATGATGTCATCTTTACCATCTCTATCTTTTTCTGACTTTTTTTTACATTTAGTAACCAGAAAAAAGAATATTTAGGCAAATATATACTCATTGCAAAATATATAAATCATTTCAAATGTTGTTTGAGCGTGATTTATATTAATGTACAATTTTCACTCAATAAATGTATAAATACTCATATTTTTTTCCTTCACACACTTTTCTAAATAAAAAATATTTAATAATACATTAACATAATAATGAATTATTATTCAAATATAAAAGAATAGGAATAAATAACATTATAAAAACTACTCAACGCAAAGGCAAGAATTAGGTTGGTATTATAGGTAAGTAAGGTACGTTCGGGCTATTTCTAGCCTCCTTTGGACTTTAACACAGCAAAACGCCTCGTTTAGAACCTGGTCAGACGTATTGATTAGAAATTGTATGGAAATAAAAACGTTTATAGTAAATGATATTCGGGAGTTGAAATATGATCGCATTAGAGCTACACGATTGCTATTGGCATCGTATTTTGAACCATAGTCAAGTGACGAGCTGACACCTGAGTACGCCCAACGCAACTTTCAGGAGACTTAAGTAATTTAAAGTACTTTTCTCATGGATTGGGCTTATTGTCGCTTTAGAGACATTTAAGAGTCAGTTTTTTTTTCATTTGCCGGGACGGGAACAAATTGAGCAATTAGAGACTGTCACTTAACCTTCCAACATTGTTACAGGTAAAATATGAGCCTAGTGTCAGTCGTCTCGGGTCGAGGTCCTGCGATGAGTCCGTACACTGAAGACTACCGAGTATTGCGAGTACGTGCTCGTAAATCTTGGTCCGAAAGTCCTTATTCCTACCAAATCAATACCTCTGGGGTGACAAGCCATTCTGGGATCTCTAGTTGGACGCTCTAAAATTAGAGGATCATAGTGGTGGTTTCTGTTGTGTCTGTCTTACTTGACGAAGGTTTTAAGCGGGTCGCTGACCAGCACTAAACTAATATGTGTTACCAACCAACCAAACAGGTAAAAAGGCGCCAAACACAGCATTAATTTTATATTAAACATTTACATGCTAAATTTGGCTAGTTTCATTTATATAATTATTACTTATCGTTTGCAAAAATTAATATTTTAAAGAATAAATATGTAATATTCCTCGCTTTTAAATAGAATGAAAAGATTTCATATCAACATACAAAGTATCTCGTAGTGAAATATATTTGACGTCATTTCAAACTGATCGATGTCGCAAAAAATAAATTTATTTTAATTTATTGTCTAAAAGAATTATGTTTCTCGGGCTATTGTTGCGAATGGCAATGGTGATTTAATTCTAATAAAAATGGTTTCCTATGCTTTTTAAATGAGCATTAAATTTTGCAGTTTTTTAAATAATTGAAGTACATCGAATTCGAATTCTTTTATGAAATTTTCAATGTATTCTAATTTCGATGCGCTGAATTTTTTGACGTATCACACTTGTCCGTAGCATTTGTAGTGTGGGCTACAAATGTCCGACACCCACTTTCAGTGGGTGACGGACAGACAGGCAGACAGACAGACAGACGGACTGAACGATTATAATATCATCGACTTTTTACGTGATAAACGTAGTGTGGAAGCTAAAAACACAAAATTTGTATGGCAAAGCTTTACCATGTAAAGCAAGCATTTACCGACTAGGCTCTCCAGTCCGAATGATATAGAGAATCAAATGCCAAAATCTTATTTGGTAGTGGTTTTAAGTTACATTAAAACCACGCTTGTGACATTCGATCAATTTTTTTTTTATGAATACCCAGAAAATGTTTATAAAAGGGATCTCTTTCAGTAACTAATAATTGAACATTATATTTTAAACATTCTTAAAATAAAAAGAAATATTTTAAAAACTAGATCAGTCATTTTCATTTAAAGTAAAATAAGCTTGTAGAACCACTCAAAAATCCTTTACCTGAGCTTTGAATTAACCCTCCGTATCCCTCAGAGAGAACAAAGTGTGTAACATTTGCCATGGAATCGAAAGTAACCCCTGTAGGTTGCTTTCTTGTAATAAATAGGCAATAGTAGTGAAACGAGTATTAAAGAGAATTATTGTATATGTGAAACAAATATTAAGGAAAATAAACTTTTTAAGTGAAGTTGCGCGATTAATTTTAATACTTAATGAATATATAATTTTATTAATAATTAATTTAAATAATTGCTTAATTATGTACTGTACATTAAATTTGATTATTTAATGTTAGTTAATTTATTAATATAAATTATAAGTATTTAGGTTAGGTTAGTTTGAATTATCGTCGCACTAGAGCTACACGAGGGCTATTGGCGACGGGCGTCGTATTTTAGAACCACAGTCAAGTGACGAGCCGATACCTGAGTAGGCACCCAACGCAACCATTAAGGGCGACATCGTACGCATCGTTAGGACTTAGGATATTTAACGTGCACTCTCGCCACACGGGGTATTATTCGTCGGACATTTTTGGCTGCACGGGCCGTTTATAGGTCGGCAGTTATTTAGGCGATGCCCGGACCCGAACCTGGGACCTTCCGCATGCTAGGCGGATGCCTAACCAACTGGGCTCCCCAGCCCCCTATAAGTATTTAGAGTGTTTAATATTATTAAGTGTAATAGTTCAAAAGCATCATAGGAAAACCTCAACGAACGAGGAACGGGTTAAGAAGAAGTTACACAGCTCAAAAGATGGTCGAAATGCAACCTCGCGCAAAAACATATAGACTTCTAAGACGTCACTTGACCACGTTTCAAAATTACGAAGAGTAAATGGATGTGTTAAAGCTCCTAATAAGGAAGGCTAGAAATAGGCATCCGGAAATGCTTCTTTTAACTTACCATTCCACGATTGCGTGGCAAAAGGGTTACAATATCCAATTGCAAAAAAAGCGAAATTATTTATCTTTCAAATATTCAACTAAAACACAACTTCAAAGAGCAATCCGATGGAGCAGCCAAGCGTTATGTTCCGCGCGATTAAAAACGCCTCAAATCAAACGCAAAGAAGCATCCATCTCGGCAGACGATAAAAAAAAGGAACAAATACCTGGAAGAACAAACATTCTCCAACCCCCTCGAACTTAATCAAAGTGCCCCCACCCCCTTTCCACCTATAAATCAAGCGGGGGTGGGTGGTAGCAGACGATAAATCAGCCCCCTCCCCACCCCCTCGGCTGAAAAGTAACCGCTATAATTCACGTGGGTTTGAGTGTTTGAGTTGGAGTAGCTGATCGAGCGGAAAACTTTTATTGTGAGAGGTTGTTTGGAATGACGTCGCTCTAAAACGTTGGGATTTGCATTGTTGAAACTTGAGTGCTAAGATGTTCTCATTTTATTATGTGAAAACAATAATTTCAAAAATAAATACTTTAAAATCTCAAATTTATGAGGTCATATATCTTAAAATTTAACAACTTAAAATAGCCTAAACATCCACACGCTGTTGGCAATGGGATGGCGCAGTTGGAACACGCACTGTGTTTGGCTCAGCGTGGATACTCACATTGTGGGTTAGAGCCATCCTTGCGAAAATTATTTGTAAAAATATAAATATAATAATAAAAAGCAAAAATATATACAGAAAAAATAGAATGCATTGTGTGATCGCTCAGGTGCCGTCCCATTTCGGTTTAAAGTTACGAGGTCCGTTACTAATCGCTCTAGTTCGATCCCAAATATATATATTTTACAAATTTCACCAACATAAAAGTCTCAGGCCACGCCAAGGTATAGCATTTCATGTCCGCAAATTCTATCAAGACATGCTGCGGAGAAATGGCAAGAGAATTGTAAAAGTGGCATAAGTCAGTTTTGGTTTTTATATTGCGAACGGGGGTATATGCGTCGTTCTAAAAATATCTTACAAATTAAAATTTTAACTGTTTAAAATAATGTAGTTTTTTTTCATTTAAGGGGATACGGTACCCAAAACATTATTTCTAGAAATAATGACATAAACTTGTAAATTTTAGTGGTTTTATATAATGTTTACTCTAAATAAACATTTTCTAGCAATAAAAACAAATATTTACAAGTAGTTTTCCATTTATTTAAAAAAAAGTCAAAATTTTAAACTTTTTTAAACCGCTACTCCTCTTTCCATTTTGAGAATAACTCCATCAAACTTTTATAGTTTGTTTTTAGTACTATGTGTTAAAGAACTGTGCATGAATTTTAAAATGTGAGCTACAGTTAAAAAGTAACATGCATTTATACTGAAAATCAAAAAAAAAATTACAAATTATTGAATTCAACATTTAAAAAAAACAACTATACATAGTAGACCTTATTCCATGCACAATTTATTACACCATATATATAAGAACACAGGTTAAAAATTTAAAAATTATAACTTAAATAGCAAAAAAAGCCTTAGGGATTTATTAGACACAAGAATTGAAAAACGCGAAACAGAGAAAAAAGGTTGAAAGCAGACGAAATACGTATTAAAACTTATAGGAATGACTCCAAAAAATATTTAATAACTTTTTTTCTACAAAAGATATCATTATGAAACTTTCAGTAAATGTTCAGAAAGATATTGTGAATAGTATAAAACTGAAAAATAGATATTTTGACCAATTTTTGAGTACCGTATCCCCTTAAGATATTTGTTACAAGTGCCTAAAGAACTCTTTTGTCTATTGAAACTCAATGCATTCGTAAAATTTATTTATTCTTTAGTGCTCCAATTTTGATTTTTGTACTAGTTGGTTGGTTGGTTGGTACACATCTATATTCCGGTTTGTGTGCTTGATCAGAGTCCCGCTTATAAACCTTCGTCAAGTGAGACAGACACAGATAGAATTTTTACTGACACAGAGAGAGAAGATACACCCAGGGCGAAGGCGGGAATCGAACCCGCACCCGTTACAGCGAGCAGACTGCTAGCGTAATGGTCTGCGATCCAAACCAGTAGGCCATCCGGGCCCCTTTTTGCACTAAACCTTCTTTACTTGATTCTGCGGGATCAGTCAAACAATTCTAATCATCTTTTCTATGAGATAGGCAGCGCAATCGATAAGGCGTTTGCCTTGCATGCGATAGGTCCTAGGTTTGGGCCTGGGAATCACCAAAATAACTGTCTGTACATCTAAAAAGATTGACGAACAATACCCCGTGCAGAGGAAGTGCACGTTAAATATTCTCCACATTCCCGACGCCGCGTACCACTCTCGTCTTTAAACCTTCCATTGAATGCCTACTTAGGTGCCAGCCCATCAATTGACCGTAGTTCTAAATTAAGACACCCGGTTGCCAATAGTCATAGTGTAATTCTAGTGCGACGTTAATTCAACTCAACGTAACACCTCTCTTGCGTGATAGCTAGAATTAAGAATCTATAGGGGTATTGTCAAGCCTAATGTTTATGAGACGATGTCCATTTCGTTTATGTAGAGACTGGATCTGAGCACGGCCTACTCAACTACTGAGGCCGAAGAAGCTTTCCCAAACAAGCTCGGGGACGGAAATTTTGACGTCATAGTTCCGAGTGACGTTGTTCCGAAGATGAAGACAACCTGTCTCGAAACCTGTTCGGAACCACTCGTTCACGGCTGACCACAATTTTAGGGTTCCGAATGCGTCCGAACTAGTTTCTCGATCTTCGGCACTGGGAACAGTGACGTCAAAATTTCCGTCTACGCTCATGTTTGGAAGAGCTTCTCTGGCCTTGTTATTGAAGTTGGCCGTGATCTGAGGTGCTTTTTATCAATGAGGTGATATTAGCAATTGTCCATGATGAGTGGTAACTTCGATGATGAACCTTATGTTACTTCTTATATAATCTTAATAGTCATCATTAACTATAGCGGGAAGAAAGCCCATGTGATACATGTCCTGCAATCCAACTCGTATACGAACTCGGGTTGGCAGCTAGAAATCAGACACACTAACGACACGTTACGCTTCTAGTCAGCACTTCTGTAAACAAGGCCTCTGCAAGGGTTGCCATTTGATGAGTGACTTAGAGCGAGTAGTCCACTCTGACCAATCCCTTACCAAAAAAGGTTAGGGAATTATGCCTTGGTCTTATTTTTCGCCTTTGTGATTAGTTATATCGGGCTACTTCAACCACGGGGCCGTGGATAGCCTAGTGGTTAAGGCCTCGTTCTCGGAATCGGAAGGTCCCGCGATCGAGTCCCGATACCACTGAAGATCCACCGAGTATATGCGGAGTACGTGCTCGTTAAATCTGTGGGTCCGAAAGTCCTGCGGGCGTTCATGGCGCAGTTTCCCACGGGTACAGGTTCCTGGAGACTATTTCCCTCCCCTTCAGGGACATGCCTAAATTGTGGAGGTGGCGATAGATGGCAGCATCTGTCACTTATGTGTGTGTTGTGTGTGTCTGTCGTACTTGACGAAGGTTTATAAGCGGGTCTCTGACCAAGCACACAAACCTGAATATATGTCTACCAACCAACCAACTTCAACCACATCATTGTTTGAGTGCAGAAGCCTTTTCTAAATAATATGTTGTTCTGCTACTTTTTCAATTTCTTATGAGCAAGACACTATTTCAAAAAGTCCATCAAATACCAACACTATATCTTCCACATTTCTAGCTTAGGACTCGAACCACTTTGACTGGAAATCCAGCTCGGCGTATGTAACAACTCAATACAAAACACGAATATCAATAACGGGGGAAGGACGAAAATAAAAAGGAGCGGTCAATTGGTTATCGCATTTGCGCCGGTCATCCGACAATTGGCGTAAATTAGATTGTTTCTTCTCCCTTCCCATCCTTGTTGTGTCCAGGGGGAATTTCCACAGGATGCGAAAGAAAATGTTGCGGGTTCTTTTATACTAGTTTTTCAGAGTAATAAGAAAAGGTTGAAGATAACAGTTAAAAAAAAAGCTGTTGAATTGAAAGTAACTAATTTTTATTGGATTTTAATTGCGTCATTTTAAGCAATTGCGAGTGTTAGCATATTATATAGATAGCAAAATTAATTACTGACGTTTATACTCTTTAGACAAACAACAAAAAAACAAACTTTTTACTACGATCAGGAAACTAAAAAAAACTACTATACTACTCAAATAGAAGTTTGAAGCCACACAAAAAGAGATTCATTAATATCAAAATAAACAAAAATAAATAAGTGAATATTTTACTGGGACTGTACTACTACTACTACTTACACATATATTCCGGCTTGTGTGCTTGATTAGAGACCCGCTTATGAAGCCTTCGTCAAGTAAGACAGACACAGAAAGAATTTTTACTGTCACAGAGAAAGGAAAGTACACCCAGGGCGAAGGCGGGAATCGAACCCGCACCCGTTACAGCGCGCAGACTGCTAGAGTAATGGTCCAAACCACTCGGCCATCCTGGCCCCTACCGGGACTGTAAATGATGAGTTACTTAATCAATGTTGATGTGATTAAAAAAAATTTAGGGGAATAATTTTTTATCGTTTTTTCTAACCTAGGGATTAAGTCTCCTATATGATCAAGTTAACCGAGTTTCCCCTACTGTTACCTAGAAAACTTGAATCCACAGGGAACATTTTTGCTTGCATATACTTTCATTTCAAATCTATAACGCATTGCTAATTATTGCACACAAATAAAAATTTCTTAAAGATTGCGAAATACTGCATTATAAAATAAATAGATTGAGAATTTTCTCTACAATTTTTTTCATGCTTGATCCTTAAGGGGGAATGGTTGCGCTGGACCGCGGGTCTCCTAACTTAAGTGTCTCAGTGTTAATCCAAAGGCGAAAAAACTATTTTCTCTGCCACATTTCTCCGGCTGTATTTAATATTTTTACAAAGTTTTTTTCTTTAAATAATAAATGTAGATAACTTACAGGTCTCTATCTTCCCACTTTTTGAAATTGCTTCGAATATTTTGTGTAAAATTATTTATTGAAAATTAAATAAAATATTCGAACCCATTTCAAAAAGTGGGAAGGTCGGGACCTGTAAGTCAGCTACATTTATCACATAAAAAAAATCCGCTGGTAAAAATATCCAATACAGCCGGAGAAATGGGGCAGAGAAAATATTTTTTTTCGCCATAGGATTAACACTGATGCACTTCGCTTTGCTAGACCCCCGGTCCAGCGCACCCATTCCCTTTTAAAGATGGCCATTGATTTTTGGGCCTACAACTATTAGTTCCATTTAAATTTAAAAGAGTTTGTCTACAGTAATGGCAATTTAAACAAAAACAAACGGAACTGTTCTTCCGAAGCATCTTGTTTCAATGTTTTTTAATCTTCATTGTCCAGAGGTCTCACTCTCCCTTCTTTGTATTGAAGGAAAAACATTTTTTTTCATGTAAGGTTTCTTTTATTATTTTGTAAGGGGAAAATGCGTGACGCGGGTCTTAAAAAGAATTTGACCACTGGTATCCTTTGAACAAAATATTGCGGTGTCATATGGCCGTGAGAATAGAAAGGAGGAAATAAACAGCGGTTTTTTGGCTTTTTGTGTCGACAGCGGGCTGGGGAGCCCAGTCGGTTAGGCATTCGCCTAGCACGCGGAAGGTCCCAGGTTCGGGTCCGGGCATCGCCAAAATAACTGCCGACCTATAAACGGCCCGTGCAGCCAAAATGTCCGACGAATAATACCCCGTGTGGAGGGATTGCACGTTAAATATCCTTCAAAGTCCTAACGCTGCGTACGATGTCGCCCTTAACGGTTGCGTTGGGTGCCTACTCAGATGTCGGCTTGTCACTTGACTGTAGTTCTAAAATACGACGCCCGTCGCCAATAGCCCTCGTGTAGCTCTAGTGCGACGATATTTCAAACTAAACTAAACTATGTCGACATCCTAGTTGTCATCCTAATAATTTTAATATGGGGACAACTACAGCAATTAAAGTAGTTTCTAGGCATAGTAAAGTGGTTATGCGCAAAAAACCCGCGTGCAGTTGAAGAATGTCACAGGCCAGTTTTTTTTATTGTTTAGAAAGTGTTTTTTTTTTGTTTTCTAACCTCATTAGCGATGTCACAACTATTGATGTCATGCAGTGTACGTTATCAAAATTTTTCCATAATGTGCCAAAATCTTACTGAATCTAATGTGTCCTTCAATTTACTACTTGAATAAAATCATTTTTAAAACCAAAGTTTTAACTGAATTTTGTTGCGAAAGGGTGTAAATTTTGCATAGTAGTTGTGAATCTACATTATACGATGCGACCGATATTAAGGTCAAATATTATTTTTTTAAAACAATATTCAACTATTGATGGCAAAAAATAATCTGTTTTCCTCTTGTAGTTCAATACATTAGTAACTCTTTTATTTTTAAATTTCCATTTCCCGACGTTTGATTGTATCCGATTTTCTTCCCACCAATTTATATCGGATACATCACATTTCGCAAAAAACTTCAAAAATAAATCCTTGAATTACATAGAATAAAAGGAGATGTACATACCATAAACATATTAAAAATAGGCTGCATTAGGCTCATAAAATCCATTAAAAAAGGGTTCCCGTGGGCACATAGGGCTTTAATGGCCCTCTTTCCTACTAACCCTTCAATCGGTGCAGTATTCATAGAGGACTTATCCCCCATTTTACAAACCAAACCAAATGTTAATCCTAATGCCAAACGACTAAAAGCCCCAAAGCTTTCGGTTTTCAACGATTATAAAAGTATGGTTGGAGTAAAATGTTCTTTTTTCTATGAGAAAGGATGTTGTTTATGAAATGGAAATTTTTATGAAATATAAAGGGAATTTGTGAATTTAATCTTCGATTTCTAGTCCTAAGGAATTATAAGTCTTAAATGTTATAGATTTAATGGAACACTTTAAGCTTTAACATTGAAGAATTTGATAAAATCCTGATTGGATTGATAAAATGGCTGAATTTAAAAAAGTCAGTTGTTGGAAATCATTTGACATTTTTCTTATGTAAAAATATTGAACACCATAGAATCTGGAGTCAATATATTCAAGTTTTGTTACTGGAATTAATTGAACAAATTTAAGAAATACTTAATGAGGCGAGTGTATATGTGCATCTGCATCTTGAACTAGTTATGACAAAGTAGTTCCACATTTACATTGGTTTTAAAAAGCTTTATCGAATAAATTACAGCTAAAAAAATGTTGGTGATATAGGTCTAATACTGCACAGAAATATGCATAAGGTTTAACAACAAACTTATTATACAGACATGTCTTGGCAATAAGCTGACCAATATTTTTTCTCAGGTTCAGAGTGACGTGATGTACAGCTGGGGAAAAAAAAACGATCCACCCTTCGTTTTTCGGCTGCTATTGGTCAAGGAATTTTGTGAAAGGTGTCATTTTTCAGGAAATAGCGTAAGGAATTAGGAACTGGCACCAAAATTGTATAAGGGGTTGTCTACATATTAAATTGAGTACCAACTTTGAAAATTCCAATAGTAACACCCAATTTTTTTACTATAAAAATGTTTATCATCTTCAAAATACCCCAGATCCAAAAGAAAATTTATTAATTTGCTTTATTTGTTGAGATATAAGCATTCAAAGTTGAACGCCCATAATGTTAAAAAAGTTTCACAAACTTTTATTCATACCTCCACAAATAAAATGAATTAAACCAAATTTTTTTTCCATTATATACTTCTTAATCTTCCAAAAACAAATCACACAAGTTTTTTCATCAATTTTTCATTATTATTATTTTTTATTTAAATTTAAATAAGAAAAAATAAAACATGAATAGCAACCCCAAATTTTTGTTACATAAATCGATAAAGTAGATCAAGTAGAACCAAAATCCCGAATTTTTTTTAATTCAACAACAATTATTTGCCGAGTTATTGTAAAAATACTGAAAAAAAAAATGAATTTTAGGGACCGTGTAAAAAATTACTTAGCAAATTGGATCCTAACTTGCATTATCGTTTGGTGGTTGAAAAGCGTTTTTGGTAAATATTTATTAAAATTATTGATGTCTGTCAAATGTCTAAAAATCTTTTCTCGTTTCAAGTGCACACAATGTATTTTGTTTGAATAATTAACATTAAATTATATCGATTACTATGTTTTTGAATGTATATTATTTCCAATACAATTTCAAAAAGTGTGTTTGATATTAAAAATTAAATACCCTAAAATATTATTGGAATTCGGTGTTTAGTATATTTCTTTGTTACAACCACATTGATTATTTAAAATGATTAGTGCCCACTGCCTTGGTTAAAAATAATTGCCAAATCATTCTGCGTAATTTTATTTTGCTTTCCTTAAATATCGTGTTAAGATAGTAACTCTCGTTTTGTAATATGTGGGTGGCTCATATTACCGATAAAGTGAGCCGGGGTTCCGGACACAATCCCGAAAGCCAAAATACCGACAAGCCAGAATCTAGAACGCCGAAATCCCGAAAGGCCATAATCCCGACATAGACGAAATCCCGAATGGGTCGAAATCCCGAAAAAATAGATTTTTGTCCATTTCTCGATTTAAAAAAAAATAAATATTAGAGATTACTTATTTATTTACTTATTTAGTTAGTTATTTAGTTATTATTAGTTACTTATCTAGTCAGTCAGTCAGTCAGTCCGTGAGTTAGTCCGTCAGTCGGTTAGCCGTTAGTTTAGTCGTTAGCCAGTTAGTCAGTG
The DNA here is from genome assembly GCA_019343175.1 of Oedothorax gibbosus. Taxonomy (NCBI): domain Eukaryota; kingdom Metazoa; phylum Arthropoda; class Arachnida; order Araneae; family Linyphiidae; genus Oedothorax; species Oedothorax gibbosus. Next base: position 221,753 of record JAFNEN010000396.1, read on the forward strand.
AGTCAGTCAGTTCACTGATAACTAATTGACAGTAAGTTAGACTAAGTTAGTCAGTCCTGATAATAACGAGTGATAACTAACGGACTGACTAACTAACTGATGACATAAGTTGACTAATACTGATGACTAACACGGACTGAAAACTCACTGACTAACTGATGTGACTAACTAACGACTGACTAACTGACTGCTAACCAGACTAATGACTGACTAAACTGACTGACTAGACTAACGGATGACTAACTAACTGACTGACTAACAAGACTAACTGACTGACTTAACTAACTACTGACTGACTAGCTAACGATGACTAACTAACTGACTGAACTAAACAGACTAACTGACTGATTAACTAACTTACTGACTGACTAACTAACTGACTGACTAGCTAACGGACTGACTAACTAACTGACTGACTAACTAACAGACTAACTGACTGATTAACTAACTTACTGACTGACTAACTAACTGACTAACTAACTAACTGACTGACTAACTAACTGACTAACTAACTAATTAAATAACTAACTGACTAAATAACTAAATAAATAAATTATCTCTAATATTTAAATATCTCAGTATTTAAAAAAAATATCTCTATATTAAAAAAATCGAGAAATGGACAAAAATCTATTTTCGGGATTTCGACCCTTGTCGGGATTTCGGCTTGTGGGGGCGGGTGCGCGGATTTCTTGTCCGAGATTGTGCGGGCCGAATTTTAAACAAACTTTTTGTAGCAATATGAATGAAACAAAAATTTGCATAAAATGTAAAACATAAATGTAATAATCATGTTTGTCTATCTGATTGTAACTAATCGTATTTGAAAATCTGTTCGTTATAAATAATCGTATGTGTGACTTAATTTTATTTAAAACTTTTTCTCGTCTACCCTTTATTTTATTTCTGAATTTTAAAATCTAAAATTAAAAAAAAAGGTAAAAACATAAAAAAATCATAATATTAGTGAAAAAGGTTTAATTCTAGCATCCTTTGGCGAGATTATGGTAACCCTTTTCTTAGCTTGTCGTTTCGAAAAGACACCCTAAATATTACCTTTTTCACTTTGGAGATTTCCCCCTAATCGCGTTCAAAATTAATGCTTTAATATCTCGGCAAATAATGCAAAACAAATAATTCTTTTTTATACATGGGGTATTTTGAAGGTGCTGAACATTTTATTTAAAAAATTGGGTGTTGCTATTGGAATTTTCAAAAATTGGTACTCATTTTAATATGTAGACGACCCTAATCAATTTGCCTTATTACCCTTATAACAATTTTGGTTGCCAGTTCTCAATTCCTTAAGCTATTTCCTGAAAAATGACACCTTTCACAAAATTCCTTGACCAATAGCAGCCGAAAAACGAAGGGTGGATCGTTTTTTTTCCCCCAGCTGTACTTCATTTGGCAGTACAGTTTAGTTTGTTATTCGACTATCTAGCTATAAAAATTGTGCAAACAGTCTACATTTAAGTTTTTCGTAGTTTTTTCAAACAACGTAACAACGTAATTAAAACAATATTCATGAAAATTTAATGGCGATTTCATAGTCGAAGAGTTAATCACTGAGACTAAATCTGGGGGCTCCGTAGCCCAGTCGACAGAACATCGGCCTCTCACACATAAAGTCCCGCGTTCTAAATCCGGCTATATCCTATAGACGGATATTTGTTGGTAAAAATAAAATCGACCTAATTACGGGGTTTCTTGAGTACACTGAGACAGATGTGCTCGTTAAATCTGTGGAGCCCAAAGTCTTTAAACTGAAGACCTTGTGGTCTAGCTTTTCCATGGCCAAGTGGTCAGCCTTGATATTGAACCTTCCCAGGAGTACGGAGATTCAAATCACATAGATACTAACAGTCATCCTATAAATCGGATATGTACTGTAAAATCGTTGAAAAAAACATAATTAATCACGGATGGGGCCCGAGTACACCAGGAAAGACCCGCTCTGTGGAGTCCAAAGTTCCGACAGCGTTAACGAACGATGTCACTCGAAGTCCAGTTGGGTGCCAGATCAGTAGTCGACCAACATTTTTTTAGCTTGACCAGGGTTCTAAATTACGAGGAGTAATTTGGATGTGTTAAAGCTAGCTCTTTGGAGGCTTGAAATAGGCAACCGGAAACGATTAAACCAAATTACCAAAAAATTACTTAACAAATCTGGTCAGGCTACTCGGGAACATTTCAAAATGTCTCCTCAAATGTAGCCGTCTCATAAACGTTGGTTGGTACATGTATTAACGACTTGTGTGCTTGATCAGAGACACGCTTATAAACCGTCGTCAAGTAAGACAGACACAGACAGAATTTTTACTGACACACAGAGAGAAATTACACCGAGGTCGAAGGCGGGAATCGAGCCCGCTCCCGGTACAGTGCGCAGACTGTTAGCGTAATGGTCTGCAATCTTAACCACTAATCCACCCGGGCCCCCTCATAAATGTCCATCGTTTGTAAGAATAATCGATGTCGGTTGACGTCGTCTTTTATCACGGATCCTCTCTGTCTTTATGTCCGTGAAAGAGCCGTTGCCACAAATCGCGGCAAAATAACAATTCACATCATTCGCGAAGAAATATACCGACAAAGCCCCTCGGCCCATTGGTTCACGAAGGGCGTTACTCAATGGCTCGGAAGGCCTCCACTGGGAGACAAACTCTTCTTCGAGATTATTTACAGATGTGCAGTTAAGAGAACTTTATAACCGCCATTGGATTTCACGCTTTTAAAAAAGGACATACAGTAAGGCAAGAATATATGGTGGATACCTAGACTGCCTAATAGATTTTATTGAGACATATATAGTGGTAAAAAGTGGGGTGGTATTTTATAATTTGTTAGAAAGGTGGGGCATCATATGATATCCATTATACACTTTTCGTCTGTGTGCCAATCCGTACTATAAGAATTTCAATGAGTATTAAAATAACAAGAAAACAGGCTACGCTTTCAGAACCTCTTGTTTTATTTCAACTATCGATGTAAAAAAAATCAAATTAGTTATTAGAAATAATTTAACAAGTTTTACGTCACGGTATTTGCAGTCTGCGTTGCATTTGTTGTCCATAACATGCAAAGTTACAAATGTATAAAAATTTTTATTAATATTTTTATCAGTTTATTATTGATGAAATTTTTACAATCAATGAAATTAAGCCTAATATATAATTAAAAAAAAATCTTGAATAAACATAGACAAATTTATCTTATGCACTCAGAGTAGAGCGATTCCTGAGCGTTGTTTACACGCGATGTTCTTTCTTAAATATATTTTTTGCACACAATCCCTGCATTGTTACACAAAGTTCCCAATCAGACAAATTACCCAAACACAGACCAACAAGCGTCAAACAATTCACGGGACAATTGAAGAGTTAGTGGAAGAAAGTGCTAAGTGACCAAAAGGTGAAAACGAGAAAATGAGCTTTAAAATTTTTCGTTTACACTTAGATACGTTAAAAACGGCACTCAAAAATGTACTTAAATTAAAGTTTATAAAAAGGGTGAAATCTTGTTATATTTAAAGAAGGAATTACATGTTCATTGACACAAAAATCTAAATTAAAAAAAATGTCATTTAGCACGTTATTCTACTAAGCTCTTCAATTAACAATCCCCCTTGTCATACACCCTTTGATCATTTGTCACTCAGGCCCCCCTATTGTTTCCACGGGAGACAATAGAATTCGTCTTTTTCCAAAATAGCGTCGGTTGTTGTTCTAATTTAAACTGTTCCCACAATGTTTCGACTGACGCGTGTTTGTTGTTTTTGTCATTAAGTCATTGGTCCTTTCGACAAAGGCCGATTCACGTGCGATATATCGCGCTGTACGCGGAAAAGAGATCTATCGCAAAAATACTGGCTTTTCAGAAAAATCGTCTGAAGTTTATTTTTTCCATTGCATTGCATTATAGAAAAAATAACCATTCGCTTACTGCATTCCAACAATTCTACCAATTGATTTAATTTTTGCTTTAATCGCTAGATATTTAAATTTGGAATATTATAGCATTTGTAACTCGAAAAGTCATATGTGTGCGATAGGTCACTTTTCCGCATACAGTGCGATATATAGAGTATATGTGTTTTTGTCTTGTGTTGTGTGAAGAATAGAAATAATTGAACGATTCGCGACTGTTTGTTGGCGTTTATCGGAGAGTATGTGCCATGAAAACAATTGTTGCTAATTGAATCAGAACAGGTCTTAAGATTTTGCACAAAATGCAATCACTGTCTTTTTCTTCATCGCAGCATGCGTGTAAAGTGACGTATAACTATATGACTTTTCGAGAGTTTAAAAAAAAACCTCCCTAAACTACTGGAAAACTAACTGTCAAAGAAAATCCTAAATCAATCGGTAAAATAGTTATAGATACGATAATACAGTTTTAGAAGATTTTTTTTTTATATATGCAATGAAAAAGATAAACTTCGGACGATTTTCCTGAAATGTTAGCTATTTTGCTTATGCACTACTTTTCCACGCAGGGTGCGATAGGAATTCAAAATTATCAACATATATACATTTTTTAGCTTCGTTTCATTTTGTTTAAAGAGAATAAACAAAACATTTAACGTGGTTAACTTAACAAATTTGTGATTTATCTTAAATGTGAACTTATTAAAGACTGGCACGGAAATTTGCCATGCTAAAATAAGCTTTCTGCTTAAGTTTATCTAAGTAAATAAAATATAAGACAAACAAAAACCGTAGTGTTGAACCATTCGTATAGGAAATATTAAATAACATTGAAACATGAAACACTTAAAAAATCGCGTTTTATTCATTAAGAAAGGTATTAATGCAATTCTAAAATGAGTCTTTAACACTTTCGCTTAGCAGGATTTTTGTTTCCGCGTAATATGTGATAAGAATATCATTATCGAATCCATAGTTGTACGGCCGCCTGGGCCGTTTCAATAGTAAAAGGGTAAATAATTCAATAGAAAATGGCTGGAAATAACATTTTACAGTAAACAGAGCAGGGCTCTAGTACAACACAAAAGCAACCTACCCACCATCCTACAAAAAAAAAAATCAACAACAACTCCATCCTTTAGCTCCAAATCCCATGGTGGACAAATGACCCCAACAAAGATCGAAATCCCTCTCCCCCTACGGAAATCCCTACAATAAAAAAAAAATTCCTCCTCCCCGAGGGATATTTATGGGTCGCCCGCTGATGGACGAGGCTCGCTTCATCCACACCAGATGGCGCGCGTGACACATGTCGTACATTGTCTGGGGGATTAGAAGAGAGATTTTTATTTAATTGCCGGACTCTTGGCTAGAGGGAATTGTGTGATGATATTTTTTTGTCTCGAGGTTCTTTGGGTTTAGGGTGTGATAAAACAGTACACTTCAGTGAGGGGAATAAGAAATGTTACAATTTTTTACTTTAAATATTTTACCTGACTTGTCAATAGTTTAGTTTGGTGTGAATTATCGTTGCACTAGTGCTACAGGAGGGGTTTTGCCGCGGGCGTCGAATTTTAGAACCACAGTGTAGAGTGTCGCCCTAAATGTAGAGTGTCGCCCTAAATGTAGAGTGTCGCCCTAAATGTAGAGTGTCGTCCTAAATGTAGAGTGTCGCCCTAAATGTAGAGTGTCGCCTTAAATGTAGAGTGTCGCCCTAAATTTAGAGTGTCGCCCCAATTGCTAAATGTTCGTTCCTTTTGATTTCCGTCTATAGTATCACTTTCTGTTATAAAAACTCTTTTCAATTATTTTATGCCGATGTGTAGCTCTAGTACTATATTCACACATTCAACCTAGAGTCCTTTAATATAGATTTATACTAATATGTACAGAATCATACAAATATTCCCGCCTTCGCTCTGGGTGTACTTTCTCTCTCTGTCAGTAAAAGTTTTGTCTGTGCCTGTCTTACTTGATGGAGGTTTATAAGCGGGTCTCTGATCAAACACACAAACTGGAAAACACACACACACATATGTATCAATCTACCTACCTATCACAAAAAACTTGAAGTTTTAGTGAGATGGCAGACGCTTTCTTTTACCGCAAATTACAATTTTGTGCCCATTAAATGCCCTCCAGGCCAAAAGCGATCCGCCGTAGAGTAATGTACAAACTTGGTGAACGCTTCCGCCAAGATACCAAGGTTATATCGATTTCTGTTTTGTGGGTTTCTTTTTATAAGCATTTTTCAGAAACGTATATCAGTTCCTACCTATACTGTACTTTTCTTTTGTGTTTCCTGAAGTATAAGGTTTTGCAACAGTTAGGAAATTTTTTATCAGGAAATATAAAAGATATCAACATGTTTTGTTTTATTATTTCTTCCCCATTAACAGTTCTTTGATTTAAACTGAAGAATTTTAAATATATCTGCTCAAAAAAAATTTATAAAACTTTAAATCGGATTTTTTTTGGTTTTTTTAAAATACATATTTTAAAAATCTCTGTAAAAGTATTTTTTTATACTGTAAAATATCCTCAGTTTAAATCAAAGGGGACGTACATAAATTACGTCACGCAAAATTTTGACTTTTTTTAGCCCTCCCTCCCCCTATGTCACGCTGCGTCACGTTTGATCGAACCCCTCCCCCTAAAATTACGTCACGTTGGTTGTTGCACTCCCCCCCCCCCTTTTTCAAAGAAAAAGTTAATATTAATTTTTCCCATTGATTCTGAAATTTGAAAAAAAGCATATTTTTATATATTTTTAAAAATTAATTTCGAAAGAAAAAAAGTTAAATTTATCTTGGTTAAATAATTTATTCATAGGAATAGACCAACATTGTATTTACATTTCCGTTGTCCAAGGACTAACTAGCCATTAGCAAATACTATACTAAAAAGGGGGCCTGGGTGTAATCGGATTTTTTTGGGTCTTTTAGTATTCATCCAGGTCCTAACGTAGTAGGACTAGTCCTCTGTAGTAAGTAGCTGCTAGTCCTCTGATTGGTCAAGATAGTGTCACAATTTACAGAGTGTTACGAAGTACCGTTAGGAAAAGGTCTGTAAAATGTAGGAGGCTAATAATGCCAACGTTGTGGCATATAATAATCCCCCTATCCTCTCTCTGAAATAAAGTGTTTCGTAGGATAATCTTATGAATGATAAAAAAAGATTTAAGATTTTTTTCTCAAAAACTTCATTTTATGCAAAACGGATTTTCAATGCAAAAGTTAAATTTTCCGAATCGTTACGTCACGCAAGCGATTACCCCTACCCCCTCCATGTCACGGCCCGTCACGTTGGAGCATACCCCTCCCTCCCCCCTCTGTGCGTGACGTAATTTATTTGTACGTCCCCCAAGTGCTATATGTAAGGAACAAACTATAAAAAATATCATAATGATATCTCATATAGTTACTGAGAAAATCTTCCTAAAGTTAGTAAATTTAACATGGGCGAGATAGAACCTTCCGACTCCCCTTAAACGGAATTCAGACAAACCCACAAAATAGGGTTTTATAGACACTAGCATGGGAATGGGTCCTTCAATCGAGCTACTATTTACGTAATGATGTCTGATGGACCAACGATCAGAAGGAAAAAAACTGAGCATGTCAAGAGTACGGAGAAAGGATTTGGTGGGTATTAGATAAATCGCTAAACTGAAGAGTAAAAATTTCTTTTAATGGTACCTTAGTGATCTTTTTTATAAAAAATAGTCTTAAAGAGCAGCAATTCAAAATTTTCTTTGAAAGGCAAAAACATAATGCAATTCCGTTAAATAATTTTTATATTCGAACACAAAACCTTTCTTTCGTTCAAATTAGCCTGACCAGATTTGTTTCGGTGACTAAATTTTCGACTATGAAATCATCATTAAGTCGCCATAAATCATATTTTATTTACGTTATTAAAAATTAACCGTAGACTATTTGAACAATTTTTCTAGTTAGGTATTGCGTAGCAAAAATTGCACTGCGAAATGCAGTACATTTGGCCATTTTATTTCAAATTCCTCAACGATAATCTTTAGAAGCTCTACTTAGCTCTACTGCGACGTTGTTGCGGCAAAACCAAATAAGCAATAAAATACCATTACCTTTTTTTGCTAACAATACTACATAAAAAATTATCAATACCAATATAGTTCGCCTGTCACTTATTAGCATTTCAAATATTTTGATTGTGGAAGGAGTCCACTTTGAAAAGGGTAACGAAGATTCTTGTTTAGGCAAGAAATACTATATTTGGAGATTTATTGCTTTTATGGGGGCATATTTCTTAAGCTTTAGTAACAGACTCTCAATAGGGTACTTGACAGTATCGCTAAAATACCTTCCAATATTAATTAAATTATAATTTGAACCCAAATATAACAAACGTATATATTTTATTGCAAAATAAATCTTTAAATAATTAATAAAAATCATTTTCAAATGGCTTTTTTTTCATCGGTACGTCACGTGATCACAAACACGTCGATTTGGCTGACGTCACTAGTATGTATAAACAAACCGGTGTGATGTTTTTTTGTTTGTAATTAAACTGGTTTTAATCTAACTTACTATTAAAATAAGAATTATATAGATAATGGGATGGAGGTTTTACAGAAACGGATAGTTCAAATTTGCTTAAAATAGATTTCAAAATGGTGTTCCAAAGTTTGTTTATAGTTACTAGTGACATCATAGATACCACGTGACAGCCACAAAGCGTTTTCGGGAGTGATTTTTCGTCCTAATTTTAAAATCCATTTTTCCCCTTTTTATGGGGTATTTGAAAAAAAGAAAAAATACGGGTCTAATATTTTTGGCATAAGAATATTTTAAGCCAAAATTTTTTTTAAAAGTCAAGTACCCTATTGAAAGGTAGTGCGAACTTGCATCGGTTTGACTATTATTGCATAGCTATATTTTAACTTATACAGTTCCCAAAGTGATACTGAATGTGCTAAATAATGCATACTACAGATGCAAATCTATTGCCGATCAAGTCAAGACAGAAAAGAAATGCATGTGCAATTGATGACGGCTATCATCAATTAACTAGAATCTTCCTTTCACCAATAACCCATGTGTAGTTTTAGTGTGACACATTATTTCCAACCAAACTTACCCGACAATCTTCTATGCTCGCCAAACAACATGGGATTGGCAACTCTGCTTCCTTTATGTTCTCTACCTGCTTTCAAAGTGGAAACTTTCACAATCAAAATATTTCAGATGCTAAGAAGTGATAAGCGGACTACACAAACAAACCCATAAAATAGTCCGCCTGCCACTACTTGACATCCCAGATATTTTGATTGTGGAACAGTCCACTTTGTAAAAAGGTAGAGAACCTAAAGGAGGCAGGGTTGCCAATCCCATGGTGTTTGGCGAGCCTACGGATTGTTGGGTTAGTTTGGTTGGAAATATTGTGTCACACTTAAACTACACATAGGTTATTAGTGAAAGGAGGATTATAGTTAATTGCTGAAGGTCGTCCTCAATTGCACGTACACTTCTTTTCTATCTTGACTTGATCGTCAATATATTTGAATCTGTAGTATGTATTATTTACCATATTCAGTATCACTTCGGGGAATGCTATAAGTTAAAAAATAGCTGTGCAAGTAATAGTGAACCCATGCAAGTTCGAACTGCCCTTCATTTGAGATACTGTTTCTAAACCTTAAAGAAATAGGCACCTGCATAAGCAATGAATCGCCAAATATAGTAACTCTGGCTTAAACCAAAATCTTCCTTACCCCTTTTCGTTTTACGAGTGATAGTTTGGACTCGTCTAAAACACACGTCATAGATGCCAAGAAGGGGTGGTTGGACTATATTAATTTATTTTCAGTGTGTAGTTTAGAAAATAAGCCAAGTCATTGCGCCAAACTCACGTGACTTTGTTACATATCAATACTCATGTTTGCTCCCGTTTAGGTTTTCCAATGCTCAGCTACTCTTATCAGAAGTTTATGTGATGGACTTCTCTAAGAGGATGCCGTGATTTTTCATTGGGCATTAAAATGCTAATGGGTCAGTATGACCCCTGATAACAAGCTATGGGGAACTGTTAAATGTTATTGAGGAAGTTTTTATGCTTGTATGGATGAAATGGGGTTATTCAGGGAGAGGAAAGATTGGAAGAGCTAAACGGAAAAGGGGCGAAGTCCTCAGATCGATTTCCTTGCACGATTGTTACTTAGCTTAAACATTAAAAAAATAGCTTGGTTGGATATTCTCCCATAAATTTGACTTATTTTTAATATCTATCCATTGATATGGGATGAGGATTTTGTAATATATTACTTTTATGGGAACTTATGTTAGGTTGTTTTAGTATTTGGATCGGAATCTGTTTAGTGACATGACGATGGCACTAGAACTGGAGATGTGAAAATGTTGTAAGCTAAAGACAGCTATGGTTACTTGTTTACTAATTTATTTTCTAATTAAACAAAAATTTAATTAAATAGAAACGATATTCTTTCTTCGTTTTTATTGCTTATCGACTCAAGCAACCATAAACAAGTAACCATAAGTGACCACAGCTAACCACAAGTGACCATCTCCAATGATCAAGCACACAAACCGGAATATAATCGACCAACCAACCAACCACATCTCCAATACACACATAGTTCTTTTTTGCTTAACTTCCCCTTCTTGTCGTCCGAGGACGATTGTAGCGCCATCTCACGCCGCCAGATGCGTGGGACAAAGTCTGAACTTGATAAAGACGTTTAAAGCGTCTGGGAAAAGTTTCGGCCGACGGAAAGTGTCTGGGAAATTTATTATTAACTTTTAACATTATTTTCAAAAACATACGTAAAAATCAGCCTTTAGAAAATGACTTAAGGCCTCTGTCTCTAAAAATTAGATGGATCCACGGTGTGTGTTGTGTCTGTCTTACTTGACGAAGGTTTATAAGCGGTCTCTGACCAAGCACACAAACCTGAATATATATGTCTACCAACCAACTACTAAAAGTAAATGAAAACCGAACCTAATCCGATACATTTCATTTTTAGAAAAAGACTTAGGTTTGGGGGCCCTGGGCTCTCGCTCTATAGGAAGGAGGTTCTCCTTACTACCTCTATGATTGAGTGAGGTTAGTTTGAATTACCGTCCCACTAGAGCTACACGAGGGCTATTGGCGACGGGCGCCTTACTTTAGAACCCCAGTCAAGGGACGAGCCTACACCTGAGTAGGCACCCAACTCAACTTTTATTATCCAATTGAGTTTGTTTCGATTAAATTTCTTTATAAGGCGATCTTCCGGCTTATAAGTGTAAAACAAGTCCTACGATTGAGGCGTGTTATGATGGTGGACTATAAGGAATTAATTAGCAGCAAAACTTATATAGTTTAAATTATGTAATGTAATTCATAGGTCCATATTGATATAATACTTTTTTTAAATTGATCTATTGTTTTTTAAAATGACAGTATGCTTTTCTTAAATGATGCACTGTGGTTCTAAAATACGACGCCTGTCACCAACAGCCCTCGTGTAGCTCTAGTGCGACGATAATTCAAACTAACCTAACCTAAATGGTGCACTAATGTTTATCTAACTTTTGTGTTTCTAAATACGTATTAAAGTAAAGTTCAATGTTTTTAGAGGAACGATGTTTTAGTTTAAAAGCACTTGAAAAAATTTGTTTAGCTAACCGACATTTCAAAGCTAGCTATGAAAAATAAAAGTATGTTATAAAAAACAATACCAAAACCAAAAGAACTTAAGAAAAATTTCTCGAAAAAAGCTTCGTCAACGTTTTTAATTTCAAATATATAGATACTACCTTTTATTTACACTTCACAAACTATTCGACCACAACAAAAACAACCGAAAGGTATACACTCTAATTCGGCTTCTAACGCTTTGAACGTCAAATTCTGAAAGGAAAAGCGAATGCTCTTTACCTGTGAAATCAACCTTAATAATTGGAGTGAATTATTATCTAAATAAGCGTAGAGAGTCAAAATGGTGTAGCATCTGATTTCGCCGTATCAGCCAACTGATCGCTACGTAGAGCAAAGTGTTACACTTTTCTTTTCAGGCTATTTTTAGCCTTTAGGTGTTTTTTTTTTTTTAACTCTGCCGCTCAAGTGTAAAAAACTTGGTTAATTAAGTGGACCCTTTGAACAAACCAAATTAAACCTCCACCTCGCAAATGGGACTCATACCACTGATCACCAAACAACAGTGTTACGCCCGATCATCTGAAGAGATAGATGCCCCGCCCTCTTTACATGCTAAAAGACTGGCCCTTTGAAGTCTGCTGAGTTTGCGCGTGAGAGTTTAGCCGCGGGGACGGGATGGTTGGTTTGCTCTTCAAAGAGGATGCTCCAATCGGCCGGTTGGGTTTGTTTCGATTAGAGTGGGTCTTGTAGATGGTTGGTACATATATGTATTTCGGTTTGTGTGCTTGATCCATAGATATCATAGTTAAAGTATTAGATTGGCAGATCACGTGACCTCCAATGCTAACGACGGGACGCGCATGGGGACCAGAATAAGAGGGCCAATGGGCCAGTGTTGAAACCACATTAAGGAGAAAAATACTACGAAAAAATACCGTTTAATTCTAAAATTACAAAAAAATTACCATGGTAATACTAAAAAGCGTTTCACGTGTTTTTTAAAGTCACTAAAAAGATTCCAAAATGCAGCTAGTATTTTTAAGGTATTTTTTTGTAATTTTAGAATTAAACGGTATTTTTTCGTAGTATTTTTCTCATTAATGTGGTGGCAACACTGGCCCATTTGTCCTCTTATTTTGGTCTCCACGCGCGTCTCGTCGTTAGCATTGGAGGTCACGTGATCTGAAAATATAATACTTTAACTATGATATCTATGGCTTGATCAGAGACCCGCTTATAAACCTTCGTCAAGTAAGACAGAATTTTAACTGACACACAGATAGAAAGAACATCCGGAGTGAAAGCGGGAATCGAGCCCGCACCCGTTACAGCGCGCAGACTGCTAGCGTAATGGTCTGCGATCCAAACCACTAGGCCACCCGGGCCCCTGGCGCGTGTAGATGGTTAGGTTTGGACGTTTTTAGCTGTTTGTTTCTAGCTTCCGTGATTAGATTTAAAGCAGCTAATTGCGCGTATTTGAAAACGAGGTTTAATTACGAGGTTTTTTCGTTACATGAGTTTTATATATAAATTTTGAAATTATCTAGTAATTTGTTAAATATTTAAAAAATATTTTATAAATTTTGGTAAAGGATTTTTAAAAGACTCCTCGATACTTTAATTTCTTTTCAATATTAAAATTTTCAAGTGACGGGGACATCTGACCCAGAATTGTAGCATATAGTACCGCAAGACCAAACTGAGAGTGGTACATTCCATTTGGATTCGTGCAGGACATACTTCCTTACCTTTCCTTACTTTAATGAAACTAGATAACTCATTCCTGGATTTTCTTATATTTTTGAGATGCACATATTTATGCACTTCACATATTTATTATTCCACATATTTCACAACCTCATTGCTCTTTGCAAAATAAAATTAGATTGCTCTGTTATTTCATTATTTTATTTTTCATTGACCCATTTATCTTGCTCCATCACACACCATTGCTATATTACCTAATTATGATACAGCTTTGTAGCTTAAAAAAAGTTGTTTGGTCAATCCATTACTTTGTTATTCCATTGCTCAAATGCTTTTCGCAAAACTTCAATCTCTCCATCACTCTTTAACTTTATTACTTCATTTGTTTTTCACGTTACAAAACTCAACAGCTATAAAAGGGTTCCAGTCATATTCCTTAATTCCCCATTCTTTCTAAGAATCTATTATTAATACTATATAGTCATATTAATTTTAAACCATCATTTTAGTACCTACATATAAAAAAAATAAAAGCCTTATTCCAGAAATCCGGTTGAAAAGAGAGAATTTAACTCTTCCGAAATCAAATTCCGATTCTCCCCTTTAAAACCCGTTCTACCAAACGATAATCATCGCCCAGAGGTATCGCAGACGATTCCTAACCGAGTGCAAACGATCCTCCTTTGCCCCCTTTTGTGCCCGAATTAGGAAGCCCTTCCCTGAAGCCACAAATCATCAAAAGACGCGAGCGAAGCTCTGATTCAGGGTTGCCCGGATTTGGATTTGTATCCCAAGTCGCCAACAATTGTAAAACTCGTTTTACATGTAACGATTCTGTTAATATTTACCGCTTTTACGGTGCAAAATTATCTCAGCAGCAATGTTAGGTCAAATGATTGCACCTTTCACATGCGATAGTGAAAGATTCAATAATTTCACTTAACTTATTTGCCAATCCAATCAAGCAAAAACAGCATTACAAAGTGCAAAATTTCCAACCGTTTCCACCTTCCTTTGCTCGTAAACTGGAATTATTTGTACAAAAGGAGTTCTGTAAAACCCGTTTCTCTTTTGATGTACACTCGCAAAAGCAAAAACAACAATACAATTTACATAGATTTTTCTCACTTTACTTGATTTTTAAAGAACATTTGCGTGCTTGCGGTTTTACCTGCAGCCACTGCAGTAACATTTAACATTGGCGTTATTTGATTGAAAACCACCAGTAAAACCGTAATTTCGGTTTTTGCCTCCGTCGCATGTAAAAGAACCAATTAACTTAGTATTGACCATGTGATCATTTGGTACCGAAACTACGGTGAACAGTACAAGAACTTTTGCGTGTGAAAAAATCCTAAAGGTAACACCTGTTGGTTGGTTGGATGGTAGACATATATTTTCAAGCTTGTGTGCTTGGTCACAAAGACCCGCTTATAAACCTTCGTCAAGAAGGACGGACACGACATACACACACATACAAGACAGATGCTGCCATCTATCGCCACCTCCACAATTTAGACATGTCCCTGAAGGGGAGGGAAATAGTCTCCAGGGACCTGTACCCGTGGTAAACTGCGCAATGACCGACCACAGGACTTTCGGACCCAACAGATTTTACGAGCACGTACTCCGCATATACTCGGTGGGTCTTCAGAGGTGTCGAGACTCGATCGCGGGACCTCCCGATCTCGAGACCGAGACGCTGACCACTAGGCTCCCCACAGCCCCAACTTAGTATTGACAATGTGATTACTTGGTACCGTAACTACGGTGAAAATTACAAGAACTTTTGCGTGTGAAAAAATCCTAAAGGTAACACCTGTGTTTAGCAAAGACCAGTCTGATGACGTTTTATGAAAGTCTTTTGATGATTGATACATTCATGCTGGAGAACCTCAAAAACTCACTGAGTTGCCCGAGTACACTGCAATATACGTGATCATTAAATCTGTGGAGTCGAAAGTAGTACCAACGGCGTTAGCATACGATGTCCCTCCAAGTTCCACTCAAAGAGTTCTATAGTAGGGTAGAGGAACGACTCGTACTGAGCGGCCATCGGCAGCCATGGCTCACTACGGAGCCCGAATAGAGTGGCAAAAGTGCTAGTTAATTTATAATTTTGATACTGAGAAAGGAAGTACACCCAGGACAAAGGCGGGAATCGAACCCGCACTTGTTACAGCGCGCGGACTGCTAGCGTTATAGCCTGCGATCCAAACCACTCGGCCATCGGGCCCCACATGCCACCCTATATTGTCTCCGTGTTGGTCCATGGTGCTGTTGCCAGGTTCAGTCTCTACCCTACTATAGAACTCTTTGGTTCCATTAGGTGTCGGCTCAGGTGTCAATCTCGTCACTTGACCAGAGTTCTAAATTAAGAGGCGGAATCGACTGTGCATAAACTCCTCAAAGAAGTCTAGAAATAGACAGCCGAAAACGATTAACTTACTTCCTTTTTTCAATTTCTCGCCTATTATAGCAACCCAGCCACGCGGTGTGTAATAAACCGCGAAAGAAAGTGACTCAATTTTTAAACCGTCTCTTTTCCCCCCATTTCGTTATGATTTTATAATTGTCTTTTGTTCAAATTTTTTTCATTTCACTTTTTCCCTTCCATTTGTACTCAAGTGGCGGCAAGACTTTGGTCGGAAAATGAATCAAAGGAGAAAGAGTTGCTACGCTCATTAATCCTTACTTTTCGCAATGGTTTCATTGCTAATACTTCCAACGGTTTATGTGTTTGTTTTGCGTGATTTTTTTTTAAGGTATTGGTAGTTTTTTAAATTTTATTTATCATATGTTCGAATATATGTGGCATTTGAATGGATTTGTCTGATTTGAATACTTTCGACTGTCTATTTCTGTCTTCTGAAATGAGTTTTAACGCAACCACGTGCGGGGTTTTGTACAAGACGATTTCTGTTCTATAAAACCCGCTTATTCTTTGATAAACACTTGCAACAGCAAATACAATATTACAAAGTACAACACTTCCCACCTTTGCATCTCCTTTTACTTGTTGTCTTGAAATTTCTTGCATAGAATAAGTTCTGTAAAACCAGTTTCTCCTTTGATATACACTTGAAAAAGCAAAACCAACATTACAACGTGCATATTTTTTTTTCCACTTTACATGTTAGGTAATTTTAATCATTTCCGGCTGTCTATTTCTAGCTTCCTTTAAGATTTTTAACACAACCGATTATGTCTAGTTATTTAGAGCCCTGGTCAAGTGACGAGTTCGACACCTGAACGGGCACCCAATGGAACTTCGATCGACATCGTACGCTAACGACGTCGGGACAATTTAGAGTGAATACTAAGACTTAAAGGAGTTTGTCGAATAGTAAAGATGGTTGGAAACGTTCCTTTAAGGATGCTTTGGTCCAACCTGAGCCAAAATTATCTACTCAACTTATAAGGCCAGAGAAGCTCTCAGTGACGTTACTCTATGCGTCCTGTTCGGAGTGTAGCCTGCTTCGAAGAAGAAGAAACTTGCTCAGAACTCTTTTAGGAAACTGAAATAAGTAAGCAATCGTTCGAGAGCAGATGTCTTCTTCTTCGAACAGCAAAGGACAATTGAAGAGCTTAGTGAAAGAACGTGCTAAGTGATAAAAAGGTGAAAACGGGAAAATGAGCTTTTAAGTTTTGAGTTTGCCCTTAGATCCATTAAAAACGGCACTTGCAGACGTTTATGAAAAAGGGGAAACTTGTTACTTGTTAGGGTTTTTTCAGTATTTTGGATATGTTTCTCAGGATTTTGTGATTTATTTAGGAAAGTTTGAATTATTTTTCGATACATTACAATTTTTAAAACTAACAGAACATCTTGAGAGAGATAATCAGAAATCATGTAATTTAAATTAGAACAATATAAAAATAATTGCATAAAGTTGTTAGATAAATGTATACTTAAATTTATAAATGTATTGTCTAGAACCAAGTATTGTTTGTTTGTGTATGAGTAAAATTATATAATCCGGAATTTTGTAACGATAGAAATTTAAATTAGAATTTAAAAAAATGTATTTGTTATATTTAATTGTTAAATAATTAGTATAAATTTAAATTTGAAAATGCATTTTAAATATTTAAGGTACAAAAATGTAAAAATATATTAAGAATACTAAAATATTAATTAAAAATTATATGAAATGTATAATTTTTGGATGTATAAAAAGTTTTTACTTTTTTTTTAATTTTCAGTGAAGGCAATTTTAAGTTCAATTGCCCACTTGGGTTTTTTGATGGGTTTTTGCAAGGGTTTTTTCGGGTCCGGTAAAATCATAAAAACCCTGTAAGTGGGTCGATAAAATGAGGATCAAGCATGCTTGGGAACTAGACACTGGGGTCTCGCGTGATGTTGACCACCTAACCGGGACGTATGCCTGGCACCCCAGAGCCCTTGGTCACGAAAGCTGAATTGTGCACGGCAGGCCTTGGCCCACTAATGGGCTGTTGCGCCGAGATGTTTAGTTTAATTTTGTCCTACTTTTAGAATAATTCCTCAGGGTTGTTCAACTGACCACTATCTGCGTCTCCACGTCGCCGTCCACCCTACCCCCCAAAGAGTCAAATGACCGCCTAATCAGGAAGCGGAGGAATATTCAGCACTTTTTGGTGCTCACCCGACCACGAGTGGCCGCCATCTGTCACCTGTTGGCGAGAAACCTGACCGGACCGTCGCCGTCAAGTCGAGGTCACCTTTCATAGTATACTTGTTTTTCTCAGAATACAACTGTTACGCGATTAGGTTTGTGAGTTATTGTTGATTATTTTGTATTTTTTAGTAAAACTAATTTTTTTATAAAAATATTTGGAAAACATTGAAAAGCTTCTTATGATATTTAAAAATGGAATTATTGTGAAATCAAATAAAAACCTGTAAGTAAAAAGTTTCTATATTAAAAACAATTCTGCGAAAGAACAAAACTAAATAGTACTTCTTATCAAAATGTATAAACGAAATTTCAAATCACGGCTTCTTTGCACAACTAAATGTCAGAATCCCAACAAGATATAGACCTACAAACATACTTATTAAACAATATAAAAATTTACCAACATACGTCTTAAAAACTCATCTTTCTGCGTGAAAAACAGGATGTTTTTATTTGTTTCAAAGATCTGGTAAAAGCAACAAATTATTCTTTTGTTTTATAGGCTTAGAGTGGACATTAAGTCCACTCTTTCGTTGCGCGGGGGGACTGCACATTTCTAGGCGAGACTCTTTGATTGGATTATTCCCACCCTTTTAATGGGGGTCAAGATTTATTACGCGGCATTTATACGCTGTGTTTGCAGAGTGGGGAATTTGTCTAAATGGACGTCGATTAGGACTGTTCCGAGTGTTGCTTGATTTACATCACACTAGAGCTGTGGATGGGACAATTCATCCTCACTAATTCTGTTACTCCTATGTTAATGGAAAAATGGGAATGTCTGATGCTTGGGGGGCTGGGGCCCAGTCGGTTAGGCATTCGCCTAGCATGCGAAAGGTCCCAGATTTGGGTCCGGGCATCGCCAAAATAACTGCCGACCTTTAAACGGCCCGTGCAGCCAAAAATGTCCGACGAATAATACCCCATGTAGAGGGAATGCGCGTTAAATATCCTTCAAAGTCCTAACGCTGCGTACGATGTCACCCTTAATTGTTGCGTTGGGTGCCTACTCAGGTGTCGGCTCGTCACTTGACTGTGGTTCTAAAATACGACGCCCTTCTCCAATTGCCCTCGTGTAGCTCTAGTGCGACGATAATTCAAACTAAACTAAACTGATGCTTGGAGATTTTCGTGCACATTGAATTAGGACCAATGTCACATTTAAGTTTTATTTTAACACACCTTTGAAATACGAACATGAATTATGCACACTTTCTAACATTCTAAGTTTGAAACTCTTACTAAACACAAATAAAAGCTTCACATTACAAGGCACATAACTCAAGTCATAACTCATAACACAAGTAAAATTCAACCAATTTGAAAATTTTCTCCTTTTGAGGAATTGTCTTGTTTCACGAGACGTACAATCAATCTTGCTTTCGTTCCTGATTCTATTAGTGATATAGTCTGGCAGTCACTTCTTAGCATCTCAAATATTTTGATTGTGGAATATTTCACTTTGGAAACAGGTAGAGAACCTAAAGGAGGCAGGGTTGCCAATCCCATGGAGTTTGGCGAACAAAGGGGATTATTAGGTTAGTTTGTGTGGAAATAATATGTCACACTAAAACTACACATGGGAAAGGAGGTGAAAGGAGGATTCTAGTTAATTGCTAATGGTCGTCATCAATCGTACATGCATTTCTTTTCTATCTTGACTTGATATTCTATAGATTTGCATCATCTGTAGTATATATTATTTAACACATTCAGTATCACCTCGGGGAACGCTGTAAGTCAAATTATGGCTATGCAATAATAGTGAACCCGATGTAAGTTCGAACTGCTCTTCACTTGAGAAACTGTTTCTACACCTTAAAAAATATGCCCCTGCAGAAGCAATGCATCGCCAAATATAGTAACTCTTGCCTAAACCTTCCTTACCTTTTTTTAAAAGTGGACTTTTCCAAAATCAAAATATTTGAGATGCTAAGAAGGGACAGGCAGACTATAACCTCCGCTCAACACAATGATTAGTCAATCGAAACTTTATTTCCTTCTTATGGAACCATTTGCTAATCAAGACTTGAAACATGCCCATTAAACTGAATTCACCTATCCACGTACCTCTCAAAAACGCACGCATTCTCAAAGATTAAATCAGTATGATTATGGCTTTGGTTGAACAAACTGCTATCGGCGACTGGCCTTAACATTTAAAATTAATTACAGATACGGGTCATTCTCAAAAAATGTTACAAAATGGTGTCCCACAGCTTTCATTGTTTATAGTATTTTTAATTTTATTGTTACGGAATTTTCACTTGGACTGCATAAAAGAACGAACTTTTAAGTTATTGTACCAATATTTTAAAAATATAAAAATACTATAACAAAAGTTGGAGACTTCATTTAAAGGAGCATAGTCGGTAAAATTCACGTATTTCATGACGAAAAATTAAAGAACAAGAGAAGATAATTGTAACTTAAAATAAATATTTCGTAATTATTGATGCTTATACTGATTAACATGTATCTTGGCTATCAAATAAGCTTTTAACCACCACTTAATTTAAAAAAAGTTTAATTTTGTAGCTTAATATATTGTGTCCCACAGAATCGAAGAATTTTGTTTTGTTGATTCTGTTACCAAAATTTCACGACAAAAAATGCAAAAAAAAAAAGTTTTTTGCTGAAATAAGTACTACCATAGACACACTTATTTCTAAAATGCCTGCCAATTTTCCCATAAAATTTTAGTTTATGGAAGAAAATGACAAAAGTTTGAAAAATTAAGGAGAGTGTAATTATTCAATGACTACTATGTTACCGTGTTTTTGTTAAACTGGAGCTTATTTAAGAATAAAGTCATAGTGCTGTTTAAAGCACTTAAGTATCTGATTACGATAAGCTAAAAATAAATGTTAAGTTAACTAAACTTCATAGCAAAAAGCGATGATAAAGTATATTTTGTCCACTCTGTTACTGTCCACTCTGTTACCATAGAAAAAGAAGCTAACTTTTTGATGAACCCAGCGCCCCTAATGGGCTTGTTTCACGAAGGATCTGGCAATAGCTATGCGGTTTTGTTGGTTGGTAGACATATATATTCAGGTTTGTGTGCTTGGTCAGCGACCCGCTTATAAACCTTCGTCAAGTAAGACAGACACAACAGACAACACACACACATAAGTGGATCCATCTAATTTTTGCGGTTTTGATTGCATGTCTATTTTGATGTCTTTGAACAGTATTGCCACCAGTTTTAAGAGAAAAACTACGAAAAAATACCATTTAATTCTAAAATTACAAAAACATTTCATAAAAATACTAGCAAAGCGTTTCACGTTTTTTTAAAGTCACTAAAAAGATTCCAAAATGCAGCTAGTATTTTTACGATATTTTTTTTGTAATTTTAGAATAATTCTAAAATAAATTCTAAAATTACAAAAAAATATCGTAAAAATACTAGCTGCATTTTGGTATCTTTTTAGTGACTTGTGACTTGAATACTAGCAAACGTGAAACGCTTTGCTAGTATTTTTATGGAATGTTTTTTGTAATTTTAGAATTAAATTGTATTTTTTCGTAGTTTTTCTCCTAAAACTGGTGGCAATACTGTTCAAAGACATCAAAATAGACATGCAAACAAAACCGCGGCCCGTCCGTGGCCGAGTGGTTAAGGCATCAGCCTAGAGGTTCGACCTTCTCAGGAGTGCGGGGGTTCGAATCCCACTTACTGCCAGTCATCCTATAAATCGGATCTGTGCTGGAAATAGTAGAAAATCCTCATCACGGATGGGCCCGAGTACACAGGGACAGACGTGCTCGTTAAATCTGTGGAGTCCAAAGTCCCGACGGCGTTAGCGTACGATGTCGCTCGAAGTTCCGTTGGGTGCCCGCTCAGGTGTCGACCTCGTCACTTGACCAGGGTTCTAAAATACGAGGCGTTATTGGCTGTGTTAAAGCTCCTGAAGGAGGCTAGAAATAGGCAGCCGGAAACGATTACCTTACCTTACCTTACCTAACAAAACCGCATAGCTATTGCCAGATCCTCCGTGAAACAAGCCCATTCTTAACTACGAACTAATTAGACATAAAAGTTTTGGTTGTTGCTTGGCATATGTGGAATTTCAGATGACATGGCAACTTATTTGTAACTATAAATAATTGCGAGTCACATATTATTAAATATTTGATTAAACAGAAGAATTTTTAATCATATCGCATTTTTTAACCTTATCGGAGTCTACAATTACGATCACTGCTCTTAATCATAATCTAATAAGAAGACATATAATTAGGTTGATGAAAAGGTATTCTCCGGTATGCACTAGTGAGACGTAATTTAAAGACAACCCCACATCCTTCGAAAATCCAAAATATATTTTGTAGCTAAAACTTCGGATTAGGAAGCATGGATTGTATTTTCCGTATACAGTGGATTTGTGTAGCCTAATTTTTTGTAGTATGAAACTAATTAAATCTTGTTTTAAGCTGATCGTATTTGCTGTTCCTTTTAACTCTTTTTAGATCTTAAGTTATTGATGCTTTTAGGGACCATCCACAGCGAAAGTATTAATATGCAAGGCATTCATTCTTGGTATTTCCTTTGATGGGAACATTTTACTTTCAGATGAATTAGTGTAACAGTGACGAAACATAAGAAGATCTCAAAAACAGAACAAATTAGTCATTCAAACAAATCCATTTATTGTAAAATGAGGAAAAAATCGTCTGCCCATTTAGAACTTTTTAAAAAGTGGGCGAACCTATTTATTACTATCAAAAAATGAATAATGTTTAAAAAGTATTAAGCTACAAAATTATTTTTTGGAAACGTTAAAAATAAAAAATAACATAATTAAAATTAAATTATTAATTATATAAAAAATAATTATTAACACACGATTCAATGGCGCAATTCATTTTGCTATAAAAAAAAGAGGAAAAAAATCGTTTGCCTTTTCCCGTTGTCACTGCCGTATTTTCTTTTTTATAGAATGAAAAACACAAATATAAAATTTACGTTAATATTACGGATGTAAAATTAGACCACAACCTAAACTGCTCCAACTACATTCATTTAAAAATACTAAACCAATTAGTTCCACCCTGCAAAGGATCCCGTTGCAAAAAACCATCCAATAAGAAGCGTTGTCGTTAACCGTAGTTCAAACTTAGAATTCAGGAGCACTGCTATCAAAATATTTATACTGTAGAAAATTTGTAGTTGAAAGCAATTCGAGTGTGGTGTCAGTACGTATATTTTATCACGTCCCTTTCCTTACTCTCGATATAACAGCTTTGCGGTAAGTGTAAAATTTGAATTAAGGCATAAATAATTTTAAAAAATTGCAGATTTTGTAGAGTTTCATTAGAGAGGTGAATTCTTAATGTAATAGTAACAAATTTTTTAAATAAAACCCAACTTTATTTTTTTTAACATTGGAAGTTGGAATTGTAACATTTTTTGAGAATGACCCACCCCACGTTACCCCTGAAAACGAGGGCAAGTATGGGATAAATTTTAGAAGATTTAGTTACGAAACTCTCATTTCCAGTGATTCAACAAAAATTATGGGAACATCTTCGATTTCGAGTTTTAACTGACATTCCACCTTTCAATGGGAAATAATGGTTTTTAAAAAATAAAATTTCATTATGTATACATTATGTAAATTGTATCTGCTTTAAAATTTTATTTTCTGGTCATTTTCTGATTGCTTTTCCATTTTTGGAAATTTTAATTAAGGCAAATTTACCATATCCCATTAGCCCTGCACCCTGTCCCATTAGACCCCACATATGGGGGCTAAGTTTTAGCTTCCACACTATGTTTATAACGTAAAAAGTGGAAGGTATAATCTGTCATTTTTTACGTTTGTCTGTCACCCACTTTTGCAGAACGAACCGCAAGTCGCATAAACAAGTGGGATACGTCATTTTGAAGCAAAAAATCAGACTAGCTTACATCCCAAATTTCATTAAATTTTTTTAATTAGAAGTATATTTAAAATTTAAATAACTAAAAATTTAATCTACATTGAAATAAAATGCAAATTCCATTTTCATTCTATATTTTCAATGTTGCCATTTCGTCAAACGTACAAGCAACTTTACTTAAAATAAAAATAAAACTCTTGAATTATATTGATTTATGTGATATGATTCAGTTTGGATTGATGTAATATCACAAAATAGTTCTTTTGATGGTCCATTATATATGTATGAGGAAAGATTCATAGCGAATTCTAACTTTGAATAAAAAATATGCAAAATTTTGCTTTTATTTTTAAAGCATCAATTTTACTTATTATTTATTCTTCTTTTTTCTAAAGAAAATTAATGAACATGGGAAATTATGGCGACTAAAATATATTTATTAAAAATAAATTGCATAATTATTCTTCGAATTTAAAACAAATTTAGTAAACGATTATGAGTAATTCTTAATTTGTGAAAGAAGATTAATGAAAATAGTTAATTTTGGCGTTTAAAAGTTTGAATTAAAAATAAATTATTAGCTAAAGGCCCTCTTTGGCGAATTTCTTTCTAAGGTGTATAAATAGTGCGTTTTTTTGTTGAGCACAAATATTGTGTGGAAGCGGTTTAAGAGACAGATTCTGTAACAAACCTACTTTTATTATTATGACCAGCATAAACACCTTATAGGGTGAACGGGGTTCGAATCCGGACATTCTCGGTGTCTTACCAACTCAGCAAGAGTGATTGCATGACGGAAAGCAAATAGTAGAAATAAAGAAATTGAAAGAGAAGAAAGAATTAATAAAATCCAAAATGATGAGTTCTCAAGACAGCGAAGACAGACATCATACCTTATAAACAAAAAATAGTTTTGAAAATATGATGGTAAGAACGGAAGTTGAAAGGAGGGTGGGTGGACAGGCTAAGGAACATAAAGACGGAAATACAAGCAGATGGACAGAAAGTTTACAAAATAGGCCTCTGATGCCATACCTTTAAGAAAAAGAATTTTTAAAATCGAAGGTTCAGAAAGAAATTTGTAAAGTGTACAGACGAACGGAAATCTCCGCCACATCAAAAAGTTAAAAAATAGCGGAGCTGTGGAGTAAAAGAATCCAAGGCCCTGTGCGAACTAAAAAGCCGAGGAGTAATCAATATGTTACTTGAAAAAACATGCACATTCCGTTCGTCTAAGAGTTGTTTTTTCGACAGATTCAACTACAAATCGACCAAATTTCCACTTCCACAACCCGATTTTGACGATTTACAGACTAAGAAGCGTTCCAATAAGAAGCGTTCCAATAAGAAGCGTTGTCGTTAACCGTAGTTCAAACTAAGAAATCAGGAGCGCTGCTATCAAAATATTTATACTGTAGAAAATTTGTAGTTGAAAGCAATTCGAGTGTGGTGTCTGTACGTATATTTTATCACGTCCCTTTCCTTACTCTCGGTATAACAGCTTTGCGGTAAGTGAAAAATTTGAATTAAGGCATAAATTATTAAAAAAATTTGCAGATTTTATGGAGTTTCATTAGAGAGGTGAATTCTTAATGTAATAGTAACAAATATTTTAAATAAAATCCAACTTTATTTTTTTAACATTGGAAGTTGGAATTGTAACATTTTTTGAGAATGACCCATACATGTTTTAAACCAGTATGAAGACAAATCATAGATATCATAGTTAAAGTATTAGATTGGCAGATCACGTGACCTCCAATGCTATCGATGGGACGCGAACGCATGGACGCACATGGAGACCAGAATAAGAGGACAATGGGGCCAGTGTTGCCACCAGTTTTAGGAGAAAAACACTACGAAAAAATACCATTTAATTCTAAAAATACAAAAACATACCATAAAAATACTAGCAAAGCGTATCACGTTTTAAGTCACTAAAAAGATTCCAAAATGCAGCTAAAAATTTTATAGTCTTGTTTTGTAATTTTAGAATATAATGGTATTTTTTCGTAGTGTTATTCTCCTAAAACTGGTGACAACCCTGGCCCATTACCCTTTTATTCTGGTCTCCATGCGCGTCCCGTCGTTAGCATTGGAGGTCACGTGATCTGCCAATCTAATACTTTAACTATGATATCTATGAAATTCACCTATCCACGTACTTCTCAAAAACGCACACATCTTCAAAGATGAAATAAATATGATTTTGATTTTGGTTGAACAAAGAGCTATACAAGCTATCGGTGACGAGTCTTGAAATTTTAAACCACCTACAGATACAGGTGTTAAACCAGTATGAAAACAAATGGAGTGTCCAAACACAAACAAAAACAACACTTCTATTCAATGCCCTCATTTGAGTGTTAGCCCCTCTTTCCCTTCAAGTTGATTGAAGGCGTGGGACTCTAATGACCCTTTAACGGGGGTGGGTGACGCAATTACCGAGGGAGGGAGGGGAGAACCTCCCCTTGGGGGGAGGGGGGGGCTTCTTTGTGAATTTGTTTTTCTACAATGAACGTGTTCTTTTCTGCAAGTGCATTATCGCAATTTGCTTTTCTCTCCTCTGAATCTCCGGCGTGGATTAGGAGTTAATTGATTGGTAAAAGAGTTTGGCTGTTGTTTGTTTTTGTGGGTGTTTGAGTTGTCATTTTGTTTGTTAGCAAGAGAAGTTGGGAAGGTAAAATGTTATTAGATTTTTTACTTTCTTCAAAGTATGAAGATTTGATTGGTTTGGCGAATCAAGATAGTAGCAGCATTGCTAAGATTATTTTTTTTAAAATTTAGTAAATTAAATAAAGATATTGTGACTTTTTCAAGTAAATTATGGTTTTTTAGTTTGTGAGAAAACAAACATTGTTAAACACAATACTCTTTAGATTGTCATCTGTATATTTATTAAAAAATAATATTTCAAAAATAGTGTACAAATTTAGTTCTGTAAAACCCGTTCCTCCTTTGATGTACGCTTGCCAGAGCAAAAACAACATTACAAGCATTACACCGTTCAAATGATTTCCACCCTTTAATTTGGATTATAATTTTTTTACTTTCTATTACCTAATACGATATGTAAGGTAATAATTAAAATATAAAGTATATTTCCTAATATGAAATATAAGGTAATGTAAGTATTGCGATGGCGTTAAAAATCGGAAATGAGGTTCTGTGTTTTGGTAAGAGGTTTTGGATCACTGGTTGGTAGGTAGACATATATTTTCAGGCTTGTGTGCAAAGACCCGCTTATAAACCTTCGTCAAGAAGGACGGACACGACATACAGACGCATACAAGACATATTCTGCCATCTATCGCCACCTCTACAATTTATACATGTCCTTGAAGATGAGGGAAATAGTCTCCAGGGACCTGTATCCGTGGTAAACTGCGCAATGGCCGACCACAGGACTTTCGGACCCAGCAGATTTAACGAGCACGTACTCCGCATATACTCGGTAGGTCTTCAGTGGTACCGAGACTCGATCGCGGGACCTTCCGATCTCGAGACCGAGACGCTGACCACTAGGCTCCCTACGCCCTTGATCACTGGTTAAGTCGTGGAAACTTGATTTATCAGAAAAATATGATGTATTAGGTTAAAACCTGAAGGTTTGGACATCCATTATATTATATATATATATATATATATATATTATATATATATATATAATATATTATAATATATATATATATATATATATTATATATAGTTATATATATATATATATATATATATATATATATAATTATATATATATATAGATATATATATATATATATATATATATTATATATTATATATATATATTTATATTATATATATATCTATAGAAAAGTGACAGGTCAGCTTACCGACAGATTAATAGTTGGACAGATCGTTTAAAACAAAAACAAATAAATAAATTGCCATTTATATTTCGCATCTTTTAGTATTTTTGACTAGAGGGAATTTCTGTCACTTCCACGAGTGCGATATCAGTCTCTTTTTAGATGGTTTTCAAAATTGCGAGCAATAAATCTTAAAAGAAAATTAAAAAAACGTAGACTCTTAGCAAAAACGGTTTGATTACGTAAATTTGCATGTTTCGATGAAAACACAAGGTCCCTCTTCATTAGATACATAACTCAGAATTAAAAACTAAATAACTTGTTTACATGAAACAATTTCATCAAACTTGACTATTTGCACAATGAAACTATTTGCGCATAGGTATGTTGTTTCTTTGAATATCTTAAATTTTAGTATGAAAATACTTTACACTTAAGAATAATTATTTTGCTCCAAATAAAAACCAACTACTAAATAAGACTACTTTAACAAACTACAAAAAAAGCCCGGAAAAGAACAATCCAAGCTGCCCCTGATCACACAATCAGCATCCCCATTCCACTTAATCGCTACACAAACGACCAAATCGAGTTGTCGTGCAGGGGGTCGCCTAATTGAGTCACACCAGAGCTACTCTCTTATTCTTGGCGACCTCTGCCAGATGCCCGCCCTTATGGCTGGTTAGAATAAGACGGAGATGCTTGGCGAGAAGAAAGAGTGTTGCAAGTGGCCAAACCGATGTCAATGCTTACTTTTTTTCTGAAATGGGGCTGCAATATTGGCGGGAAAGCCTTTTCAGACTCGGCATATTCCCCAGAACTGAGAGTCATTTTTTGTGACACCATCTAGGCGACTCTCGCTACCAATTTTGACGCGCAGATTACAAGGAATCGGAGCTCTCTGTGGATGTTAAAGTATTCCGATATTTAATTTTGCCGAGAGAACCCAAGCCAA
The DNA here is from genome assembly GCA_019343175.1 of Oedothorax gibbosus. Classification (NCBI taxonomy): domain Eukaryota; kingdom Metazoa; phylum Arthropoda; class Arachnida; order Araneae; family Linyphiidae; genus Oedothorax; species Oedothorax gibbosus. The sequence goes on from JAFNEN010000396.1 coordinate 250,365, forward strand.
ATGGATACTCCAGGGATGTTTTACATGCCACATAATTATATGAAGTGCGTGCCCAAGATTTTCCCATCCAGAAAATCCGACGACTCAGCCGGGGCTCGAACCCGCGATCTTGGGCTTAGAAGGAGAACACATTAGACCTCTCAGCCACTGAGCCGCCTGAACTTCTTACTGCTTATTTACCTGCTTACTTCTTGTGTAGACAGAACGGCAAAAGCTTGGCGACACTGAATCTCGCGTTTACCAAAGTTATTATTTTGGTAAATGCATGGATAGCTACTAATTAGAGGATATCAAAATTGCCTCAGGCAATGAAGGGAAGTATTTGATAATTAGCTAATGCTACAAGTTGTTGTGTGTTGTTGTATTAAAACAAGTTGAAAGTAGGTGACTGTATACACCAAAACAAACTACATTACGTATTCTCAATGCGATGTCTTTACGAAACACATCATTTTATTTTTTAAGAGTCTGTAATTCAAATTTTGAAAAATGACAATTTGCGCAGTTGTAGATTGTTGTATATGTTCTGACCTAATACATGTAGTATATTTTAGTTATCCGAATCAATCAAGACCGGTTCATATTTAAACAAATCAAAAATTCACGTAATCTGATTTTTCGAAAAAGTGTATATTTTAGTTAATGATTGTATACATTTTAAAAATGGGAAAAAATTTGTTTTAAAGTAAAAGAGGGATTAATAGTTAAATGAAAAAGCAACACTTTTTCATGGATATAGGACTGAATGAAGATGGTGCCATTATTATAGAACGTACTGTTAGAGTTCGGATAGTTAGATATTCTAATAGTTCTGTAGAAGCCTCAGTAACCCACAGTCTACCAAAAGGATCCTCAAGGTGGAGATGAGTTACCTCGGCTTATATACTACTAATTAACGTTGTAATCTGTAATAGTGGTAGGAACGTGGCTGTAAATAAGCGCCCCCTAGTTGTTGATGGAATATTGAGGTTGCGTGTGTGATGAACCGCCACACCACTCCTCTCCTAGAAACGAGGTAAGGAACCGTGCGCGGGTAGCTTTGCTGTGCGTTGAGCTGCGTTTGAGTTGTATGCCAGCGTTGGCCGTTGAGTTGCGAGGAGCGTTGAGTTGAGTTACGTGCAGCGTTGAGTGCATTAGCAGAGAGTGAGCAACCATGGTTGAGCGCATCGTAGCAGGAGCGTCGTTGGAGTGGGTGACGATCACGTCCTCGGGTCACCACTGTAGAAGCCTCAGTAACCTACAGTCTACCAAGAGGATCCTTTTGGTAGACTGTGGGTTACTGAGGCAGCAACAATTATCTTAATAAAAAAGATCTCAATCGTTACATAGATATCTTATTGTATGCAACGTAGCACTGTTTAATTAAGTAAGCTTTTGTTTGGGTGTATTATAGAAGCTATCATGGTATCATTTGGCAAACCGTTTTTGGCATTAGTTTCTACTCGGCAACACTCTTGTATCGTTCTAATCTTTATGTCAACCCCTAACCCCCCTGAAGGGGTTCTCCATTTAATTACGAGGAGAGATCAGACGATACTAGAGAAAAAATCAGCAGGCGATTGGGTTAAGGGAGACGGATAAGTCGTTTGGGATATTTTATACTGTGAGCGTTTGGTAAAGGTGGGTAGATGTATGAGTGGATTAGCGTATTATAAGGATAAAATCTATTGAAAGTGTTATTTTGGATGTGTGAAAATAATACAATTTCGGGTTGGTTAAGGAATTAAACCTTAATTTATTGTAGTGTAAAAATATTATGGAATATGTTATCTTACTAAATACCATATAAAACATTGAACAACGTATAAATAACATACATACATATCTACATTACGTTATCTACAATTGAATGTCATGCAAAAGTAAAGAAATAAGTTCCAAGGGCTCCCAAAAAGTCAAATTTTCACAAAAAAAAAAAATAATAATTAAAAAAGTTTTTATCTTTCTTCTTTCCAATACTTTTTAAATTTTGTGTTTCGTTTCTACGATAACTACAAATAATAAAAAATATTTTAAGTATGCTACCGATATAATTAGTAATTCTAATTACATCGGTAGCATTCTTAAAATATTTTTTAATATTTTTAGTTATCTACAACTACCTAGGTAGCACAACAATTTTGGCCAATGTCGCATGAGTATCGGCCAAACTTGGAGCGTATCGGATGAAAGCGACCATTTTCTTCCGATTTTAACCAGATTTCCACGTTCTTTGAGGTTTCATTCAGGAAATTACAAAAAGTGCAATATTTAATTTTACTGCAATATTATAGTATTTTGCAAGTGTAAAAGGCAAATATTATGTTTGGCAATATTTTTCAATCAAGAATTTCGGATTGTATTTTTTTTCAAATAACATTTACTTTCAAAATAGGGAAAGGTTGTGAATCGATTTTCCCCAAGACTCGGTTGAAATCGGTCAATATTGAAAGTATAATTTCCAGATCTGCCATCTGCGCAGCTTAGTGCGCAATCTTGCTGCCTCCGCCATAACCATTTCGAATCAGCAATCACAGTGCATTTCGTTCTTCGTCTAAAAATTGGTGAGTACTGTAATGAGTGAATAAACTAAAAATAATGTTAATATTTTAGATTGTAGTAACAAAATATCGAAAAAAAAAACCCGTTTAGTTGTTATATTTTTTACACCTGTACGATTAACTTGGATTGACAATCCTTTGCTTTGTTCACATTTGGCAGATGTGCGTAATTTTGGATCTTTGGATGGATTTAGCTGCTTTCATTTTGAAAACTTTCTTGTTAAGTTAAAAAATGTTTCACTTTCCCCAAATCGACCCCTATCACAACTATATCGTAGAATCGTAGATAACGATTACGTAGATTTAACGATATCGTAGAACTATATCGTTAAAGCTCATAACTATTACTTCCAAGAAATTTTTTTTGTTTGTCATTTCCGAAAGCAGCGGGTCTGGGACATAATGCCGACAGCCGAAAACCGACAAGCCAAAATCCCGAATGGGTCAAAATCCCGAATGGGTTAAAATCCCGAATGATCGAAATCCCGAAAATGGATTTTTGTCCATTTCTTGATTTTAAAAAAATATATTAGAGATTATTTATTTAGTTATTTAGTCATTTAGTTATTTAGTCATATTTAGTTATTTATTCAGTTATTTATTTATTATTATTTATTTATTCAGTAGTTAGTCAATTAATTTCAGTCAGTCAGTCAGTTAGTCAGTCAGTCAGTTCAGTAAGTTAGTCAGTAAATTAGTCATGTCAGTTAGTTAGTCAGTCAGTTAGTATGTCAGTTAATTAGTCAGTTAGTAAACTAGTGAGTAACTAGTTATCTAACTAACTGACTGACTAACTAGACAGTACTAACTGCGACTAACTACTGACTAATTAACTGACTGACTAATTAACTGACTGACTAATGTGACTAACTAACTGACTGCTGGGCGTCCGACTGACTAAATAACTGACTGACTAATTAACTATGACTAATTAAGTACTAAAACTATAAATTTTTAAAAAATCGGATAAATGGACAAAAATCTATTTTTGGAGATTTCGTCCTTGTCGGGATTATGGCCTTTAGGGATTTAGGCGTTCGGGATTCTGGCTTGTCGGGATTGTGTCCGGAACCCGAAAGCAGCCTATGTTTCAATAAATGAATCCAGTTTAATCTACTTTTTTCTGTGAATTCACACATTTCACTCTTATTTTTTTAGCAAGTGTTAAAATGAAGCACGAAGATGCCGACACAACTTCTATTGCCAAGAGAATTGGAAAGGTCCTGGCTGGGTGAGCGGATTGGGATGACAAACGACTTCAGAGAAATTAATTTTTAAAATTTAGTCATATATTCAGCATCGTTGGATTTGTTAATTAGTTTACTTTCTTGTGTTTCGTTTTATGTATTTAAGTATTTGTATATATTTGATTTATTGTTTTTATAATGTATAATTGTAAGAGTTATGTATACTTTGCTAACCATTGTAAACGGGTCAAGGCCCAGTACTATACAATTTATTATCTAGCTATTTTTGTATAATAAAGCTTGTTATTCTATTGTATTATCTTTTTATGAATTAACATTGAAACAGAATTTCACAATGTGGTGATTGGTAAGTATGAAATATAACTACATTGTTTTATTTCATACATACTAATGGAAATTAGAATTTTTCCATTTTGTCGTGCAATTTTTGCCAGTATTGTCATGCTGTTTTGAGCAATTTAATTGCATACATAATAGTTTCTAATTTTATTAACTTTTCTGTATTTTTTCTTTCTCTAACAGAACCTTGCTACATGTAATTTGAGTTTTTAATATTTAAATATACACTAGAAATGCAATATATTGCTATAGGTTTAAAGTAGATATTTCGTTCAATTTTATTCTTAATCACCATAATTATACACGTCGAAATAGCAAGTTTTTTTTTTAGGGGAAATGCTGCAAAGAAAGTGGGTAAAAATTAAAACTTAATATTGCGATATAATTGATCAAAACAAGCACGTTAAGCGGGAAATGGGAGCGCTGGATCGCGGGTCTCCAAATTCAAGTGCCTTAGTGTTAAACCAATGGGAAAAAAACAATTTTTTCTGCCACATTTCTCCGGCTGTATTGAATATTTTTACGAACAGTTTTTTTTAAATGATAAATGTAGATAACTTACCAGTCTATCTTCCCACTTTTTGAAATTGCTTCGAATATTTTGTGTAAAATTATTTATTGAAAATTTTAAAAAAAGATATTCGAACAAATTTTAAAAAGTGGGATTGTCGAAACCTGTAAATCAGCTACATTTATCGCATAAAAAATCCGTTTGTAAAAATATTCAATACAGCCGGAGAAATGTGGCAGAGAATTTTTTTCCATTGGATTAACACTGATGCACTTGCTTTGGGGACCCGTGATCTAGCGAGCCCATTCCCCCTTAATACCGGTCAATCAGCAATAAATCTTGCCCATATCGTAAAGGTTTCCGCTCGACATCGCCCAATATTGCCCCCGAATTGCCAGCGTCGTAAACGTAGTCCATATGCATGGCGATGGGTATGGCGAGATTGGCAAATTCCTGAGCTCTGTTGCCGATATCGCCCAATATTGCACATCGATCCAACAATATGCCCCGATATTGCCAGCGTCGGTAAAACGTAGTCCATATGCATTGCCGATGGTATGAGCGAGATTGGCCAAATTCTGAGCTCCTGTTGCCGATATCGCCAATATTGCACATCGATCCAAACCAATATTGCCCCGATATGCCCAGCGTCGGTAAAACGTAGTCCATTATGCATTGGCCGATGGTATGAGCCGAGAATTGGCAAAATTTATCTTTGCCATATCGATATAGCACATCGATCCAAACCATATTGCCCCCGATATTGCCCAGCGTCGGTAAAACGTAGTCCATTATGCATTGGCCGATGGTATGACCGAGATGGCCAAAATTCCTGAGCTCCTGTTGCCGATATCGCCCAATATTGCACCTCGATCCCCAATATTGCCCAGCGTCGGTAAAACGTAGTCCATTATGCATTGGCCGATGGGTATGAGCCGAGATTGGCCAAATTCCTGAGCTCTTGTTGCCGATATCGCCCAATATGCACATCGATCCAAACCAATATTGCCCCCCGATATTGCCCAGCGTCGGTAAAACGTAGTCCATTATGCATTGGCCGATGGGTATGAGCCGAGATTGGCCAATATTCCTGAGCTCTGTTGCCGATATCGCCCAATATTGCACATCGATCCAACCAATATTGCCCCCGATATTGCCCAGCGTCGGTAAAACGTAGTCCATTATGCATTGGGCGATGGGTATGAGCCGAGATTGGCCAATATTCCTGAGCTCCTGTTTCCGACGTCGCGTCGGCCAATACTGCTGTGCTACCTGGGTAGTAGTACGTTTTCGTTATTATCTCACAATCGTGTTTTGACAAGTTAGATGTACCTTTTCTCAGAACTTACAAGTTTTTAAGCTTGCAAAGTTTAACAGTATGTTTCCAACACATGTATCTAGACTTTAAAGCTATATTTAAATGATAGGTTGAAAAACTAAATATTTATTGAATTTTTAATATGAAAACTTGCCTAAATTTTCAAAAAAAACTTGGGTTAATCGGTAAATAAAGTTACTCTAAATTCAAAAAGACACTTATTACTAAATCCAAGCTTTAGTGTATGTAAGAGTGTTTGACGCATACATAGACACCAAATTTATGTATGTGGCTATAATAAGTCCGGAAAAAAGGTACATAAAAAAGAGAGTTTTTAACGTGGGAAGTAAAGGAGTTTCTGCGGGTTTTCGGGTGGCCTTATTTGACGTGTATATTGAGATTGAATAATAAAATATTACGCAATTTGGGATCTCAAATTAGGAAATCGTTACTCTTTTCATTAGTTTATTATACAGGGTGGCGCAAATGAAAGTGGCCCGGCTTAGAAGTAGGGATAAGACAGGAGATGCTGCCAAGTTAAAAAACAATGCAACAACAGGTTTTCCATGTGAAGCCGTTGATCGCTTCAATATTAAACCCAAACAGACTGTTGGCGAATGATTTGCCTGCAACTATGACATCTTCACCTGTGCACTGATCTGATCAACGCACACTTACAGGTTTGCCAAGTGAAGCCATTGAACGCTTGAATAGTTTATGAATTCGACTTGGAGGCTTTCAGGCGGCTTCAATAGTTTTTCTCGATAAGGACTTCCCTACATTCTTATCTCTATGCCGAGGCCACTTTTCTTTGCGCCACCCTGTATATGTACCAATCCCGCACAAACACCCAATGCTAACCATCGCGACAGAGTACTTACTGTGTAGCAAACGTATCAGTATTGGGCTACCATGTAGGAGGTTGTCGTGTTCAAACCCAGGTGGCTCACGCCTCTTTGTTGGTGACCAGGCCTTGGCGCCATCAAACAACGCATCAGCAACCTTTACGCAACCACAAGCACAATCTTGAGATTCAAAGCAGGCAGCGAAGTACTCAGACTAAAAGCTATTAGCCAGGTTCTGAGCCTCCCTTCAGAGGGATTGTCAGTCCCGTAGAGCTAATGCATTAGTTTTGGACTCACAACTTCCGCAGAAGTATTGCTTTGCCATGTTAGCCCATTTTCTCCAAGAATGGGAATCAACATAACATCGGAATGAAACAAATTTGAAACGAAAATGTCATTGAGTTATTTATTTATTTATATATTTTCGAATTTTTAAAATGCTAAAATTATACAGCAGAATGGCTTATATATTTTTTTTATTTATTATTACTTATTTAAAACTTTATCAATTAATAATTAAATAACCTGAAGTTATTTTCTTTTCAATTTTGTTTTAAATTGATGATATGATGATTCCCATTTCTGGTGAAAATGGGATAACATGGCAAAGCAATTCTTTTGCAAAAATTGTGATTTCAAAACTAATGCATTACTTCTATTGGACTGACAGTCCCTCTTCAGGAAGCAACATATAAATAGTTCCTCACTAGAAGGGGAGTACTGTGGCAGTCAGCACAAATACACAATTCTAGCTCTAGTGATCAAGCAGTTGCTTTGACATAGACAGTTAAGCATTAAAGTAGCATGCAACAGGTGGTTGGTTGGTAGCATATAATCAGTTTTGTGCTTGGTCAGCGACCGTTATAAACTTCGTCAAGTAAAGAAGCACAACAGACACACAATAAGTGATCTCTAATTTTAGAGACGAGGCATAAGTCCACAGAATTGCTTCACCCAAGTATTGATTGTATGGGAATTTAGAGATTCGGACCCAACAGATTTAACGGCACACTCGCATATACTCGTAGTCTCATGTACGGACTCGATCGCAGGACTCGACCGAGACGAGACTGCACTAGGCTCACTACGGCCCTAGCATGAACAGTTCGGTTCAAACCATCGGCTGAATCTTAAAGTATAAATAAGCATTAACAAATCATAATCTTATAAAATATCTTATTGTGGTGAGTGTTCAGATTTTGCTGCTGATCTCAAACTTGTGCCTGCTTGATCTCAGGAATTACGCGTGCGTACAATCTCACGACTTTTGCTTGTGGTTGAGTGTAGCTGTCAGAATGCGCTCTAGGACCCAGTCGGTGTTGTATTCCGCTTGGGGCTGATCAGAGGACCCGCTTATAAACCTTCGTCAAGTAAGACAAACACTGACAAAATTTTAACTGACACAGAGAAATTTCAACCAGGGCGAAGGCGGAAATCGAACCCTCACCCGGTACAGTGCGCAGACTGTTAGCGTAATGGTCTGAGATCTTAACCACTAGGCCACCCGAGCCCCCACCAAGCCCGATATCACCAATGAAGTGGTACACGTCGGTCCGGATTTGAAACATGCACCTCTTCCATGCCAACCTAGATGGTGATGAAAATACTCGGTCGTGAGGGCTAGCATTGCGTGTTGTTGCTGACTGCAGTCGTGTAGCTCTAGTGCGACGATAATTCAAATTAGACTTTTCTAACCGCAGATAGTTGGAGTTCGAGTAATTTGAGTTAGGATGATTGGAGTTTTAATGTGCATGAGGTTATTTCATAGATGCGTGGGCATACTAAGTGTATCTCGTGCGACGGAATTTCAAACAAATTAAATCTACAATGCCCTTTACAAGAAAAGCAATGATGCAAAATTAAATTGGAAGTTCCTATTCATTGAGACAAAAATATATTTCGACGGTAATTGTAACCAAATGTTTGGATAACTCTAAGGTGGGAATCTAAAGCTAAATACGCCTTCATTTTTAAATTTATTTGTAAAATTACGTCCTCATATCACAAAATGGAGGGCCATTTTGCGGTGTATGACGTCACATTATGAGTCCTGAAAAGAGAAAAGGGGAAATAAAATCCCCCTTTTAGCATTCAATCAATAACTAGAAATGGCAATAATTCAGATTTAAGCATCGCCCCTTTGCAGTTTTGTCGTAAATATCAAAAGGGGAAAAAAAGAGGGGGATGTTTGAATTACTCCCCCCCCCCCCCCACTTTCCTTTACGAAGAGAGGCTTTATTTCATGCTCCATTTGCCTTTAGACTTCTGCTACTAGGTCTGAGAGGAACATGCTTATATTAGGGAACAGATACTTTGTTAATTCATTAGCTTCCTCACTACGTTTATAACGTAAAAAGTGGAAGGTTTTATAATCGTTCAGTCCGTCTGTCTGTCCGTCTGTCACCAACTTTCATATCCCAAACTACAAATGCTACGGACAAGTGTGATACGTCAAAAAATTCAGCGCATCGAAATTAGAATACATTGAAAATTTCAGAATTCGAAGTCATCGAATTCGAAGGACTTCAATTATGTAAAAAACTGCAAAATTTAATGCTCATTTAAAAAGCATAGGAAGCCATTTTTATTAGAATTAAATCATCATTGCCATTCGCAACAATCGCTCGAGAAACTTTAATTCTTTCTAAGACAATAAATTAAAATAAATTTATTTTTGAGACATCGATCAGTTTGAACTGACGTCAAATATATTTCACTACGAGATTCGTTGTATGTTGATATGAAATTTTTTCATTCGATTTAAAAGCGAGGAATATTACAAATTTTTTCTTTGAAATATAAATTAATTTTTACAAACGATAAGTAATAATTATTGAATTTTCGAAATAAAATAATGAAATAGGCAAATTTAGCATGTAAATGTTTAATATAGAATTAATGCTGTGTTGCGCCTTTTTACTGTTGAACACAACGTGTGTGCAGCGGTAAGTGACAGATTTTGTACAACCTACTGTTTCTTTTAGATGACTGCGAAACAGCCTGGAAATGGGCAAATAGTGTAAATGTTGAAAAGATTCAAGACGTTTTACGCACATGTTGAACAAATTTGTTGAGCGGGTAAGTGACAGATTTTGTTACAAACCTACTTGTTTTCTTTTAGATTGACCTGCCGAACAGCCTGGAAATGGGCAAAAGTGTATTGTTGAAAATCAGACGGTTAGAAGGGAAGTAGAGTCGGGGGGGGGGGGGGTTGCGGATAGACATACGGACGTGAGTCTCAGGACACAAGTCAAAGGACGTACGTACAGACAAACATGTAAGAAGCATAGAATATATCTCTGATGCCACATCTTTTAAACAAAAACTAATTTTGAAAACAGGACGGTTAAAACTGAAAGTAAAAAGGGATGGACGAGGATTTAAAAGATGAACGTACAGTACAGACAGATAAACAAAATGTATTAAAAAAATAGATGTCTGACGACAAACTTTTCAAACAAGAAAATAGTTTTTAAAATCACGTGTTTAGAACACGATTTGGAAGAAGAGTACAGACAGACAGACCGATGGAAATACCGACTATGTCAATAACAAAATTTCCATTATTTTAACACTTTTGAATATAAATACAGCAGTTAAAAATACGTACCAAATAACATAATGTTAGAATCTTGTACATCTTTTGGTACCTTCACTTCTTTTACATTCCAGCACCTCCCAGAGGTGTTTTTTTTTCGAAATATTTTTTTTAATGCATGAGAGAAGAGGGTATTTAAGCTGCTAGGAATGGCAACAGTGGGGCAAGTCGCCACACGCGGTTCAAACAAACAGAAATTTAGAATGCGGGGGCAGGTGGGGGGTAGAATTGAAATGTTCGAACCGTTTTTGTTCTAATTCGCGATACATATTAACTCGCTGATTTTGTCAGAACGTGATTTGTTTTTGTGTTTGGAAAGTTGTTCTTTTTGTGGTAAATCGTTTGAATGATTATTTACTTTGGAAAATTCTTTCTATAAGAAAAATGGAGCTTGAGCTGGGGTACTTTGGATAATGAACAATTGTTTTCCTTTGGTAATCATGTATTTAGCGTCAATGTACTTTTACGGAAAATTTACTTAAGAATGGCAATAAAGGTTGTTTTAAAATAAAGTGTTTTGAAGTTATTTATTTCTGGTTAATTGATTCGGTACTTTTTTTGCATGTAAAATGTTCATTTGAAGTTCAAAATAGCGAAAATGTATTTTATGCTGCTTGATGTTGTTATTTATAATTGTATATCATATAATTTAATAAGTTATCAATTATTATAAGTTTGGTATATTTTTAATTTAACACTTCTTTTTTTTAAAAATTATATATTAAAAAATCCAACTTTCTGTTAAATTTCCGAAAATCTTTTCATAACAAATATTATAGACATCGACACTTACAACAATTTATTTCAAGACTTAATAAAATTTCTATAGGTATCTTTTATAATTAAGAAATGACACTTTAAAGACACGAATACTTTCTCTTGTATCCAATTGTATATTAAGCGCGCTATCTGTTAATGTCGAACAAATTACTCAATGTACGGATGTAAAATTTTTGTTTTTCGTGGAAAACTAAATTTGTCCTACATAAATTGTTAAGAACTTTTATCTGTCTTAAATTTTTGAAAAAAATCAAGCAGAAAGATCATTTTTCGGGAATGGGTTAAATGATTATTTCACTTAATTAGGCTATTAACGCTATGTATAACTTGAACATGGTGCCATTTTCTAAATTCTATAATCGTTAAATATTATTTTATGATACTATTTTCACTCGACATTGGAAATTAATTAATTAATCTAATAATTTGTTATTTTCTATTTATTATTATACATTAATAATACCTTGCAGTTATATTTAACTTGTCACTTATGGCGTATTTGAAATTTCATAACTGGTTATCGCGACGATACCTATCTATGCATTTGCACCCTGAATGTGAGTTTCTCAGCTGCAAGACTAGGCTAACGGTGGAACAACTTCTACAGAAAAAAAAGGTTGCTTCATGAACATACACTGCTCAAAACTATTATGGAAGCACTTTGCGTACTTTTGTTACACTTTCAGTTTCAACTTTTTATTCTAAAAATCTAAAATTTTTGAAATAGATTTATTATGCATCCAGAATGAAATGGTAAAAAAACGGGGAAAAAAATCTCATTTTTTAAAAATAAAACCATTCCTTTGTTTTAATTGGACAGAAAAAAAGCACATGAATATTGCATAAATGTTATTTATAATGGGCTTGTTTCGCGAGAGATCTAGCAACAGCTCCGCCGGTCTTGTTTTCATTTTGCCTTGGTATTCCAAATTGAGTTTTCTAAGAATATTTGAGTTGTTATTTTTTTTTAATTCCAACTTCTTTCAATGCAAGTTTTCCTTGATAAATGATTAAAACGAAGTAATAAGTAATTCGAAATATAAAAGTAATTCGAGAAAAATGAAAACAAGACAGAAGAGCTGTGGCCAGATCCCACGTGAAACAAGCCCATTATGGTGATTGTTAATTTATTATATATATTATTAAAGGGGGGGGGGGCACTGCAAAAAAAGTTACTTTTACGGAAATTACCCATATGTACCTATACGTGTGGGGTTTAAAACTGTATCACAAATTTAACGGAAAATTCGAAACTTCTTAACACGAAATTTCGCTTAAGATGAACTGAAGGCATTTTCCCGGCCTATAAAGCTTTGAGCCAATGCTAAACAGATGAAATGAACAAATAAAATTAAAGATTAAAAAAAGCGGAAAGTGAGCATTATAAAAAAAAAATTGTCTTCTACTTCAGAGAAAATCACAAGATCTCCCATAATTCGTCAGTTTTAATAAAATTGCTGTTACTTAAAAATTTTCCTAAATTTTGTATAGTATGTATTAGTCCAAATGAACTTTATTAATTGAATTACTTATTCTATATACAGTGTGTTACAAAGTAAAATTAGAATAATTTTAAGATGTTATTTTTTAAACTATTCACTGGTTCAATTCAAAAAAAATCCAGACGGTTAACACGAAATGTTTCGGTGTTCCCTTCGAGTTTATGTTAACGGAGTTCGACTTTATTATAAGTGCTTCCAAATTGCCACAGAATGCTTAACCATAATTTGTTTTATGCCAAATAAATATTTTGACACTTTAAAACAAACAAAAATAGAATCTTTTTCTAACCTTTCACTGCATCCTAAATTTTTACGGTTTGGAGGGACCAAAGCATAGCGTAAGGTTTATCAAATAATATATTCAAAAAATCGAAACATTCACACACTGCAGAAGATAGTACTTTAATTTAAAATCTAGAGCTATTTAAACTTTAAAAAATATTTATATTAAAAGTATACCTTATCATAAATACCAAGGGGTCCCAGTCGGTAAAAGCGTTCGCCTTGCATGCGGAAGGTCCCAGGTTCCGGTCCGCGCATCGCCAAAATAACTGTCGACCTATAAACGGCCCGTGCAGCCCAAAATGTCCGACGAATAACACCCCACGTAGGAGGAGTGCACGTTAAATATGCTCTAAAATGCCGACGCTGCGTATTGGATGTCGCCTTTAACGGTTGCGTTTTGTGCCTGCTCAGGTGTCTGCTCATCATTTGATTATTTTTCTAAAATACTTCGCCCGTCGCCAATAGCCTTCGTGTATCTCTAGTGCGACGATAGTTCAAACTAAACTAAACTAAACCAAATAATTTACTTAAAATATTCTTATGCCAAAAATATTAGACCCGTATTTTTTTTTTCAAATACCCCATAAAAAGGGGAAAAAATGAATTTTAAAATCAGGACGAAGAATCACTCCCGAAAACGCTTTGTGGCTGTCACGTGGTATCTATGATGTCACTAGTAACTATAAACAAACTTTGAAACACCATTTTGGAATCTACTTTAAGCAAATTTGAACTATCCGCTTCTGAATCCGCTTCTCCTCCACCCATTATCTATATAATTCTTATTTTAATAGTAAGTTAGATTAAAACCAGTTTAATTACAAACAAAAAAACATCACACCGGTTTGTTTATACATACTAGTAACGTCAGCCAAATCGACGTGTTTGTAATCACGTGAAGTACCGATGAAAAAAAAAAGCCATTTGAAAATAATTTTTTTTAATTATTTAAAGATTTATTTTGCAAAAAAATATATACGTTTGTTATAGTTGGGTTCAAACTATAATTTAAATAATATTGGAAGGTATTTTAGCGATACTGTCAAGTACCCTATTGGTTGCATCTTTTTCCAGTTTACCCAATCTTTCAAACCAAATCGAACCGATCGATGAGAACATAATTTTCATTTCTCTTGATGCATAACTATAGGGAGCAAAAACCAATCGGACTCGAGTCACTTCTGGTGCGAGGAGAGAGATGAGAAGCGGCAAAAAGGAGAAGTCACATCTTTACGGCAAACACGCAAATCCGCCCTTTACTTTCAATTGTGACGAGGATTTACTCTAAAACTAAAGGGGTCCGCCACAAATGTACAGTTATTTCATTAACCGATTGGATCTGGTGTAAGTTATGGCTATCATTTTTTTTTGTGATATTTTCTAAATTCATGTAAAATTGTGGTGTAATTTGCAACATTGTAATTTGTAATATTGTATAATTGTCTGTAATATGTAGTATTGTAATTTGTAGTATTGTAATTTGTATTATTGTAATTTGTAGTATTGTCATTTGTAGTATTGTCATTTGTAGTATTGCCATTTGTAATATTGTGATTTTTAATATTGTGATTTGTAATATTGTGATTTGTAATATTGTGATTTGTAATATTGTGATTTGTAATATTGTGATTTGTAATATTGTGATTTGTAATATTGTGATTTGTAATATTGTGATTTGTAATATTGTGATTTGTAATATTGTAATTTGTAATATTGTAATTTGTAATATTGTAATTTGTAATATTGTAATTTGCAATATTGTAATTTGCAATATTGTAATTTGCAATATTGTAATTTGCAATATTGTAATTTGCAATATTGTAATTTGCAATATTGTAATTTGTATTAGTGTTATATTGTCTTTTATAATTTGTAGGTATTTTAGAAAAAATTTCGTTTACTTTAATTTTATAGTAAAATAACATTCAAAAGTACTCTATTACAAATTCTCAACTTGTTTGATAATTTGTTGAATTTAGTTCTAATGAAATAATGTAATAGGGTCAAAAATCCGGAACAGCGATTATGTGTGTCTACTCGTTCTGGAAGGTGCTGATTCTAAAAAATGGTTTTTGAAAATTGGTCCGTCTGTCAGACTGTCTGCAGTAAGATTTTGTATGCAGAAGAATAGAAAACTCTAGTATCATTTATTCTAATGAATGTCAAATTTACAGTTTATTATATAATTTAAAGGTTTCAAATATTTAAATATAGATATAATAAACTACATGACATTGGGTATCCTTAACTTAGGTTAAGTAAAATTAAATTTCTAGTAAATAAAAGCAAACACTTTTTCTTAACGACCAACAGAAAATAATACTTTCGAATTATCATCTAACTTTTCGCTTTCAAAAAAAGATTTCACCAGTTTTGGCAGGAATTCTAAGCGATTACGAAATTATCAGATTTCCAGAAGTAAGGCCTTAAAAGTTTTACAAAATCATATAAAGTATGCTCCCTCTAAACGCCCCAACTCCAAAAGGGTTGTTCTGTGCCCTCTCTAGTCATTGTGGGCGAGTTTCCCGTATTGCGATTTGCGTCGTGTGAAAACTTCTCTTCTTCCCTCCCTATCAGCATTCAAAAACTTAGCGCTTTTTGAACTTTTTTTTTTATTTGTAAAGTAGCGATGTCGAAAAGAAGAATGCTTGGTCTTAATACCGTGTTCTTGAACATAAGAATTAGATTTTTTTTACCAAAAAAATTCTCCCATTTTGCATTAAAATCTTGTTTTAATTATTTTTTATTGAGCTACAATAACAGCAAAAATTTTTCTCGATGAATTCTAGAAAAAATCTAAAATATATAACCCTTTATTCGTTACATAAGCTGCAGTGAAACTTTACATTGCTTTCCATACATAGTATGAATTTTTATTCTAGTGGTATATGAAAATCATTTGATAAAAAAGCCCTATTATATTGAAAGATTGTTCAAAATAACAGTTCAAAAATAACCTTAATAAAGAGTATATTAAATGTAAACCTATTTCAAAAATTAAAAACATAAAAATAAACATTTTTTCTTGTTTTTCATTTAAAGCTTGAAATTTTTTTCATATTTGCATCATATGTAATTTTATCAAAAATAAAATAACCATTGACATTAAAAAAACAGAGTAGAAAACAAATGCTACTTAAAAACAATGTCAAACTATAACGAGTGTAACACTATACAACTTTTAGAAGAATTTTTTTTTGTTTTAGAATAACACCCACCAAAACGTGTCGAAAAACAAAATCTCTATTTCGGAATTTTGACCCCTTCACAATAAGTAGTCCTTTCATTAAATAATTTTATTAAATATATGAAAAAATAAAATAAACAGAATAAATAGAAAAACTGTTTTGTGAAAGGAAAGGAATCATCATTCCACCCTTTGTAAAGTTTTGCGTCTGAGAGTCGAAATACGGGACAAGTGGCGATTACTGCGCCCTCAAGTGATTAAGAGCGGATTTGAAAAAGCAATAAAGAAAGGAAATGGCTCAATGGCGGCTGATGAGAAATGGCAGAAAAGGCATGAAACAAAGTTGAATCTATTACAGGGTGATTGGAATTAAAGTTCTACTTTAAGTTATACCTACTGGGCAGAATGATGTTGAATTATGAATGGAATACTGTAAATGGAATAACAGATTTTAATTTTATGAATATCAATGGTATAATTGACTGATGGATATATTTATAAATGATTAGAGGGGGGTTAATGTTACATGTGAGCTGCAGATATTCAATCTGCGATTGATATGACTATTTTGAACCTATATAAGAAGAAGCCGACATCTTCTACAGAAACAAAACAAAAAAAATTCTTCAATAAAAATACCTTTCCAAACATAAATTTTGATCTTCAAGAACTACTTTGTTATATTTTTCAAAATTATATAGATTCCATTAATTAGTAATTACACATTAATTATATCGATGTATTTGACTTCGTTTGTTTTCATTCTAGCTTTTAAGAATAGTCAAAATGGGTTATCGCAACGCGACATCTGTTTGCATTCGCACCTGAAAACGAGCTTCTCAGCTATATGACTAGGCTAACAGTATAACAACTTCTACAGAAACAGAGTAGCCCCTTCATGGGAAATTTTCTTCGACGATTTTGGTCAAATTGATTGTAATAGAAAAATATACTAAATAGTCGTAGATGAGAAACTTAAATCAAGTCAATTTGTGTCTATGTACATCTTACAACAACGAGCGGAAACTCAATTGAGTTAATTCTTACACTACATTCGATGCCGAAATTGCACTTTCCTTGGAGTGAATGTTCATCTTTTGTGGAGTGTGGTAAAAGAAATAAAAGAGAAACATCTGCGGTCACTAACTCTTTTCAAACGAGCGGTTTTACTCAGTCTGGTTGAAATTTTCATACTTTCGCGTGGCGAAAATGCATTCTCCAGTAGAGTTGAATTTTCTTCTGTTTGTTTTAAGAGTGGTATTATGGAGGAAATGCACAGACGAGGTAACGGAAACTTCGAAATTGTTATAACTGGTGAACAAACATATAAAACAATTACAGATTGCAGAGACTTTCTACTTTTAATAAACTAATATAAAATATAAGATAATGAAAGTATTGCGATGGGGTCCAAAATGGATATTATGTGTTTTCTACACGCTTTGGAGGATGCCGCTGATTCTGAAAGAGTGGATTTGGACGTTGGTCCGTCTATCTGTCTGTCCGTCCCTTCGTCTTTCTATCTCACTCTACAGCTTGAACGAAAAGAGATACGGACCTCAAATTTAGAACACGAGTTCCCAGAACAAGAGCCGAATGTCATAATAAGGTTTTTGAAACAACTGTGCACGCCCAAATAGTAGCAGCCATAGAACTTGTTAGGTTTTAAAATTATTGAAATTTTCTTATATGGTATATAATAACTTTAAATGTGTTGGTTTATTGAGTGGTAATTGAAACTGGTGTAGATTTACACACTCCTATTTTAATTGTTGCAACCCCTTTATTCACTAGACTGTAACCCGACACCAAAGAGTTACTGGTAAATTTCTCTAAATGAACAACAATAATTAGGTCAACGATATCCCTTCCTTCCAACCCCTACTCCCCTTCCTAATTTCAACCACAAGGGGTTGATACAATATGTGGAATCTAATAACCCTCTTCTATGAAATGTCTCTTTTAGTTTACAGGTTACCAATTTCTGAAAGAAATTGCCAGCTTGGCTTGAATTTGTTGAAGCAGTATAGCGAATTGAAATTTTTATTTCCGCTTGTTTTTATTTCCCAGATTGCTTAATTGAAACGATTAAAAGTGAAAGTAAAAATAAAACAATTTATGTGCATCTATTGCTTGTCTCTTAATAGAAAAATAGTACTTCAAAAAACTTTAAACTTTTCTTTTGACTTTTATCAAATTATGCCTTTAAATGAAAATGGAAAATAAAATTTTAAATCCCAACGTCAAAACTATGACATAACTGACAAACTGGTTGGTTGGTAGACATATATATTCAGGTTTGTGTGCTTGGTCAGCGACCCGCTTATAAACCTTCGTCAAGTAAGACAGACACAACAGACAACACACACACATAAGTGGATCCATCTAATTTTTAGAGACAGAGGCCAACTAGAGGATCCCCAGAATTGGCTTGTCACCCCCAGAGGTATTGATTTGGTATGGGAACTTAGAGGACTTTCGGACCCAACAGATTTAACGAGCACGTACTCCGCATATACTCGGTAGGTCTTCAGTGGTACCGGGACTCGATCGCAGGACCTTCCGAACCCGAGACCGAGACGCTGACCACTAGGCTCACTACGGCCCCACTGACAAACTAAAACAACAGCTTTCAGTTTGGTTGGAACGTTACTGTCAGTCTCTTTCTAGACACCAAGAGGCGCTTCATCACAGCCAAGCATGCCTCGCAATTGTCAACCATATTTATGAGATCGACACTTGAGCCGGCCCCAAATGGAATTTTAATCGACTTTAATCGTCATCTGGGACTTCAAAGGTTTAACTACTATTACTTGTGTCTAATTGTATTCTAGAACCACCATAAACCAATTTGAAAACGGTGTTTTATACTATCTCAAATGTGTTTATAGAATGAGGGCTTGAATTATTAAAGTCTCGGCCTCTAAGTATATGTGTATCACCACTCGGACACAAGCCCCACTTATATATTGCTTGCATATTGTTAATTTATATATTTAAAAAAATCGCCAGTAATTAAATCCTTTTCTCTATTTCACAAAATTTGGCATCTTTGGCTGCTTTTCCCTCATGGAAGCGGCAGCCCTCCTCCCCCTGTTCCATATGAACGCGTGAACTCTTTTCCACAGTCCCTTGCGGGATCCGGTTCAAACCGGAACTGGGATACAGGCTCACTATCTTTCCCTAGGTAGAGAAAGAGGGAAGACAGTATGCGTGTTTCGTTGTCAAAAGGGTCTAACTCAAAACGACGGATCACGGAACTAACTCAAACGAGCGACGGATCTCTAACTCAAATGACGGATTGTGTAAACACTGCAAATCACTGAAAATCGAACGTCTCGTGACCATAATTAAAAATAATAAAAGCCTGCTTCATGGTTCAAAAGCTTGCTTTTGCTTATCGCTAAAAAGGATCATTAAAAGGTTTTAACATTGTAATCAGATAAATTTACACGTGCTCTAATCTAACTAAATTAGAAAAAATACTTACACCTTTGTGGCTCTGAGATACAGTTGTCCACCCTTTTGCTACAGCATCAAATGAACGGTTTCCTAATTGAGGCTATTGTTCAAGATGACTAATATAAGCACGATTATTTTTGCTCTCCCCATATCCTCCCACTCCTTAAGAAAATATAAATTTGATATGGTTACCCAGTTTAATAAGTTTAAAAAGTTAAATATCATGACCGATATGCACCCCCTAGTTAAAAAAATTGTTGCGTTTTAACTTTTATGTTTTCTAACCCCCTTAGCACGATGTGAAATTGTACACTGTTAAAAATTTTGTGCTTGGTTTCACCATGATATTGGTTCCTAGTAGCTGCAACGGCTGAATGGTGAAACGTTCCACCATATTTTTGGTATTCGGTTGAACCATTTCTCAGGTTTTTGTTTCCAAATCCAGAAAAATGGTTCAACCAAACACCGAAAAAAAGGTGAAACATTTCACCATTCAGCCGTTGCAGCTACTAGGAACCAATATCATGGTGAAACCAACCAATATCATGGTGAAACCTAGCACCAAATTTTTAACAGTGTACTATTACTTTTACATAGCAACCATTTTTTGAAAAGCAATATTTAAATATAAAACTTTTAACATATAGCTTTTTTATTTGCAAGTCATGGAGATTTTCAAACCCTAAATTGTAAAAGAGTGTTATCTAGACAGGAAAATATCCAAACTAGTTTCTTCTTTGCCTAAAAAGTTTTAAAAAAAATAAAATTGACGAGAATTCATTCATGGATACGATCCGCTTTTTTATTTAGCCGATTCAATTAGCACACGACGTTCTACAGATGTCAAACGTTTAATTTAACGTTGAAGTAAGCATGTGTTTGATTTAGCGAAAACCATAATTGCTATGGTAAGTAGTAAACTAAGGTCTAAAACTAAAGAAATTGACCTGGATATCATATTATCTACCAATAAGTTTCGGTTGAAATTAGCGTCTTACTTGATCTAGTACACAAAAGCTTTCGGATATGGGCCTCATAAAGTTAAGCCATAGCAAAGTTATATATGGGCTAGTAGACTTTGGTAAGCTCAAAATACACTGCTCAAATAAGTTACGGCAGCACTTTGCGTACTTTTGTTTACCCTTTCAGTTCCAACTTCTTATTTTTTATTCTAAGAATCTAAAATTTGGAAATAGATTCATTATGCATTCAGAATGAAATGGTAAAAAACAGGGGAAAAAATCTTGATTCTTTAACTAAAATTTTAATGGAAAAAAATCGGAATCATAACTTTTGAATAAATTATAACCATAATTTTTTTACAACTTTATTTGTTAAAAAAAGTTAAAATCAATTTTTAAACATTTAAAAATGCAAACGTGAAGAATAATTTCGGGTCAATTTATTTCATAAAATTTTTTGGGAGTGAAATTTATTTTACCATGTTTTTCATATTTTCCTTTAATTAAAACAAACATCATTTAATTCATCAAAGGACATGATTCTTCCATCTAACCATAAATAAAAGCAAGCTGCAACTTAGTGAGAAAAAAAAATCGCAAGCTGATGATTAAAAATGGAATCATTGGGGGTGAAAGGGTTTAAACCATGCTTTCCCCTAATTGTTGTGAGCAGTGTAGAATAAAACACTCCGTAACAGCCCATTATTTTACCCCTTTTTGGAGACTTGACATTTCATTTCTATCGCCATCAAAACCCGTTTAAAACAATTTATCACTCCAAAATACACCCCTAATCAAGCGAAAAATTCTACCAATTATCCCCAAGTCAGCAGTAATTAGCTCACAAATGATCGCCAACGAACCATTAAGCGTAGCGGATAACATTCAAAAACGTGTTTTGACACTATAATTCATGGACTCTCTGTCGACACTCCTCGTATCACACCATTGTGGGCCATCCCAATTAGCAGAAATCAAACGCGCAATCAATGGTCGCCAATACATACACATAAATGATCATTAAGTCGCCTAATTCACTCATACATTGTTTCTTTGGGTTGAAAAGGCTGTTACTAACATTTTAATCAAAATGTCAGTATAACAACATCATTTCATCATCTTTGTTTAAAAAGAATAAGAGGCAGGCCACATAATAAATGACTATACAATGTGGTGGGGCCCGGATGGCCGAGTGTTTTGGACCATTACGCTAGCAGTCTGCGCGCTGTAACGGGTGCGGGTTCGATTCCCGCCTTCGCCCTGGGTGTATATTCCTTTCTCTGTGACAGTAAAAAATTCTTTCTGTGTCTGTCTTACTTGACGAAGGCTTCATAAGCGGGTCTCTGATCAAGCACACAAGCCGGAATATATATGTACCTACCCACAATGTAGAGAAGTGACTAGGGAGACTTGGTGTTAGAAGATGGAGAGTTAAACCGTAAGATAGGTCAAGTTGTTTTAAACCGACTGAGACACCCTTGGCCGGAAAATGTCTGTAGTTCTGAGGAAGGAGAAGAGCGTTTAACTGAAAACAGGTATTTTAATTTGAACTTTTCTTGCTGTCTATTTATAGCTTTCAAGAGCAGCTTTACCACAGCCACATAATTCAGATTCATGTGCTCATGTGACGAGTTCGAGACTTGAACACAGAATCTAATTGAATCTTGAACAATATTATAACACCTATATCGTCAGGAGTTAGGACTCCACAGATTTAATGGACAAGATTTAATAAGTGTACTAAACTTTTCCGACAGTAGCCCAGTGACTGACCCTAAAAACCGTTGCTTAAAGTGATAACCCAAGCCTTTTGGAACTAATGCCGATAATTGTTCGTGATATCATGTATTTATTTTCATTCATTAACGAAGCTGGATATTAGGATAGCTTTTAAAATAAAATATGGACTTCAGCTCATTCTCAATTAGGCTCGCGTCTAGCGATCCCTACGCTTAAGATTGGAGTACCGATGGAATTCTTTACATTACTTCTGATGCTGATTTCCTGTAGAATTTTAAATATTTGTGCATGTATTTTTCATTCCTATCAGTATATTCAAGTAAAAATTTTAAAGTAAATCCATTGCGTATCTGCTGCACTGAACTGTTCGAACGGGGCGGAGTTTTTTTGTATGTGGGAAAGAACCATAGAGATATCGTAGTTAAAGTATTAGATTGGCAGATCACGTGACCTCCAATGCTAACGACGGGACGCGCATGGAGACCAGAATAAGAGGGCAAATGGGCCAGTATTACTACCACATTAAGGAGAAAAATACTACGAAAAAAATACCGTTTAATTCTAAAATTTCCAAAAAAATACCATAAAAATACTAAAAAAGCGTTTAACGTTTTTTTAAAGTCACTAAAAAGATTCCAAAATGCAGCTAGTATTTTTAAGGTAATTTTTTGTAATTTTAGAATTAAATTGTATTTTTTGGTCGTATTTTTATCATTAATGTGGTGGCAACACTGGCCTATTTGCCCTCTTATTCTGGTCTCTATGAACGTCCCGTCGTTAGCATTAGAGGTCACGTGATCTGCCAATCTAATACTTTAACTATGATATCTATGGAAAGAACACATTACTAAACGTAACCGTGGCGTCACTGCAGGCGTGACCGTTCTAGTTTAGTCGAATTAGCTACCGGGTGGTTTGTTTGTGGGGTTTAAGACAACGGTGTGACGTAACTGTAGGCGTGACCTTTCCAGTCGACCATTCTGTTTCAGTTTGGATTGAATTAAGGTTACACTAGAGTTATTGGTTTAGTGATTTGAAACTGCGGTCAGATGATGAGGCTGCTGAGACCTAAGCATGCATCAAATGCAACCATTGCTACTGTGTCAAATTACATTAAAAATCCTCCCCTATTCACCACCTCTGCCGTTATCAGAGGGGAAACAACGTTATGAAAAATGATCTGTGTTAATAGACTTGAGTGTTTGTGTGTGAGTTCCTCCTAATGATTATTACTGGGGACAAGGGAAGGGCTGTCAATATTGGCGAAAAGCACCTGATTGGGCTAATATTGTATTGAATTGTATTGGCTAAATCTATTTCAAATTTAGCTGATAGTTAATAATTTAGTTTTGAGGTTGTGTATTGCGCAATATTTATTAAGTACTGCTTTAGCAGAATAAAGTTTATTTTGGTTAAACTGATATTTTCTTAATCTATTAACGACAGTTGGCAAGATAACTTTGCAAGTGAAAATGAGTTTTCTGCTTAAGTTTATCTAATTAAAAAAATATGAGACAAACAAAGACCAGAGTCCAGTACAATTTATGTAGAGTATATTAAGTTACACGAAAAACGAATTTAAAAAACTTAAAGTTAACGTTTTTATCTGGTTTAGTTTAGTTTGAATTATCGTCGAACTAGAGCTACACGAGGGCTATTGGCGACGGGCGTCATAATTTAGAACCACAGTCAGGTGACGAGCCGACACCTGAGTATAGGCACCCAACGCAACCTTTAAGGGCAACATCGTACGTAGCGTCGGGACTTTGGAGCATATTTAACGTGTACTTCCTCTATACGGGGTATCATTCGTCGGACAGTTTTGGCTGCACGGGCCGTTTATAGGTCGGCAATTATTTTGGCGATGCTCAGACCGGAACCTGTGACCTTCCGCATGCAAGGCGAAAGCCTAACCGACTGGACTCCCCAGCCCCACTATGATACAGATAATATTTTTTAATATTTTTCCATCTGGCGGGAAATAAGAAATCACAAAAATTAATTCTCTCAATTTGAAACTATGAAGCTCTATTGGTGTAGCGGTTCAGTAGGCAACCTTATTTCACGAAGAGGGTCTCTTTTTGGTACCTTTTGTAGTCTGTCGAATGAAAGTGTCGCATCACAACACATCGCTTGATGGATCGGGGTGGAACAAGTCATTTGTGGCACTCTAATGGAGATGGGGAGATCGAACAGTTTTGTTCGGCGGGGGAGGAGAGTGATTTAGTGACACTTCCTGCTACCTATATGAAGCCTATAATAACTACGTTACAGCTAATTGCAGTTAGGAATTAAGAGGTATTTTGTAGGCTTAATGCATATATGAAATATGTTTGTTCTTATCATTAAAATTTTTGTGTGGAAATTTTTGTTCGAAATCTGAAAAAAAGTATTTTCGAATTTAAATCATTTTCGAGTTCTCACAATTTATTTTCTTAAAGAAACTTGTGGTCAAAATTTTATCCTAATTTTGGTTTGTTCAGATTGACGTCGCATTATAGATATACTTGCATTGTGGATAACAGACAGTGCCGGATTTAAAGACCCAGGGCCCCTAGCCACTCGACATATGGGGCCCACCATCTTGAAGCTATTTTGGAAATTTAGCAAATTAAATACACTAGTACAGAACATATAATTTTTAATCGACTTTAATAAACATCATAATAATACAGTATGTTACTATAGTTATTCTCTAAAAAATTTATAAAATCACACAGCGAACTTTCTTCTGTGCAAAAGAACGAATGACGTCATCATAGTCAATTGACTGCATTATTTCTGACTATGTACATTACTGAGATTGCGATTGGAGATTTTCAAATTTTTTTAGGCGATTTTATCTTTTTAAGGCCCCCCTCCCTGACTGGGGAGGATCCCCTAGGCCCGGGCCTTGTAGGCCTAGGCCGAAATTCGGCATTGATAACAGATTTCATTTTTTGGAACCGGGGTCAAGTGACGAGGCCGACACCTGTCAGGGAACCCAATACAACCTTTCAGAAATATTACAAAGACGGATTTAATATGTAGAAGTTCTTAGAGAATTTATGGCTGCACAATCTTCTATGTATATAGTCGGGCTGGGTCCCTGGTCATTCAGGGATACAAGGCAATGAAATGGCTGATGAACTGGCCAGATTGGGTTCTTATACCACCACCGTTACTGGTCCAAAAAAAGTTTCAGAGGTACTGTCAATTCTATGTTCAGGGACATACAGTACAATGATTGGTTCAACTCAACTGACTAAAGACAGGCAAGAGAGCTTAACTCAGGCTGTCTCAGCTCACGTCACAAGGAGCTTCTTGGGCTTAATCGTAATGGCATTCGTAAAGCTATCGGCCTACTTACCGGCCACTGTACTCTCAGAAGACATCTTTTCATTATGAGGTTTTCTGATGATCCTTTATGCAGGGACTGTAGTTTAGAGGGAGAAACCTCAGCTCATATCCTTTATGAGTGTAAATGTTTTTTTTTATTTCTAATGGCAGTTATTGGACAGTTACAGTAATTCAAACAATGCGAACAGAACAAGAAAGAAATCACTGCAACAAAGTCCATCAACTTATCTTGTCTCTCGCCTCCCAGTAGCGCTCTGAGAGGGTACTCTTCCGTAGGGCAGAACATCGCAGGAGGTGGGCAGAGTCCATCTCCTCTCCAAGACTGCACAGAGGGCAGATGGGTGAATTAGCAACATTGATGCGAAACAGATGCTTTCTTAGGCAATCGTGCCCAGTGGCCAGGCGAAATTCAGCAACTGCTCTATGTCTTGGACCATTTCGTAGCTTTGGGATGGCATTTCCCCAGGATTTGGTGGAGGTGCGATTGAATAGGTCTTTCTGAGCTTGAGCTATGAGTGAAAATGTAAAACCTTCTCTGCTTACATATTCGAACACCTCGGTTGTCATTTACTTGAACCCTGGGAGTTTCAAGACAATCCAATTAGGTCTTTTCTGAATATGCTTCAGCAACAGGCCTCTTTTCATAAAGAGGCAGGGATTTGTTCTTATTCCAGGGGATAATACAATAGACCTCTGGTCGCAGTGCTTGGCTAACAGAACCTCCCTTTAAATGTCATAAGTCATATAGTCGAGCTTTTCTTATACAGAAATCTGGTTTAGTCTCTTTACTTCACTCACCGCAAAAACATTGTGAAACAAGTAAATAAAAGAAAACCGAACAACATTTACTTCTACAGTTGCCATTTATTTCAAGCACAAGGGGGAAAACATCTTTCAGGCAGGCAATTGTAGAAGAATCGTCACCGCAAATCTCCCCCTGTTTGCCAGACGACGTAACCGGATCATCACTCAGACATCCCCCTCTCCCCCTCCGAGGGGTAAAAATCCCCCCTCTCACCCACGCCAATTAAACTTAAAACCTCGGAAGTTTTTACCGCCAAACCTAAAAAAGACAAATTCTCACTTTCTCTTTCTGTGGTCTTATTTTTTTGTTGTTCGAAAGTTCTTTTTCGTTCGCGTTGATTTCGACTGTTATTTGTTTATGCGGATGAATTTATTTTCACCCTTTCATTTTGATTTGTTTAACTAAGTGAGTAGCTGAGGGAATTTGAATGAACAGATGTAAGATTCAGTAAATAGGGTTGGATATACGTGTTTTTTTTTATTTCATATTAGAATTTCAAACCCTGGTAGATATTTACCCAAGGAAAATTTTATCGACTAACTATATAAAACGATTTTTCACATACTTAATATTAGTACAGTTGAATTTACTCCTTGTAATTCTTTTTGGCATAAAACCACAAACAATTTTTTATAATTGCGTGAAAAAAATCCGATTTTTACATTATAATTTTAATATCAGACGCGTGCGAAAAGTTATACTTTTTAGAAACAGTGATACAAAATTACTTTTTTCACCCAAAAGCAGTGAAAAAAAGTACTTTTTTTCACTCTTTTCATAAGATGCCAACATTTCAAGTAAAATTTCTATTTCATAATCTTCATAAAATCCAGAAATTTATTGATCTGCTTTATTTATAAATATTATGGGCGTGAATTTTTTATTATTTTTATTTTTGAATCAGTATCCATGTTCAAATGTTTGACTTTAAACTAAAAAATTAGTTTACCTTTTGTAGTTCCAGAGATTTATCGATGCCGATCTTCTTTACGTAAAAAAATTAGCACGTGAATTATTTTTGAACCAATGAGATTTGATTTTTTTCACGTAATTATAAAAAATAGTGTATGAAACACGTGTGAAAAGTAAACTTTTTAAAACACGTGTCATTATTTAATAAAATCCACTAGTTTTAAAAAGTGTTACTTTTCACACTTGTTGCATAAATAACTATTGTGCTAAATGATTCAAATTGAGACTTCTTAAATGATTTCACAAACAAACAATCCTAGGGTTAATATTTCCCCAGTGTTTTAGTTTAAAAGAAAATAGGCTTATATTTATGTGTTTAATATTGCTGAAATGTACTAGGTAGCAAATAAATAAATAAATAAATAAATAAATAAATAAATAAATAAATAAATAAATAAATAAATAAATAAATAAATAAATAAATAAATAAATAAATAAAAATAAATAAATAAATAAATAAATAAAATAAATAGATAGATAGATAGATAGATAGATAGATAGATAGATAGATAGATAGATAGATAGATAGATAGATAGATAGATAGATAGATAGATAGATAGATAGATAGATAGATAGATAGACAGACAGACAGACAGACAGACAGACAGACAGACAGACAGACAGACAGACAGACAGACAGACAGACAGACAGACAGACAGACAGACAGACAGACAGACAGACAGACAGACAGACAGACAGACAGACAGACAGACAGACAGACAGACAGACAGACAGACAGACAGATAGATAGATAGATAGATAGATAGATAGATAAATAATACAGGTGTACAAGATACAGCAATACAGCTATAAATCACTTTAAAATGGTTGCGAATATCAAAGAAGAAGGTCCATCAAAATGACTTCTTAAAGGGGAAATATCATGACTTTAAACAATAAATAAGATGTTGAAAATGCCTTTTATCTACTTTCATTTTATATGATAGGTTCAGAGAGAAAATTTCTAATTGGGCAAACCTATTCTTATGGTAATTATTTATGCCAGTCACAATTTGTTCTTAAGGGGAATGGGTGCGCTGGACCGCGGGTCTCCAAACTTAAGTGCCTCAGTGTTCCAATGGGAAAAAAACTATTTTCTTTGCCACATTTCTCCGACTGTATTGAATATTTTTACAAACGGTTTTTTTTAAATAATAAATGTATATAACTTTCAGGTCTCTATCTTCCCACTGTTTGAAATTGCTTCGAATATTTTGCGCAAAATTATTTATTGAAAATTAAAAAAAATATTCGAACCGATTTCAAAAAGTGGGAAGGTCGGGACCTGTAAGTCAGCTACATTTATCACACAAAAAAATCCGCTTGTAAAAATATTCAATAAAGCCGGAGAAATGTGACAGAAAAAATGTTTTTCTCCATAGGATTAACACTGATGCACTTTACTTTGGAGACCCCCGGTCCTGCGCGCCCATTCCCCCTTAACTGCTTTTGCTCAGTGTGTGGTAAACCTTTCCAGAAGCTACTCTCTATCTCTGACTATCTTTTCCTTTTATAAAAACCTATAACTTAACTCATAAACGACATTTGGCAAGAAAAGTTGCAATGCAAAAATAAGCTTTCTGCATAAGCTTTTCTTAATAAACAAATCAAAGAAGACCATAGTCCTGAACAATATATGTAGGACAAAATAAGTTACACGAAAAAAGAATCTGAAAATCTTAAAGTTTTTATTTGTTAAAAAAAGTTTTAATGATATTCATAAATAGGGAATTAGTGGGTAAACGTAAGTTTTTTCTTTCTTTGAATTTCAAGCATTTGTTTGTTTATAATTAATTACAAGGGGAATTTGGGATGAAATGACAGAAATGTGTTATAAATTTCGAAAAATTACTATAAAAAACATCCCCCAAGTCGAGTATCTTTAAATAAATGCAGTCTAAAAATATTCTTTGAATTTGTGTGGAAAACAGGCTTTCCGCACGTTAAGTATTACTTAAATATCTATGAAATATAAAACAAATGAAAGAAGCCTCAGATAAAGACTAATGCCAAAATAAACAGGGGATCAGTTTCAGCAAGAAAACTACACAAAGAAAAATGTTGTTTGAGAGTGACTTTTGTTTATTTAGCCGACAAAATCTCACTTTGTTCTCCCATCACATTTTCCACAGTCACAGTGAAGGGTTTTCACATCAAGCTAGTCAAAGGAACACCGAGTTTTTCTCGATATGTTCTTTAACAGATGTTTCTATGAGATCCTATAATAAAAGTGTGCATTTGTATAGCTATCATTGTTTAACACTGAAATTTTTTAATGGACATCGACAGTTTGATTAATAATAATATAATAATAATAATAATAATAATAATAATAATAATAATAAAAAATAAAATAATAATAATAATAATAATAATAATAATAATAATAATAATAAAAAAATAATAATAATAAATAAATAATAAAAATAATAATAATAATAATAATAATAATAATAATAATACAAATAATAATAATAATAATAATAATAATAATAATAATAATATAACTAATAAAAAAAAAATAATAATAATAATAATAATAATAATAATAATAAAAATAATAATAATAATAATAAAAATAATAATAATAATAATAATAATAATAATAATAATGAAAATGATAATGATAATGATAATGATAGTAATAATAATAATAATAATAATAATAATAATAATAATAATAATAACAATAATAACAACAACAATAACAACAACAACAATTTTTTATTGCAACAAAAACATACAAGAATTTGAGGGAAAATAAACAAATAAAAAAGTAATAGAGTATTCAAAACTCCAAGGGTCGCAAGGACCATATTGGCAACCATAAAAAAGAAGATGAAGTTAATTTACAAACACAAAAAAAAAAACCAGATTAAATCACAAGCAAAATATTATTATGGCAACAGAAGTGTCGGGGGTGTATTTAGGATGGTTAGTCAATACAAATATATGAATTAATGTACAGTAATTTATTTTAATAAAAGATATATTCAATAATCAAAATAGTTCTCTATGTCAGGAATATCATACAAAAGATTTTTTAATTGGTTTTTGAAGGAAGTAAGATTATTTAAAGATTGTATTTCAAGCGGAAGACTATTAAAAACTTTGGTGCAAGATAAATACAATTTTTACAGAAAATGTTCTTTTTATGTTTAGAAATGATATAAATATTGTTAAGTCTTCTTGGGTTCATACATGTCCGCTTATTCCACATATCAGGATTATTAAAAATATATAAACAAACTTTAAAGAAATACATCTAAGGAATAGGTAAAATATTTAACAATTTATAATGTTCAATGTTTATGCTCACGTTTGACTTAAACTAAAATTTAACAAATTTATTTTGTATGTTTATAATTCTTTTTGTTTACGTAATCCCCTCCCCAGGCAAGGATTCCATAATTAAACAGTTTTTATTTGTTAAAAAAAGTTTTAATGATATTCATAAATAGGGAATTAGTGGGTAAACGTAAGTTTTTTCTTTCTTTGAATTTCAAGCATTTGTTTGTTTATAATTAATTACAAGGGGAATTTGGGATGAAATGACAGAAATGTGTTATAAATTTCGAAAAATTATTATAAAAAACATCCCCCAAGTCGAGTATCTTTAAATAAATGCAGTCTAAAAATATTCTTTGAATTTGTGTGGAAAACAGGCTTTCCGCACGTTAAGTATTACTTAAATATCTATGAAATATAAAACAAATGAAAGAAGCCTCAGATAAAGACTAATGCCAAAATAAACAGGGGCTCAGTTTCAGCAAGAAAACTACACAAAGAAAAATGTTGTTTGAGAGTGACTTTTGTTTATTTAGCCGACAAAATCTCACTTTGTTCTCCCATCACATTTTCCACAGTCACAGTGAAGGGTTTTCACATCAAGCTAGTCAAAGGAACACCGAGTTTTTCTCGATATGTTCTTTAACAGATGTTTCTATGAGATCCTATAATAAAAGTGTGCATTTGTATAGCTATCATTGTTTAACACTGAAATTTTTTAATGGACATCGACAGTTTGATTAATAATAATAATAATAATAATAATAATAATAATAAAAAAAAAAAAAATAATAATAATAATAATAATAATAATAATAATAATAATAATAATAATAATAATAATAATAATAATAATAATAATAATAATAATAATAATAATAATAATAATAATAATAATAATAATAATAATAATAATAATAATAATAATAATAATAATATTAATAATAATAATAATAATAATAATAATAATAATAATAATAATAATAATAATAATAATAATAATAATAATAATAATAATAATAATAATAATAATAATAATAATAATAATGATAATGATAATGATAATGATAATAATAATAATAATAATAATAATAATAATAATAATAATAATAATAATAATAATAATAATAATAATAATAACAATAATAACAATAATAACAACAACAGTAATTTTTTATTGCAACAAAAACATACAAGAATTTGAGGGAAAATAAACAAATAAAAAAGTAATAGAGTATTCAAAACTCCAAGGGTCGCAAGGACCATATTGGCAAACATAAAAAAGAAGATGAAGTTAATTTACAAACACAAAAAAAAAACCCAGATTCAATCACAAGCAAAATATTATTATGGCAACAGAAGTGTCGGGGGTGTATTTAGGATGGTTAGTCAATACAAATATATGAATTAATGTACAGTAATTTATTTTAATAAAAGATATATTCAATAATCAAAAATAGTTCTCTATGTCAGGAATATCATACAAAAGATTTTTTAATTGGTTTTTGAAGGAAGTAAGATTATTTAAAGATTGTATTTCAAGCGGAAGACTATTAAAAAACTTTGGTGCAAGATAATACAATTTTTACAGAAAATGTTCTTTTTAGGTTTAGAAATTATATAAATATTGTTAAGTCTTCTTGGGTTCATAAATTATTTGTCCGCTTATTACACATATCAGTATTATTAAAAATATATAAACCAACTTTAAAGAAATACATGTAGGGAATAGGTAGAATATTTAACAATTTATAATTTTCAATGTTTATGCTCACATTTGACTTAAAACAAAAATTTAACAAATTTATTTTGTATGTTTATAATTCTTTTTGTTTACGTAATCCCCTTCCCAGGCAAGGATTCCATAATTAAACAGTTTTTATTTGTTAAAAAAAGTTTTAATGATATTCATAAATAGGGAATTAGTGGGTAAACGTAAGTTTTTTCTTTCTTTGAATTTCAAGCATTTGTTTGTTTATAATTAGTTACAAGGGGAATTTGGGATGAAATGACAGAAATGTGTTATAAATTTCGAAAAATTATTATAAAAAAACATCCCCCAAGTCGAGTATCTTTAAATAAATGCAGTCTAAAAATATTCTTTGAATTTGTGTGGAAAACAGGCTTTCCGCACGTTAAGTATTACTTAAATATCTATGAAATATAAAACAAATGAAAGAAGCCTCAGATAAAGACTAATGCCAAAATAAACAGGGGCTCAGTTTCAGCAAGAAAACTACACAAAGAAAAATTTTGTTTGAGAGTGACTTTTGTTTATTTAGCCGACAAAATCTCACTTTGTTCTCCCATCACATTTTCCACAGTCACAGTGAAGGGTTTTCACATCAAGCTAGTCAAAGGAACACCGAGTTTTTCTCGATATGTTCTTTAACAGATGTTTCTATGAGATCCTATAATAAAAGTGTGCATTTGTATAGCTATCATTGTTTAACACTGAAATTTTTTAATGGACATCGACAGTTTGATTAATAATAATAATAATAATAATAATAATAATAATAATAATAATAATAAAAAAAAATAATAATAATAATAATAATAATAATAATAATAATAATAATAATAATAATAATAATAATAATAATAATAATAATAATAATAATAATAATAATAATAATAATAATAATATAATAATAATAATAATAATAATAATAATAATAATATATAATAATAATAATAATAATAATAATAATAATAAATAATAATAATAATAATAATAATAATAATAATAATAATAATAATAATAATAATAATAATAATAATAATAATAATGAATAATGATAATAATGATAGATAATATAATATAATAATAATAATAATAATAATAATAATAATAATAATAATAATAATAATAATAATAATAATAATAATAATAATAAACAATAATAACAACAACAATAACAACAACAACAATTTTTTATTGCAACAAAAACATACAAGAATTTGAGGGAAAATAAACAAATAAAAAAGTAATAGAGTATTCAAAACTCCAAGGGTCGCAAGGACCATATTGGCAACCATAAAAAAGAAGATGAAGTTAATTTACAAACAGAAAAAAAAACCAGATTAAATCACAAGCAAAATATTATTATGGCAACAGAAGTGTCGGGGGTGTATTTAGGATGGTTAGTCAATACAAATATATGAATTAATGTACTGTAACTTATTTTAATAATAGATATATTCAATAATCAAAAATAGTTCTCTATATCAGGAATATCATACAAAAGATTTTTTAATTGGTTTTTGAAGGAAGTAAGATTATTTAAAGATTGTATTTCAAGCGGAAGACTATTAAAAAACTTTGGTGCAAGATAATACAATTTTTACAGAAAATGTTCTTTTTAGGTTTAGAAATTATATAAATATTGTTAAGTCTTCTTGGGTTCATAAATTATTTGTCCGCTTATTACACATATTAGTATTATTAAAAATATATAAACAAACTTTAAAGAAATACATCTAAGGAATAGGTAAAATATTTAACAATTTATAATTTTCAATGTTTATGCTCACATTTGACTTAAACAAAAATTTAACAAATTTATTTTGTATGTTTATAATTCTTTTGAGGTTTGTTTACGTAATCCCCTCCCCAGGCAAGGATTCCATAATTAAACAAGGGATGTACAAAAGCATTGTAAAGTAATAGCATAAAATCATGGTTTATTTTATTTTTCAAATAATAAAATTGTCTTAAAACGAATCTCAATTTGTTTGATAGGTAATTGGCATGTGATTTCCATATTAGGTTATTATCTATAAAAACACCGAGAGATACGTATAATGGTATTTACTTTATCGAGGTTATTACAATTACAAGAAAGCAAATCTGAACAAACTCTGTCATGATATTTTAAATTGAGAGGAGTAGTATTGGCGCTATTTTACAGGCTGAAAAGCATATAACTTGTTTTTGAAGCATTAATGCTTAAATTATTATTTAATTAAAGATAGATAATAAGAGTGGTAGTGTGTTTTTTATAAAGAAACTGCGTATTATAAATTGTGATGTATTTTGATTTAATATTATGGTTTCTGAAACGAAAACACCGTTACATGATCAGCCTTTCAACTGTAACCCCTTAACGATCGGATAATTTCCCAGAAAAGCGATCATAAAAGTAATTATTTTTTTTATCTCAGAAAATTATATGAAAATATGTCTATGAACAATATATGTATTCATATTTAATTTTTCATTTGTTCTTAGTTTGGAATTTTAAAAAAAAGTTAATCGTATTGGCATTTTTAATGGATGTTTTTTAAAGATATTTTTTATCTTAGCGCGTTACTACTGAACAGTCTGGCCCTTGGCGATTTAATTGGTGTAATAAGTTAGTTTAAATCATAGATATCATAGTTAAAGTATTAGATTGGTACATCACGTGACCTCCAATGCTAACGATGGGACGCGCATAAAGGCCAAAATAAGAGTGCAAAATGGCCAGTGTTGCTGCCACTTTAAGGAGAAAAATACTACGAAAAAATACCATTTAATTCTAAAATTACAAAAAAATAGCGTAAAAATACTAGCTGCATTTTGGAATCTTTTAAGTGACTTTAAATACTTTTCTAGTATTTTTTTGTAATTTTAGAATTAAATGGTATTTTTTCGTAGTATTTCTCTCCTTAAAGTGGCAGCAACACTGGCCATTTTGGCCTCCATGCGCGTCCCGTCGTTAGCATTGGAGGTCACGTGATCTGCCAATCGAATACTTTAACTATGATATCTATGGTTTAAATCTTATTATTATGATTATCTATGGTTAAATCCTATTATCGTTACTATTGAATACTAGAGCCAATAAATATCACGGGAGAAACAAATAGAGAGCGAAACCTCACCCCGTCATTTTCATGGGAGCGGGAAGGAAAGGTTAATTTCAACGCTTTTATACACGAAGTGTTTTACTATGCAAAATATCAATCTATTGTATCGTTCGTTTGCTTCTAATGTTTTCTTGTAGAAGGGTACAAGAAAATCTCTTTTAAAAAAAGAAAACTCTGGAAAAACATTAGGGGCTGGGGAGCCCAGTCGGTTAAGGCTTTCGCCTTGCATGCGGCAGGTCCCAGGTTCCGGTCAGGGCATCGCCAAATTAACTGAAGACCTATAAGCGGCTCGTGCAGCCAAAAATGTCCGACGAATAATACCCTGTGTAGAGCGAGTGCACGTTAAATATGCTCCAATGTCCGGACGCTGCGTACGATGTCGCCCTTAACGGTTGCGTTGGATCACGGCCAACTTCAGTAACAAGGCCAGAGAAGCTCTCCCAAACATGAGCGTAGACGGAAATTTTGACGTCACCGTTCCCAGTGCCGAAGATCGAGAAACTAGTTCGGACGCATTCGGAACCGTGAACGAGTGGTTCCGAACAGGTTTCGAGACAGGTTGTCTTCATCTTCGGAACTATGACGTCAAAATTTCAGTCCCCGAGCTTGTTTGGGAAATCTTCTTCGGCCTTAGTAGTTGAGTAGGCCGTGGTTGGATTCATATTCAGGTGTCGACTCGTCACCTGACTTTGGTTCTAAATTACGACGCCCGTCACCAATAGCCCTCGTGTAGCTCTAGCGCGACGATAATTCAAACTAAACTAAACTGGAATAACATTAGTTTTAAACACTATGAAATAACCGAAATATTATCCAACTGTTCCTCAAGAAGCACACACATTCTCTACCCATCCGTCAAAGTGAAAGCAAAACTCGCGATGAGACAGGTGAGGTCTTTCTTCTTCTTTGCAGACGATCCTTTGAGAAACTAGCAGACGACATCCCCACCTCCTCCACCCACGCCAATTAGAACATCGGAAATAGATTTCATTCCCCCCAACCGAAACAGTGACAGTCCAACAGTCTCATTCGTCATTCAGCAACATAAAAGTTGACATCGTTGTAACTGATAAAGAGGCAGATCAAATGGGTTTGAAAATGAAAACTACACTGCTCACAACAATTAGGGGAATACATGGTTTAAACCCTTTCATCCCCAATGATACAATTTGGAATCATCAGCTTGCAAATTTTTTTCTGACTAAGTTAAGCTTGCACTTAAGTATCGTTAGATGGAAGAATCATCTCTTTTGAAGAATTAGATAATGTTTGTTTTAATTAAATGAAAATATGAAAAACATGGTAAAATAAAATTCTGTCTGAAACGATTTTAGCTAATAAATTGACCCTAAATTCTTCATGCATGCATTTTTTAGATGTTTAAAGATTGATTTTAACTATTTTTAACAAAAAACAGTTTTTAAAATAGTATTGTAATAGTTTATTCATAAGTTATGATTCCAATTTTTTCCCCTCAAATTTTAGTTAAAAAATTAAGATTTTTTCCCACTGTTTTTTACCATTTTATTCTGGGTGCATAATGAATCTATTTCACAAATTTTAGATTTATAGAATACAAAAATAAACAGTTGAGACTGAAAGGTAATAAAAGTACGCAAAGTGCTCCCCTAATTGTTTTGAGCAGTGTATTATTGTGGATACAAGGGTATAGATACTTTTCTAAATATAGAGGCAAAATCGATATTTGTGCTAATAAATTTGGTTTTAGACGAAAAAGTATGAAAATTTCAGTGTTGTTCCTGTTCAAAGCTGGAAGTCACATCCTTACTAAACGATTTTTATATCAAATGGGCTACAATATTATATATATATTTCTTGATTTTATTCTTATATCGTAAAAGTCTAAAAATCATCAAATATTTTGTTCTTATCTATAAATTAATATATCTGTAGAATCCTTTTTATGCTGCATATCATCATTTTGACTTGCTCTGTATTATACAAGAATATCTAAGGAGCCGTGTTTACCTCATAATACTTTTTTAAAAGTCATGAAATCGTTTTTGCTGACGTCACTAGTATGTATAAACAAACCGGTGTGATGTTTTTTTGCTTGCAATTAAACTGGATTTAATTTACTATTAAAATAAAAATTATATAGATAATGGAAGGAGGTTTTAAAGATGCGGATAGTTCAGATTTGCTTAAAGTAGAATCCAAAATGGTGTTTTATAGTTTGTTTATAGTTACTAGTGACATCATAGATACCACGTGACAGCCACAAAGCGTTTTCGGAAGTGATTTTTCGTCCTAATTTTAAAATTCATTTTTCCCAATAAACTATGTAAAGAGTATTTTGTCGGAAACAAGAAGGTAAATAAAATATATAGTGGCTAAAACCAACCCCTTACTTAATAAATATTAGCTTTTGAAACAATAAAAAAAACGAAGTTGACAGAGTTCCACTCATATAACACAATTTTTTTTTTAAACAAATATAGTAGATACAATTTTGTTATCCCACAGCAAGAGATGGATAGAGGGAGCGAGATGGATAGAAGAGGTAAACCGAAACCGCGCGCCGTGTTCCATTCTACGTTCTAAAAGAACCTTTTCACCGGCACTTTTTATGATGATTTTGTTCGACACCTGATATGTTTGGCAGACGATAAACAAACGGCGGGAGTAATTTATTCTTTCGTCGGTGCCATGACAGGGCTTCAGAATAATTACATCACAGTTTATTTATGAATTGCTTTCGGAAACTTTCTTATTTTTTTGTATCTGTGGGAAGATGGATCTGTATATGTGTAGGTTACAATTGCAAATTGAGTAATTTAGCTTTAAATAAAACCTGGCACGATAGGTAATTGAGAACCATAGATATCATAGTTAAAGTATTAGATTGGCAGATCATGTGACCTCCAATGCTAACGACGGGACGCGCATGGAGGTCCAGAATAAGAGGGCAATGGGGCCAGGGTTTGCCTCCAGTTTTAGAAGAAAAACACTACGTAAAAAACCATTTAATTCTAAAAATACAAAAACATACCATAAAAATACTAGCAAAGCGTATCACGTTTTTTTAAAGTCACTAAAAAGATTCCAAAATGCAGTTAAAATTTTTATGGTCTTGTTTTGTAATTTTAGAATTAAATTGTATTTTTTCGTAGTGTTTTTCTCCTAAAACTGGTGGCAAACCCTGGCACCATTGCCCTCTTATTCTGGTCCTCCATGCGCGTCCCGTCGTTAGCATTGGAGGTCACGTGATCTGCCAATCTAATACTTTAACTATGATATCTATGTTGAGAAGCGAAATAACAAAATCATAAAATGAATAAGAAGTCATTTTAATTTTAAGAATTAATTTGGTTGCATAAATGACGTTATAAAGAAATTAACTTGAATTATGAATACGTGAATATTTATGGATGTAATAATTTCGACATTGTATTTCATATTTATGATGTGAAAAGGTGCATCATGTCACGTTCTTTTTCAGTGCAAAACATTAAAGCACACAAAGCATTCAGTGACTTATACGCTAACGTCTTAAACTTGTAGAATTTTAACTATTAAAATGGAACAGTACTAGTACATTTGTGGATTTAACCAAAGAACACACAAACAGCCAAGGTGAGACAGAATACGGACATGGTATAGTCAGTGGACATAAATTTTATCATAAAATATTGGATTTTTTTTATTTGGTTAATTTCAGTAAGGTAGATATAATAGTCATTAACTTAAATTTATTTAAGTGGAAGCATAATGTTTTTAAATGCGAAAGATATGTTGAAGGGACACATAGTTTTGTAAATTTTGTGAAGAATAACTTATTTTCTACATTCATACCTATTAAAATTAAAACAACGAATTAATTTTATTCCAAACAGAAGAAGAATACCCATTTTCTTTAATTTTTGAGCGATGCAACTATGAAAAGGCTAGAGAAGCATGCCCTCTGAATTGCATCTAAGTGAACATCATTAACCCTTATTCTCATAAAGTAGCATATATGCTACCTGGGGTTTTCCGCTACTTTCTGTTTGTTAAGTGAAGTCAGCGAGTATGTTGCATTGTTATTTGTTAGAAGAACAGTATAGAAGCTTCGTTCAGAGTGAAAAAATGTACAAAGTTAAAATTATTTTTGTTTTAGAGGAAGGTAACTTGTTGGGTTGTTGTGTTTGTGCATCATGTCTCGTCGTCTGTACAAGGAAAGTTCATTGAATTATTTTTCATATTAATTTTTTTTTACTTTGAAAAATATTTTTCACATTTCTTATGTTCTGTAGTTTTAAAAATTGCTTAAGTTGTTGGATTACCACTGTTTTTGGAAAAAAATACAGGCTAAAAACTGAAGGTTGCATATATGCTACCTTTTATAAAACTCTAATTAATTACTGTACTAATTATTTTAGAAAGGTTATGAAACTAAATAATCTTTATTTTAGCTGTAAAAAAAACAGAAAAAATTGAAAATTGGAAAAATTAAAAGAAATCGATGATCATGAGAATAAGGGTTAAAAGAAGTTGTGATTGCTTGATGGCGGAGTGTGTAACGCAGTTACGACTATCGAAAAGTTGTGAGTGACAGGACTAATTGCGACAGGCGTCTGTTTTTGTCAAGTGTCACTCTTACTGTTTTAGCAATAGTAGTTCGCTTTGATTAAAGTCTGAATTCGAAGAGTTGAATTCTAAAAGAAAGGACTGGGGCTAATATAAAACCATAATCGTGTTTCGTTGTTTTGAATCACATTCAGCTGATTAGAAAAAAAATGATTGTTGAACCCAAGGAAATCTGTTTTTAAGTCAGGATTACCTAAGCAAAATCATGTTTAATTGTAGCAGTTTCCCACGCGCGAAATTTTATTTTCTGTGGGATTTAACCGTGGAGTTAACCTATTAATGTTGGCAAATAGCCACTATTATTACAAATAGCCACTAGCTGGCCAAGAAAGCCAAAGGATCACGGAATTTTTATTTTTGGATAGGTATGAACGTTTTCTTTTTGTATCAATATAGACGTTTAAG
Organism: Oedothorax gibbosus; assembly: GCA_019343175.1. Lineage (NCBI taxonomy): Eukaryota > Metazoa > Arthropoda > Arachnida > Araneae > Linyphiidae > Oedothorax > Oedothorax gibbosus. Next base: position 290,897 of record JAFNEN010000396.1, read on the forward strand.
TAACATTTATTGCATAGGTAGAGTCAAACACTAGATGCAACGAATAAGACGTCAACTAGGTAACCAAATATGGACGTTTATTTCTTTTCGAATAAAAGACGCAGTTCAGTATGATGTTTTACGACAACGTCCTAATTTCGATGAATTTCCGACGTTTTTACGGCACTTAGAACTTGACCTAAAAAATTTCTTGCCAAGTTAGCTGCATAAAAAAGTCTGTCTCCCTCACCCCAAAAATAAGTGATTGATATCCTGCCTGTCAACACTTTACAACTCAACACACTGTGATTGATTCTCTCTTAAAACCTTATTCTAAAAACCTCGTGGTTTCCCGACTCCTTGAGCAATGTAAGTAGGTTTAAAAGAACTTTTATTGTTTTAAAATCCATATAAATGTTTCTAAGGAGGGATGTTCAGTCCCATAAGGCTTCATTTGTAAAGTTTCCAAGGATATTACACAACTCTTGTCCACCAAAAGGTACTTACTACTACTACTACTACATATATACAGGGTGAAGCAAATAAAACCGGCCCCAACGTGGAGATAAGAATACGACAGTTTCCCAGTCAAAAACCAAGGCAAAAACAGGTTTGCTAACATGAAGCGATTGATCGCTTCAATATTAAGCCCAAACAAACGCTTGGCGACTTATTTGCCGGCAACTACGCTATGGTTGGAAAAGCTAGTTGAAATGAAATATAAACAAGGTTTGTAGAGCTGATCAAAAAAGTTCCCACTAGTGATTATTTCGGTTGTTATTTATCGTAAAGAATCGGACCTTTTTGTTTTTGTTAATGCAAAACATTCTAAATTGATTGCAAAACAGGGGCCGTAGTGAGCCTAGTGGTCAGCGTCTCGGTCTCGGAAGGTCCTGCGTTCAAGTCCCGGTACCACTGAAGACCTACCGAGTATATTCGGAGTACGTGCTCGTTAAATCTGTTGGGTCCGAAAGTCCTCTAAGTTCCCATACCAAATCAATACCTCTGGGGGTGACAAGCCAATTCTGGGGGTCCTCTAGTTGGCCTCTGTCTCTAAAAATTAGATGGATCCACTTATGTGTGTGTGTTGTCTGTTGTGTCTGTCTTACTTGACGAAGGTTTATAAGCGGGTCGCTGACCAAGCACACAAACCTGAATGTATATGTCTACCAACCAACCAACCATTGCAAAACCCAGAATCTGGTGTTCAGACCCGTTTCAGAATGTTTTTGAACTTGTTGACAGCAGATCCTGGCTGACGCCATTTCGTAACTGATCGTTGCCTAGCACTCTTTTTTGGCACTTTTACACATTTAAATTCTTGAACAAACAACTAGTCACATTTTTTCCATGAATTCGTTTTAATATAATTTTCTACAATAAACACTCTCTGCTGTACTGTGAGTTTCATCTTCACCTGTAAACTGATATCCTTACACTCACACAGTCGCAACTCACAGTGACGCACTACGATCTGAACTGGCCAATAGTCCATGAGTAGCTCTAATGTGATGCTAATCCAATCCAACCAATGCAAAAACAGGTTTGTCAAGTGAAACTATTGCACGCTTGAATAATCTTTTATTTCCACTAGCTTTCAGGCGGCTTCAAGAGTTTTTCTCGCCAAGCATTTCAACGTATTCCTATCTCTACACCGGGGCCGGTTTTATTTGCCTCTCACACCAAGCCGGAATATATATATATATATATATATATATATATATATATATATATATATATATATATATATATATATATATATATATATATATATATATATATATATATATATATATATATATATATATATATATATATATATATATATATATATATATATATATACCCTTTTATGAAGTCTTCGTCAAGTGAGACAGACACAGAAAGAATTTTTACTGTCACAGAGAAAGGAACATACACCCAGGGCGAAGGCGGGAATCAAACCCGCACCCGTTACAGCGCGCAAACTGCTAGCTTAATGTTCCAAACCACTCGGCCATTCGGGCCCCAAAGGTACCTCAAGGTGAAGACTAAGTTGTTTCAGCTTATATGCTACAATATTTTGTTATAATCTAGATGAATATGGTGGTAACTTAAGTAATGGTTTCCTAAGATAACGGCACCGTCACCGTAACTCTACGCGTGACGTCACAGATTCGCTCCGCTACAATTCCGATCGTATTGTTTACGGCGAATGCGGTTTCCTCGAAATGAAGAAACGTAATCCGCAACCGATCCAAACGTAAACAAACCGATACATCGTGATTTTTTAGCCGGTTCGTAACTTCAATCAATATAAAAATGAGTTTGGATTATGACAATTTAGCTCTGCTAATACTGATGGAGGATGAGGAATCAAATTTAGAAAGTAGCCGGTAGAGGGAAAGTGAAATTTTCAAACATAGGACAACTGAAGGGGCTTTCCATATCCTCATACGTCGGCATCTACGAACAAAGATAATTTGTTTTAAATCATGTGCGCGAAGATTTAGTTTCGAAGCCATACAATCGCCACAAGAATCCTATAGCCCCAGAAGAGAAAGGCCGACTGAGAAGCGCTCTTTTCGAACATTTTTCCCTCGCAAAAGTAGCCGTTACGTGTCCGAAAAACGTGTGAAGAAGAGTCGGAAAAGCAAGAACGTCCGTGACGATGGTACAGATCCGTTACGGTTACGATTAACGTGTTGTTAGGAAACCATCGCCATACATTTGTACGTAAAAGGTTTCTGTGACGTCATACGTAACCGTTACGAATCTGGCGGATGACGGCACCGTAATCTTAGGAAACCATTACTTTAGTAGTAAATCAGCACCCTTTAGCGAGGGTGTTATTTCTTTTAAATATTAACTTCTGTGAAAATATTACTTTCCTTTTAAACTATATTTTCCTCTAGATATGAGAATAGTACAATAACATCATACACTCTAAAAACTAAATGTGTAAACTTGAAAATTTACACACGATTATGGGTATATTTCAAGAATTACACATATGAGGCACCAAATTACGCATTTGTATGTGTAAACGAGAGGCGTGTAAATTGACAAATGGTCAAAAACACATATTTATGTGTAAACATGAAAATATCAAGCATTTTACCCAGTATGGTGAGTGTTTTTTAATTTACACATATTTATATGTTAAAAAAACATCAAGCATTTTACCTAGTACTGTGAGTTTTTTTTTTAATTTACACACATATATGTGTTAAGAAAATCCCATGCTTAACATCACTCTAAACTTTATTTTACAATTCAGCAAAAGGCTGGAGAGCCCAGTCAGTAAGCCGCTTGCCTTTGTATGCGAACGATCCCAGGTTCGGGACCGAGTATTGTTAAAATAACTGCTGACCTTTTAACGGTCTGTGTGTGTGCAGCTAAAAACTATTCTTCGGAATAATACCCCGTGTAGAGGAAGTGCACTTTAAATATGCTCCAAAGTCACAAAGCTGCAGATGACCTTGACCGTAAAAAAATTGCGTTGGATGCCTTCTCAGGTGTCGGCTCGTCACTTGACTGTGTTTCTCAATTATGACGCCCGTCGCCAATATCCCTCGTGTAGCTCTAGTGTGACGATATTTCAACATAAAACCCTAACAATCCACTGTTAGTTTGAATTGGCGTCGCACTAGAGCTACATGAGGGCTATTCCTAAGAAAATAACTGCCGACCTATAAACGACCCGTGCAGTATTATAAAGATAGAACGAAATTATAGCTATTGTTTACTATTGCAACTGCTTTTCAGCTGCCAATTGACACTACGTTCTTGAATTGAGCTTTAGCGCAGTCAAAGAGCGCTTTGTTTTCGCAAACTTCTATCAAACAGTTTGATAAAAATCGTATAATAAAAATGCAAACAGTACGTAAAACAAACAGTTGTTGCTGAAAATACGATTAAAACACATTAAATAATTAAATATAGTTTTTTAAAGAAACTTTAAATATTTGTAAATCGTTTGAAAAAACTTTTGAAGAATGTATAGTACTACTCAACTCTTTTTTTTTATTAAAATAATAGTTCTTTGTTCGTGTTCTTTTCGCTGTGGAATATATTTGCGGCAAAGGCTTCTATGGCTTTCAGAAAAATAAATAAATGTATAAAATTAGTTATAACTTCGAAGTCAACTAAAAAAGAAGATAATTTTATAACGCCACTCTTTCGTATGAATTTCGCCAGCAGGTGATGTGCAGCTGATTTTTATCGGAAGAGTTGAAAAGAAAAATAAACATATTCCACGCTTGCAAGTTAATGCAGCGGAAACCGGGATTTGATTCGGAAAACATCTGTCACTTATTTTGCTCTTCCGTACCAGAAATTTGAATTGTTGTCGCTGTCTTATTATAGGTAGTCCTATGGTCAGTTCGATATTCTCACATTCAATTATTTCAAACGTAATGTTTAATCATTTTCATATATAGCTCAAAGTGTTTTTAAAAATGTGTGCTGGAAATTCTGAAACAACATTTTTTTGTTGGAAAGGTTTGGATTATTTTGTTAAAAAATTTATCAAGGTAAGTGTGAGTAATGTAATACTTTTTTCTGTTGAAATAAAAATGTTTTCTATAAATTGCTTTGGTTTCTTCATTCAACCGATACATATAGTATTATTATAAAATTATTTAGTTATTACTTGTTAAAAAAGAAAAACAGTAGGGAAAACTTTATAATTTCTACTTCTTTATAGTTAAAAGTATTATTTTTACGATGCATATTTGTGTCTTAAATTCTGGTTATTAATCAAGAATGTTTTACATTGAAAGATAAATTTATTTTTTGTGTAATGATCCATTACATTTTTGTAACTTGCTGTTTTTCTTTTAAAGTAATTTTAATATGTAAAGTCAAAGTGCTAAATCACTATAGTTTAATATTGAACAGTTTGTTGTATTTTAAAATAGTTTCTTCTAAGTTTGTAAAAATATGTAATTGTGACAATTATATTTTACTGTTAATAGTGGATTAGTTTTAAATTTAACTTTATATTCTACGGTGGATACACGGGAAAATGCAAAATGGAAAATTTTAACAACGGAGAAATAAGAAACGGAACTTCTGTAAATACACGGGAAAATACTTAACGAAACGGGAAAGTCCCGGCAAATCTGCTGCTGGTACTTTACCCGTTAATTTCAGGATTTTTTTTTACAGTGTATCATGAATTGAAATAACTTGATATATAAGAAGTAGTGTAGCATTATTATTGTGTTGTTCGTTGTTTATTAAAATTGGATGGTAATTTCCAAAGTGATTAAATCTATAAAAAATATTCCACATTATTTTTATTTTTTGTTTCATATTATAACTCAAAAAATTTTGTTGTCTAGAAATATGTATTTAAGTGTAATATGGTTAGGCACGTATATTGTATGTATGCATTTCTAAATTACTTAATAAAGTGTGTATTTCTGAATTACTCAATAAAGTGTGTCTTTCTCAATTAATCGGTAAAGTGTGTAATTCTCGATTGCACAATAAAGCGTGTAATTCTCGATTGCACAGTAAAGTGTGTAATTCTCACTTACACAGTCTAGTGTGTAAACTGAAATTACACGCTTTTTTACACACATAAACAAATCATTCTAGTGGCAAAAAAATACCTGCTTTCGTGTGTAAATTTACGCATTTAGTTTTTAGAGTGTAGTAAAACAAGTTTTAAATTAAGATTTCATCCGGTTACTTAAATATTAATTAATATAGTTTAAAAATAGTAGCTTATCGTGTCTATAATTATCTTTAATTTCAAAAATTCGAAATTTAATAATTATATGATAAGATAATAAATTTTCTTCGAATTTGTTTTATCTTCGATTACGACTTTTATGTCTGGTAAAAAAAAGGCTACCCAGCAAAGCAACACGTCATTAGATGCTTTTTTATTCTTTACTTATATTTTAATTAGAAATGTGTTAACTTCAAACAAACGATAGATGAGATCAAGCAAGCTCCTTCCCCCCCCCCCCCCCACCCCCACTCCAGTCGACCGATTTTCGAACAGCAGCGTGGGTGAATCATCGTGATCGAAGAAGCCTCAGAACCGTTTCAGACGATAAATAGGGGAGAGGGGCACTTGATCCCCCTTTGGACACGCCGGGATTAAATGTTCCTGGTGAAGATGGCATCTGAACTGGTGAAGCCTAACATTTCGGGGAATGTTACTCCTTTGAGTGGTGTGGATGCGGACTCTTAAAACTATTTAATCACACTGCTAAAAAAACCCTGCATTTAACGGATTTATTTTACAGAAAATATCCAGTAGCAAAATTGCAAGAGTTAGGTTGAGTTTAATTATCGTCGCACTAGAGATACGCAAAGGCTATTGGTGAAGGGCGTCGTCATTTCGAACCACAGTCAAGTGCCTAGCCGATACCTGAATAGACACCCAACGCAACTTTTCAGAGCGACACTGTACGCGGTGTTGGGACTTTGGAACAAATTTTAATGTGCACTCCCTTTATTAGAGCGTGTGGTTCTAAAATACGACGCCCGTCGCCAATAGCCCTCGTGTAGCTCTAGTGCGACTATAATTCAAACTGAACTGAACTGAACCTTTATTAGAGCGACAGCCCAGACCTAAGTTATTTTTGCACGAATAAAACGTATCGGAATTACGTATCAATTTACAGGTATCGGGTGCAAAAAGTACGTAAATTATAAGTTAACTTAAGTCATTTTCTCAAGGATAATTTTACGTATGTTTTAGAAAATATTGTTAAAAGTTAATAATTAATCTGCCAGGCACTTTCCGTCGGCCGAAACTTTTGCCAGACGCTTTAAATGTCCCTGTAATGTTCAGACTTTGTCCAAAGCATCTGGTGGAGCGATATGGCGCTGCATATTTTCTAACTAAACAAAAATGTATTTAAATCGAAATGATAATCTTTCTTCGTTTTCATTGCTTATCAACTCAGCTTTATTTATGTTACTATAAACCGTTTACAGGTCGGCAGTTCAATCGGCATCAAATTTCGGAGAATGTTACTCCTTTGAGTGGTGTGGATGCGGACTCTTAAAACTATTTAATCCATAGATATCATAGTTAAAGTATTAGATTGGCAAATCACGTGGCTTCCAATGCTAACGACGGGACGCGCATGGAGGCCAAAATAAGAGGGCAAAATGGCCAGTGTTGCTGCCACTTTAAGGAGAAAAAATACTACGAAAAAATACCATTTAATTCTAAAATTACAAAAACAATATCGTAAAAAAAACTAGCTGCATTTTGGAATCTTTTTAGTGACTTTAAATCCTTTTCTAGTATTTTTTTATCTAGTAATTTTAGAATTAAATGGTATTTTTTCGAAGTATTTTTCTCCTTAAAGTGGCAGCAACACTGGCCATTTTGCCCTCTTATTTGGCCTCCATGCGCGTCCCGTCGTTAGCATTGGAAGTCACGTAATCTGCCAATCTAATACTTTAACTATGATATCTATGATTTAATCACACTTAAATAATACCTTGTTATGTTACAGAAAACTTTCAGAAGCAAAGAAGAAAGGGTTAGGTTAGGTTGAGTTATCGTCGCACTAGAGACACCTAGGGGCTATTAGCGGCCCGGGTGTCGTAATTTAGAACCACAGCCGATACCTGAATAGACCTTTTTTTAAGGGCGACATCGAACACGGCGTCCGAACACATTTTACCGTGCACTCTCTCTGCACAGGGTATTCGTTGGATATTTTAGATGCATAGACCGTTTACAAGTCGGCAGTTCTTTTGGCAATGTTCGGACCCGAACCTGGGAGCTTTCGCGTGCACACAAATACTGTAGCGGTAGTGCCTCATCAACCCACAGTCTACCTAAAGGATCATCAAGGTGGAAATGAGTTACCTCGGCTTATATACTACTATTAACGTTGTAATCTGGAATAGTGGTAGGAACGTGGCTGTAAATCAGCGCCACCTAGTTGTTGATCGCATATTGAGGTTGCGTGTGTGATGAACTGCCACACCACTCCCCTCCTAGAAACAACGAGGTAAGGAACCGCGCGCGGGTTGCTTCGCTGTGCGTTGAGCTGCGGTCAATTTGCGTGCCAGCCCTTGAGTGCATTAGCAGCGAGTTGCAACCGTGGGCATCGTTGGAGTGGGTGACGATCACGTCTTCGGGTCACCACTGTAGCGGTAGCGGCCTCAGCAACTCACAGTCTACCAAAAGGATCCTCAAGGTGGAGATGAGTTACCTCGGCTTATATACTACTATTAACGTTGTAATCTGGAATAGTGGTAGGAACGTGGCTGTAAATCAGCGCCACCTAGTTGTTGATCGCATATTGAGGTTGCGTGTGCGGTGAACTGCCGCACCACTCCCCTCCTAGAAACAACGAGGTAAGGAACCACGCGCGGGTTGTTTCGCTGTGCGTTGCGCTGCGGTCGAGTTTCGTGCCAGCCGTTGAGTGCATTAGCAGCGAGTAGCAACCGTGGGCATCGTTGGAGTGGGTGACGATCACGTCCTCGGGTCACCACTGTAGCGGTAGCGGCCTCAGCAACCCACAGTCTACCAAAAGGATTCTCAAGGTGGAGATGAGTTACCTCGGCTTATATATTACTTTTAACGCTGTAATCTGGAATAGTGGTAGGAACGTGGCTGTAAATCAGCGCCACTTATAGTTGTTGATTATATATTGAGGTTGCGTGTGTGGTGAACTGCCACAGTTCTATATATTATAGTACTAGCTAGTACTAATATTTGTAATGCCACGGAAAAATTATGTTGATAGCATTTTCCAGAAACAAAGCAATACAGAAAATATTCGTGCATAAAAGATATTTGCTGTATTGCTGGGTTAACAGAATAAAATAAGTCAACCTATGACCTAACCGATTGGTATACGAACCCATGTCGACCGAATTACACCCAGGCGTGCTGATCACAAATATAATATTAACCAATTATAATTTAAAAGGGTTAGGGAAGTTCCAAAAAGTTATTTTTCTCAGGCTTTATTTTACTTAATGTTACTTTATCTCCTATCAATGGATGTATTTACATTAGTTAATTTAACTAAAATGCATTAGTGTTTTTTGTTTGATTTGAATGTACTTTGAGAACAGAGAAACATTCATTTTGATCGGGACAAAAAAAATAACATAAAGATTACATTTTTAAAATAAACCTTCTTTTGTCCTTGACATTTAATACCGGCTACATAAAAATATCCAACAGCAAATACAAGATCAAATAGAAAAAATATTTGTTTTTGTGGGGTTGATCAAACAAACACGGGGGTAAGCTCGCCCTCCTATTTCTAAAAAACAAACAAAATAAAAACACAGTAGAACAAGATTCGATAAAAACAAATAATGTCGTCAAACACCTCCGAAATCGTCTGAAAGCAGAAGGATAGAACAAAAATGTTCTACGTGGAACACCAAATCCCGTCGAAAAGCTCCAAACCGCACAAAAATCTATTTAGTCCTCTCCCTAGGGAGCAGGATTTTTAGGATTTCCCCTCACGTATTTAATCCTCACTACTGGTCGGAAAGCTACGCCAAGATTGGCGACAAATCTCCAGCATTGGGTGTTTTTTCCTCTTTCAGTAATAAATAAAACTCCACTTAACCGTTATTCCTTTAAGAGGCATGTTCAGTTCTTTAGAACTAATGCATTAGTTATGAAATCGCATCCTATGTATTGCTTTGCATGTAAGCATTTTTTCATCGGGTATGAGAATCGACATAACGGCCAAATAAAACAAGTTTCATGGGAAAATATCATCCGGTTGTTTAATAATTAATTGATATAGTTTAAAAATGGTGTTACCATCTTCAGAATATTTTGGAGGACGTAAAACTTTAAAAATGATAAATAAGCGGATGCTATTTTCCTTTCAAATTTGTTTTATTTTGCTGTTATGACGATTCCCATACCCGGTGAAAAAATGCTAACATGGCAAAGCAATACTTTTGCAGAAGATGCTATTTCAAAACTAAATCATTAGCTCTAAGAGATTGACCAACAACTGCACATTCCTCTTAAATAACAACTTTGAAATACATTAAATGGTTATTAAAAAATGTATTTTTATGTGGTATAAAATTGGCGACTCGTTCTGTTTTTGGCGCGTTGTACAACTTCCGAATCGGCAGCTCTCTTCCCCAAACAAGGGGTGCGGTTGGGGGGGGGGGCGTAAATGTTTCAAACGATGTTCTCTCTTTTTGAGCACGTTCGAATCTTTTGCTTTTAAGGACAACACATGGGAGTAAGTCGATGCCACATCACCTCTCCTAAGGTGGTTTCCTCTTTCGGAAGTTTTTGTTTATCTGTGTTGCAAAAAGTTTACAAGAGTTTCCAACAGCCATATTCATAATGTTAGTTATGGGAAAAGGTATGATAAATGTATTAAGAAGTGTACGAAAATAACTTTTACTTTGAATTAAACATAAATGCGTGACGTTATGAGGTATTCGTCTGCCCTGTTCAGAGTGGGTGGCGTGGACTTTCCACCCGTTTCACTTGCACACAACGGAAATTCCAGAAAAGCGTGGCTTTTGCGTACCATGGTTTGCGAACCCCTCTCCCCATCTCTGAACCGTGAAATAAAAGAATTCGCTAAGTTCGTTTCGTATTGCTGTTGTATGTAAAGACTGCTTTGAATTTTTAATATAAGGGCAATTCTACCATAATTTTTAATTTTATGTCCCTTGGGCATAACTTAAAAAAAATTAATATTTCTTTTCAATTTTTTCTTATTATACTAATAGACAGATTGCAAAACGGAATTTTAAAGCAAAGAAACTCTAAAAAAATTTTAAGCACAAGACAATGAAGAAAATTCCTTACCTTCCCATGTCCCGAATGTTAAATTTCTAGTTTAGGGCTCAAACTAACACATTTTTGAGCAAAAAATTACATTCCTTTGGATTTTAAATTGAACTAATACTATATCTTAACAAATTCCTTCCATAAAATTTTGGCTTTTAATATTTATAATGTATATTTCTCCTCTCCTAACTTTGTCCCTGGGTTTTGGTACATTCACTGACCTCATTACTAAAGTGGCGAAGAGAGGCACTGGATGGAGCTACAGTGATTCTTCAAACATGAAAACTGTATTGCAGAAAACTCACATTTCAGTTAGTAGCCGCATTTTTTTGCTATACTTCACCAATAAGCCCAAAAGTTAAAAACCCCAGTAAAATGAGATGCGTGGCTGTATTACTTTCCTTACAACCCCCCCTGGTTAAGGTTAATTTTCGCTTAATGATTGAATTTTTTTCTATTAAATATGTTTAAGTGGAGTATAAGGAGTAAAAAATCCATTTTTATTAAACTGGAGTTAGTTTCAACACAAAAAAGGCATAAAAACATCGTGAATTTCCTCACCGTCCGTTCTTTACCTTCTGTTCCTAACCGTCACAATGATCTAGGGATGGAAAACCGAAACCTGTTTTAAGACTAACCTGTTTGTTCGTGACTTCGGTTTCATTGAAAATTAGTTATTTTCATAAGGCCAGTTTAAACCGGTTTCTTTGAAACCGTTTTTTTTTTAAACTGCCATCACTAAATTTTTTGTAAAACAATTCAAATGAGCCTTGCTGAACTTTTTTTTGTAATTTTTTAAACCCTTATAAACCTTTTTACAAATATTTAAAGTGATTTTGAAAAAATAAATTTCACAAGTTTTTTATGCCTGAAATTAAAAATTATGGTAGAACTGCCCATAAGGCAAAAACTATATTGCTTAGTTTTAACTCTAATATACAGTTACAAAATTTTAAATATAAGACCGCACTTTTTTTAAACCTTGCCAACCCCTTTTGAGGCACCGAAATTTAGAAAGAGAGTAGGACTGATTGTGGTTGAGGTAATTTTTTTAGGCACTCTACAGAAACCTTATCCATTGTTAACAATCCCTTAGAGGACACACGTCTTTCATGTTTTCTAAAGGAGTCTCTCTTTCCCATTACATGCTCCTCTCTATGTGTGGAAGTGCAAGTGCCACCGTACGCATCTGCCACGTGTGCAATCACCACGCAATCTCGGCTTCTACGAAGAAGAAAAAGAAACCTGCTCTCGAATCCTGTTCAGAATCGTATATAGCCTTCGCAGTTTCCTTAAAATTATACTTATGATTTAGACATTGAAATTTTAAGATTAAATCTGAAATATGATACCGATTAGCTATTCCGACAGTTAGTTGCTTTCTTTGTGAAGAACGCGTCGACTTTAACCTGTTCGATGTATCTTTATAAGTAGAAATAAATAAAAAAATTTCACAGACGGATTTAATTTTATTTAGAAAAATCCAAACAAACAACGAACGATGCGTTCTGCTTACACCATAACCTCTTAAGACCCCAGCAAAATCTTACATGTATATATTCTTCATCTAAACATACTTTTCATTCAAATATATACTAAAAAGTATGTTTTGCAAAGTAATTAAAAAAATAAGTTTAATAGTTACTGAGAGACACGCCTTAAGCTCTAAAAATACACATTTTGTGTGCTATAAATGCAAAAAAAGGCGTATAACTTTTTTATAGTTAACAGTTACTTTTGACATTATTTTTAAATACAAAATGCCTTTAAAATTAACTACTAAAAGAACTTTTTGAAAAGTTTAAAGAAAGAACTAGTTAAAAGTTATTTTTTTAAAGAACTCTAATATCGTATAGACCCTCGTTCAAATTAATTTTTTATAGAAATAAATGACAGATACTTGTAATCAAGGCTGAAAACTTATTTAGGGATATTCTCCAATGGACCAGGTCAATTTCGAAACTAATTAACATGTTAATTGTTTGTGGGGAGGTTTTAAAAAATGTCCCTAAATGGGGACCCCAGGTCGCAAGAGGATATTGAGGTGAAAGGTAGAAAGTCGGATTTGGCGATATTTTTTTACTAAAACTTACTTTTACCCGTTTCGGTTTAGATGGATGTCTATTTCTAGCCTCCGTAATGGGCTCTAATACAGATAAGAACACAGCTCGTAGATTAGAGTCGCGGTCAAATGACGAGGTTGACTCTTGAGGACCTTGAGGTGACATCCAACGGAACCTCCTAACACGTCGTACGCTCGGTTTGTTTACTTTGCGCGTCACAGAATTTAAGGTACATCAGTCCCATAGTATACTCGGGATCACCGCAATTACATTTTTTAAAATTATTTTTGCCAAAAAAAATTATCCTTCTGGAGGGATGTGGCAGGTTTTGAACCCGGAATCCTCTCGATGAGAGACCTACTTTCTGACGACTGTTCTACGATTTATTGTGTCTTTCTTTCGACTAAGAGCTTGTCGCCATCGTAACGCCCTTAAAACTTCCGAACCCTAAAACCTATAAGAAATCCAAAATTTATATTCCATATAGCAAGAAACTAAAAAAAAAGTATCCCCCTAAAATAAAAGTTTCATATAGAAATCGAATAAAACTTGCCCATCCAATTGACCTTAAGGAGCCTCCTGAATATCGGAAGAATATTTTGCATGAAATCCGGAGCAGCGTATTAACATTTACGGCCTGCAAGGGATTTCCAAGTCAAATGAACACACAAGTTTTCTGCCAAGTTGGCGTTTTTACGCTCTCGCCCCGTCAACTCGCAGCATTCACGACTCATTGGCTGGCCAACATTGGCGTTTTTCTTGGTTCGCAAACAGACGAATCCGGGAAAATTTTTCAGTTTGTTTGGTGACGAAGTTTGAAAGGTTTAGATTGCATTGAATGGGGATATTTTTAATGGAGTGGGATTGGGGACTTTATTTTTACAAAAATGAACTTTCTACAATTACTTGGTGTCGCTAGTTTTAAGTACAATGAAAGTTAAAATGTAAAATATGCACTTAAATTTAAAACTAAGACATATATTTTAATAAACAAGAACTGTTTTAATAACAAGTATTAAAACGCCAATATCCTAAAAAAAATAAAATCATTTTATTTTTATTAAAAATACTGACCATATGGATGAAAGATAATGTATTTTCAGAGTGCAAGGGAAGGGGTCGACATTATTTTACGCAGTCAGTCAGAACTAAGCTAAATACGTCTCATAACCAAATTTCTCCATACACGCTCTAATAATCTTTATGATTATTATTTCAATACATTTGAGAAATCCTCTTTTTATTAAATGTCGAAATTGTTTTTCTTAGACTTTGTATCTTGTACCCCTGTCAAGTATGAAATTACTTCTATAGTGTGTCGTGGTGCACACTTTGGGAGCTATTTGACTGAAGGGTTGTTGACTTACCCAGAAGGGTGTAATGGAGATGAGAAAAAAAGAGAAGAACAACTTTAAAACCGAGTCTTTTGGCGGCTTTTTTCGAGGATGTGCCAAAACTCCCTGATGTATCTCCCGAGCTTTTTTCCCGCCAAAAAACACTCTACAATGTTGCCACGCGGGCCAGCTAAATCATTACTCTGTTACAAGAAAGATAAATGTATTCTATTAAAATAGCAGTTGGCTTCCACTTAAATTATTTCAAAAGAATTTGATATATATTATCTTTTAATTATCTGAAGGATACAGACGTGTAAATCCTTCCCCTGACTCAAAATTTAGGGATTTATAATTTTACTAAATTGTAAAAGTTGAAATATGGAAGTGTCATTTTCATCTGCCACAGGAATATAATTAAAAAAATAAAGAAATTATTTATAAAAATTACAATTTTCATCTGGGCAACGTCAATAAATTTACACTTCAACCAATTTCTCAAGTTTACCTCCCTCAGGGTTTTTTAAACAAGGTTTGGTTGTATTTTTAAGGGAAGGGGGTGAGGGGGGGGGGTAATTTTTAAGGGTACCCAAAACATTATTTCTAGCGATAATAACATAAACTTGTAAATTATACTGGTTTTATATAATGTTCACTATAAATAAACATTTTCTAGCAATAAAAACAAATATTTACAAGTAGTTTTTTATTTATTAAAAAAAGTAAAAATTTTGAACTTTTTTTAAAACGCTACTCCTCTTTCAATTTTGAGAATAACTCCACTAAACTTTTATAGTTTGTTTTTAGAACTATTTGTTCAAGAACTGCGCATGTATTTTAAAATGTGAGCTACATTTAAAAAGTAACATGCATTTATACTGAAAATCACAAAAAAAATTACAAATAATTGAATTCAAAATTTAAAAAAAAAACTATACATAGTAGACCTTATTCCATGTACAATTTTGTGCACTATTTATATAAGAACACAGGTTAAAAACTTCAAAATTCTAACTTAATTAGCAAAAAAAACCTTAGGCATTTATTAAACACAAGAATTGAAAAACGCGAAACAGAGAAAACAGGTTGAAAGCAGACTAAATACGTATTCAAACTTATAGGAGTGACTCCAGAAAATATTTAAAAACTTTTTTTCTACAAAAGATATTATTATGAAACTTTCAGTAAATGTTCGGAAAGATATTGTGAATAATAAGAAGTAAAAACTGAAAAATGGATATTTTGACCAATTTTTGGGTACCGTACGTATCCCCTTAGACAAAACTAATAAATTTTTAAAAATATTTAATAATCAGATGTTTTTTTAAGAATTACTAAAACAAGCCATATAAAAAACATCAAGTCAGAAAATGATAAATTTTTTGTAACTTGAGTTTTTAAGCATTCTGACATTTAGATTTTGAACGATTGTTTTTTACACCGCCTACCGTGAAAGTGTCCCTTAGTGAACTTGTGACACTTTGTGTGTTGTGAACAACAAGTGAACAAATGTGTTTAAAGCATAGATATCATAGTTAAAGTATTAGATTGGCTGATCGCGTGACCTCCAATGCTAACGACGGGACGCGCATGGAGCCCAAATAAGAGGGCAAAATGGCCAGTGTTGCTGACACTTTAAGGAGAAAAATACTACGAAAAAATGTCATTTAATTTTAAAATTACAAAAAAAATACTAGAAAAGGATTTAAAGTCACTAAAAAGATTCCAAAATGCAGCTAGTATTTTTACGATATTTTTTTGTAATTTTAGAATTAAATGGTATTTTTTCGTAGTATTTTTCTCCTTAAAGTGGCAGCAACACTGGCCATTTTGCCCTCTTATTTTGGCCTCCATTTGCGTCCCGTCGTTAGCATTGGAGGTCACGTGATCTGCCAATCTAATACTTTAACTATGATATCTATGGTTTAAAGACAGTAAAAGTTAAATTTTAAAATGGGAAAGTTCTTTTAAGAAACCCTGTATTTTCATTACTAAGACTTTTTTGTAAAGCCTTATATTGAGAAATTAGATTGAGAATCTGAAGTAAAACTAACCACAGGGGATATTTCGTAATTTGAAAGCACTCTCTTTCATTTAGTCAATTTAATAACAGTTAAAAATAGCAAAGTGTTCTTCTCCTATGCATCGCTAGTAACAACAACTGAAAATGGAGGAAGCTAAACGTTTTTTCTTGCTTTAAAAAACGGTATTGTTAAGATAGATGTGGAACGAACAGACGTTAATTAAGCCTGTAAAACATTCTTGAAACAGTCCCTTGTGCCAAAATGTTTAAAGTAATGGAACATTTTCACTATTTTTTTTATGCTTGGTAAACACGAGTGTCATTTAGTAAGCTATGACTACGTATACTCAGTCTGGGTTTGAGCACTGAGCTCAATTCGTTTTTGGAACTAAGTATTTAAAAATTAGTCGCTAACTAGTTTTTACTATATGAGTTGAAATTTGAATTTTCAATGCATTAATATTTTAAAAACTGAATATAAAAGTTATTTTTCTGTTTTAAATATTTTCACGGGACTCAATAATACCTTTGACTTTTTTTATTTATTAACATTTTCAAATTTAGATATTTTAGCTTCTACACTACGTTTATAACGTAAAAAGTGGAAGGTATTATAATCGTTCAGTCCATCCGTCTGTCACCCCACTTTCACAGAACGAACCGCAAGTCGTGCAAACAAGTGGGATCCATCATTTTGAAGCAAAAAATCAGGCTAGGTTACATCCCAAATTTCATTTAAAAAATTTAAATAGAAGTATATTTAAAATTTAAATAACTAAAAATTTAATGTATATTGAAATAACATGCAAATTCCATTTTCGTTCAAGATTTTCACTGTTGCCATTTCGTCAAACGTACGAGAAACTTTATTTGAAATAAAAATAAAACTCTTGAAAATCTAAAAATGAAGAAAATGCATTGACTCGAGGAGCAATTAAGTGCTGAAAGAATAACAAAGAAAATACGCAGGTGAAGACTAGAGGAGCAGAAAATGGTTGGAAGTTCCAGCAAAAGATGACTATACTCTAAAAAACGATTACTCCATCTAACGGAAATATAACTAGCTAATATGCTGCATGTAGGGGAGAGTGGGTGCTAATGGGACGCAGGGCTAATGGGACAAGGGAAAGGGACAAAAAGCGGAGAAAAATATACTTTTTTACAAATGCTTCTGCACTACAACATTGTAACAGTTAGACTTCACATTTTAACAACCAAATATCGGCCATTTAAAACGTGTGTTGAAGTGGAGAGAAGAATTATTGTTTTGGAGAATCCAAAGTAAGTTAAAAGTGTACCTTTTTTACACTCTTAAAGTATTAAATAAAAACTTTTGTGAATTAAACTATAGTTTAAGGTAGAATACATATATCCTAGATTGAGATATTGTATGTCAAATACTGTGGTAAAATACACTTGGTTCTGTGTTGGATCATTTATAAATAATAACACTGTGGGGTCTAATGAGACATAAACTATGGGGTCCAATGGGACACGAATATACCTAGCTTTATATGCTTCTCTTGGATAGGGTAGGGTAGGTACATATATATTCAGGCTTGTGTGCTTGACCAGAGACCCGCTTATAAGCCTTCGTCAAGTAAGACAGACACAGAAAGAATTTTTACTGTCACAGAGAAAGGAAGTACACCCAGGGCGAAGGCGGGAATCGAACCCGCACCCGTTACAGCGCGCAGACTGCTAGCGTTATGGTCTGCGATCCAAACCACTCGGCCATCCGGGCCCCCTTCTCTTGGAGAATCTATATAAGTCTCTAATATCTTATTCAGTTAAGTTGCCAAAAACTTTTTTAAACTTTAATTTTAAACTTTAGACCATTTTTCGTTGTATAATAAGTGAAAGTTCAAGTAGCTTTATTGATGACATATTTTTCCATCTGCAATTTCCTTAATTAGACCTGAACAGAGCTTGACGAAGACAAATGATTTGTTGTTGGTAAAATTTGCTAGAAAGCAAACTATTCTGTATTACGTTGGATTTTTATCTGCAATAGATAGCCATGAACTGCGGGTAAGCTATTTGAAGATAAAGACGGTCTTTTTAAATTCACGTACCCTTACCCCACGTACCTCACGTTACCCCTGAAAACGAGGGCAAGTATGGGATAAATTTTAGAAGATTTAGTTACAAAACTCCCATTTCCAGTGATTCAACAAAAATTATGGGAGATCTTCGATTTTGAGTTTTAACTTTGATATTTCACCTTTCAATGGGAAATAATTGTTTTTAGAAAATAAAATTTCATTATGTATTCATTATGTAAATGGTATTTGCCTTAAAATTTTATTTTCTGGTCATTTTCTGATTGCTTTTCCATTTTTGGAAATTTTAATTAAGGCAAATTTACCATGTCCCATTAGCCCTGCACTCTGTCTCATTAGACCCCACATATGGGGGCTAAAGGGACATTTTCATGTTTGTTTAAAATGCTTAGCAATTGAAATATGGTAATGTTTTAACATCTGTCGAATAATTTTTTACGTAGACAATTGTTCAGTTTATGAGCTTATAAAAAATAATTTTAAATTCTTGTATTTTTGCTGAAATACAGAGGTTAATAAAAATTTGTCCCATTAGCCCCCACTCTCCCCTATATCGCCATTATTTGACACCATTCAAGTTTAGTTCCTCTATGTTTCGGAGAAAAAAAATTCTCCGAAGAGTAGCTAGAAACCCCGGAAAGTAGTTTTAGCTTCCACACTACGTTTATAACGTAAAAAGTGCAAGGTATTATAATCGTTCAGTCTGTCCGTCTGTCTGTCACCCACTTTCACAGAACGAACCGCAAGTCGCATAAACAAGTGGGATACGTCATTTTGAAGCAAACAATCAGACTAGCGTACATCCTAAATTTCATTAAAAAAATTAAATCAGAAGTATATTTAAAATTTATATAACTAAAAATTTAATCTACATTGAAATAACATGCAAATTCTATTTTCATTCAATATTTTCACTGTTGCCATTTCGTCAAATGTACGAGAAACTTTATTTAAAATAAAACTCTTGAAATATATTTATTTATGTGATATTATTTAGTTTGGATTGATGTCATATCACAATAGAGTTCTTTTGATGGCTCATTATATATGCATGAGGAAAGATGCATAGCGAAGTCTAACTTGGTATAAAAAATATGCAAAAGTTCGCTTTTATTTTTAAATGATCAATTTTACTAATTATTTATTCTTCACTTTTTCGAAAGAAAATTAATGAACGTGGGAAATTGTGGCGACTAAAAGATATTTATTATAAAATAAATTGCATCATTATGCTTCGAATTTGAAACAAATTTAGCAAACGATTATGAGTAATTCTTAATTTGCGAAAGAAGATTAATGAAAATAGTTAATTTTGGCGTCTAAAAGTTTGAATTAAAAATAACTTATTAGCTAAAGGCCCTCTTTGGCGAATTTCTTTCTGAGGTGTATAAATAGTGCGTTTTTTTGTTGAGCACAAATATTGTGTGGAAGCGGTTTAAGTGACAGATTCTGTAACAAACCTACTTTTATTATTATGACCAGCATAAACACCTTATAGAGTGAACGTGGTTCGAATCCGGACATTCTCGGTGTCTTACCAACTGAGCAAGAGTGATGGCATAATGGAAAGCAAATAGTAGAAATAAAGAAATTGAAAGAGAAGAAATAATTCATAAAATCCAAAATGACGAGTTCTCAAGACAGCGAAGACAGACATCGTACCTTATAAACAAAAAATAGTTTTGAAAATATGATGGTAAGAACGGAAGTTGAAAGGAGGGTGGGTGGACAGGCTAATGAACATAAAGACGGAAATACAGGCAGATGGACAGAAAGTTTAAAAAATAGGCCTCTGATGACATACCTTCAAGAAAAAGAATTTTTAAAACCGAAGGTTCAGAAAGAAATTTGTAAAGTGTACAGACGAACGGAAATCTCCGCCACATCAAAAAGTTAAAAAATAGCGGAGCTGTGGAGTAAAAGAATCCAAGGCCCTGTGCGAACTAAAAAGCCAAGGAGTAATCAATATGTTACTTGAAAAAACATGCACATTCAGTTCGTCTAAGAGTTGTTATTTCGACAGATTCAACCACAAATCGACCAAATTTCCACTTCCACAACCCGATTTTGACGATTTACAGACACTGTCTTCTTTATTCATTGAAACAATCTCCTCCAATTCATACAGATTTATAAATTTCAAAACCTCAACTCCAAAATCCGACACTTAGATTAATCCTCGCTCCCAGATCTTTTCCGATTCCCTCCAAACGATCCTTTAAACCGGAAGCAGCCGATAATCGTCCACCCCCAGGAAAAGAGATCGTCTGCCAACGATTTGTCGTCCCCTGCCGCTTCCGACAAAACCACAATTAGCTCCGCTCCTCGCACTCTCCTCTCCCGTACGCTCGCCAACCCACTAATGAACGCTTAATGAATTGGAAGCGGTTGCCTTTAATTATATCGCCTCCTTTCCCGAGAGGTAGGGGGGGGGGGGGGGAGTAATGAGGCCGCGGAAACAAGTGGATTAACCGTGGGCCGGGTAATCGAATATCCGGGTTTTTTTCCCTTTAAATTAAGTTTTTGTGTAGGGTAATTGTTTAAAAAAATTTAATTGGGGTTTTGTATTTCTGTATTAATTGATGGTGTTGTATCTCAAAATCGGTTCAAACAATTTTACGAAAGCTGTCCTTCTTCAAGTAACAATAACAAGTAGGGGTTTGTTACAGAATCTGTCACTTAAACCGCTTCCACACAACATTTGTGCTCAACAGGAAACAAACTATTTATACACCTCAGAAAGAAATTCGCCAAACAGAGCCTTTAGCTAGTTGTAATTAAACATTTAAACGATAAAATTAACTATTTTCATTAATCTTCTTTCTCAGATTTAATAATTAGACTTTATCGTTTGCTAAATTTGTTTGAAGTTCGAAGAATAATGATGTAATCTTTTTTAATAAATATCTTTGTGTCGCCACAATTTCCCATTTACATTTCTTCCGAAAATTCAGTTATTTATCGTTTGTTAAATTAATTTACAGTTCGAAAAATATATAATTAGTGCAATTGATGCTTTAAAAATAAAAGCAAAACTTTGCATAAGTTAGAATTTCTATGCATCTTTCTTCATACATATATAATAAACCATCAAAAGAACTATTGTGATATTACAACAATCCAAACTGAATTATATCGCATAAATAAATATTCTTTCAAAAGTTTTTATTTTAATTTTCAAAAAAGTTTCTCGTACGTTTAACGAAATGGCAACAGTGAAAATATTGAATAAAAATGGAATTTGCATGTTATTTCAAAGTAGATTAAATTTCTAGTTATTTAAATTTTAAACAAACTTCTAATTTAAATTTTTTAATGAAATTTGGAATGTAGCCTAACTGATTTTTTGCTTCAAAATGACGTATTCCACTTGTCTGTGAGACTTGTGGATGGCAACAGTGAAAATATGAATAAAAATGGAATTTGCATGTTATTTCAGTGTAGATAATTTTTTTTTAGTTATTTAAATTTTAAATAAACTTCTAATTTAAATTTTTAAATGAAAATTTGGAATGTAGCCTAATCTGATTTTTTGCTTCAAAATGACGTATTCCACTTGTCTGTGGGACTTGTGGTTCTTTCTGTGAAGTGGGTGACAGACAGACGAACGGACTGAACGATTATAATACCTTCCGCTTTTAGCTTCCACACTACGTTTATAACGTAAAAAGTGGAAGGTTTTATAATCGTTCAGTCCGTCTGTCTGTCACCCACTTTCACAGAAAGAACCACAAGTCCCACAGACAAGTGGGATACGTCATTTTAAAGCAAAAAATCAGATTAGGCTACATTCCAAATTTCATTAAAAAATTTAAATTAGAAGTTTATTTAAAATTTAAATAACTAAATTTTTTTATCTACATTGAAATAACATGCAAATTCTATTTTTATTCATATTTTCACTGTTGTCATCCACAAGTCCCACAGACAAGTGGGATACGTCATTTTGAAGCAAAAAATCAGATTAGGCTACATGCCAAATTTCATTAAAAAATTTAAACTAGAAGCTTATTTAAAATTTAAATAACTAAAAATTTAATCTGCATTGAAATAACATGCAAATTCCATTTTTATTCAATATTTTCACTGTTGCCATTTCGTTAAATGTACGAGAAACTTTTGTTAAAATAAAAATACACTTTTGAAAAAATATTTATTTATGTGATTAATTCGGTTTGGATTGTTGTATTATCACAATAGAGTTCTTTTAATGGTTCTATATATATGTATGTAGAAAGATGCATAGAGAATTCTAACTTAACATAAAAAAAATATGCTAAGTTTCGCTTTTATTTTTAAAGCATCAATTGTACAAATTATAAATTTTTTGAACTGTAAATTAATTTAACAAATTATAAATAAGTGAATTTTCGAAAGAAATGTAAATGGGAAATTGTGGCGACAAAAATATTTATTAAAAAAGATTACATCATTATTCTTCGAACTTCAAACAAATTTAGCAAACGATAAAGTCTAATTATTAAATCTGAGAAAGAAGATTAATGAAAATAGTTAATTTTGGCGTTTAAAAGTTTGAATTACAAATAGCTAAAGGCCCTGTTTTTATTAGAATTAAATCACATTTGCCATTCGCAACTATCGCTCGAGAAACTTTAATTCTTTTAGACAATAAATTAAAATAAATTTATTTTTGCAACATCGATCAGTTTGAAATGACGTCAAATATATTTCACTACGGAAACCTTGTATGGTGATATGAAATGTTTTCATTCTATTTAAAAGCGAGGAATATGACATATTTATTCTTTAAAATATAAATTAATTTTTGCAAACGATAAGTAATAATTATTGAATTTTCGAAATAAAATAAATGAAACTAGCCAAATTTAGCTTGTAAATGTTAAATATAGAATTAATGTTGTGTTTGGCGCGTTTTTTCCTGTTAAACACAAATATGTGGAAGCGAGTTAAGTGACAGATTCTGTTACAAACCTACTTGTTTACGTTATAAACGTAGTGTGGAAGCTAAAAATCGGTAAAACTGTCCTTGTTCAGAAATATAAAAGTTCTGCAGCTTTTACGTTTTTTTTTAAACTTCATTTAGTAGTGCAAGCTGAGATAGAGGGACGTAAAAACTAAAAAAAATTTAATGGAAAATAACATCTGCCTTACGTTTTCATGTGTTTTTAAACAAATTAAAAGTGTATTATATAAATTTTCGTTTCATTTGCAAGAAGATGTATTTCATTGTTTTAAATTGCGTGTAAACTTTCACCAGGCGTTGTGTAAGCTGACTTCGGTCTTGAATTTGTTATAGATGACATCAGAATAATAAAATTACCTTATTAAGCAAAATCTAATAGATAAAGTAGATTTTTTTGAAATCGTGTGTCTTAAGGTCTGCACAATTAGTTAAAATTACAAATTGAGACATTAGTGTAAATAGTAAATATGTAACAAGAATCGCTTAAAAAATTAGAGGTGTGCCCCCAGTCTCGAGCTAAGAAATTTTTCAAAAAAAGTCCTGGCTATTTTCGTCCTTTACAGAAATTTAATCCAAATTCTCACACAATTTTTTGCGTTTGCTCCTCCCTTCTCAAGTAAATGAAGTTATTATTAGCTCCCAAGTCTTCACATTCGACTGGTTTGTTTATGAACATGTTGCTTGGAAAGTAAGACAAAAGCTTCTAACGAGCAGAGAAATTTCACGGCAATTCTTTCTATCTGTCTTCACTGTGCATTAGCAACTATAGAATCAGTGTGGAAAGATAATGATCAGAAGAGGACTTTTTTTAGGTATAAGTTATAATGTAACTTCCATTTCAACTTCTAAACGAAAAGAAAAAATATTTGCGTGTTATATATTTTAGTAAATTTGTTCAGAGGGGTTGAAATTAAAGTTAAAATTATAAATGAGACTTAGTGTAAAAAAGTAAATTATTAACAAAATCGCTAAAAAATTTGTAGGTTGCAGTTCTAGAGCTAAGAAATTTTTTAAAAAGTTCAGTTATTGTCGTTTTGTACGGAACATTTAATCTTAAATTTACTTTATATTTTTGCATTTACTCCTACATTCTCAAAAAGTTATAATAAGTTATTTTTAAGCTCGTAAGTCTTCAATTGACTGGTTTTTTAGAACCATGTGGTTTAAAGTAAACAAAACTCTACGAGCAGAGATAATTGCACACAATTCTTTCTATCTGTCTTACTGTGCATTAGATGAAACTATGAATTCCAATGGTATGGAAAGATCAATTCAGAAGAAACTTTATTTTAGGTACCACAGTTATCAAGGGTATCTTTCCATTTTCAAATTCTAAACGAAAAGAAAAAATAATTGCGTGTTTATTCTTTATTTTACCTTATAATGATCGTGCAGAGAGTATAATTTAATTATGAAATAAAGTAAAATTTATGATAATAATAAATCATTTTTTAACTAGGGGAATCGGGGTAGTTATTGGACAGGGACCAAAAACCTTAATGCATCATAATTTATTACGTCTAACAAACCACAATTTTTTAATTGCCCATTCAGAAATGCTCTGATTAATTATTGGGATGAAATAAGTAATTTTTCTCAAAAAAATTATTGATAAACCAAAGCGCTTAAAAAAAGTGTTTAAACATATAATCAGTCGTTGCCGAATTGTGTATAGTTTTGTTTTCTTTTACATGATCTTGAATTTTGTAATGCCCAGTCTTATGCCAGATATGCTCATGATGATGGTGTGTGCTGAAAAACACCATTGTAGGATGAATAGTGACATTATGACATGTATGTTTATTCATGGGGTAATTAGTAGACAAAGCGTAGTAATTGTTGGACATGCTATGGGGTAATTGTTGGACAGCTTGATTATTATACTGCACATAATTTCTTTTATTTTCTGAGGTTGTGCGCTTAACTGATATCTAATTACAGCAAATAAAACTTAATTAAACGAAAAAGAGAAAGAAGTTAGACATTTCTACAAAAAAGCATTTTTATTAAGGCTTGTTGACACTACATTTAATTTGCTAATTTATCTTATCTAGCCGTGCAAAGGCCAATTTCTTCTACTTCTGACAGTGAAGACATGGGTAAAATTGAATTACAGGACTCGGCAGATATTTCTTATAGTGAGTCTGATGATGCTAATGGTGTACTGGTACAATATGGTAAACTACACTACGAAGTGTTCGACAACTGAAACTTTCCATTCAGAGTATGCGTGAACATTTTGAAGGTATATATGCAGCCTTGTACACTATAAGTCACTATAGTTGAAAAGTACAAATGATGCTTACTAAAGACTATGAATTAAGAGGGATTGTCAGTTCCATAGAGCTAATGCATTAGTTTTGGAATCACAACTTCCGCAGATGTATTGCTTTGCCATGTTAGCCCTTTTTCCCCAGGTACGGGAATCAACATAACATCGAAATGAAACAAATTTGAAACGAAAATGTTATCTAGTTATTTAATTATATATTTTTGAAATTTTATAATGCCAAAAATATACAGCAGATGGCTTTTAAAACTTTATCAATTAATAATTAAATAACCGGATGTTATTTTCTTTTCAATTTTGCTTTAAATTGATATTATGATGATTCCCATACCTGGTAAAAATTTAATAACATGACAAAGTAATTTTTTGCAAAAGTTGTGATTTCAAAACTAATGTATTAGCTATATGGGACTGACAGTCCCTCTAAACCTCAGACAAATTATTCTGTGTTGAAACGAAATTTCTTAAATGAGTCTTAATTACTCAACGGGGTACTGGTGGCTAAATAAGCCACAGATTGAGATTTTGAAAACACTGTATGTGCTTTATGGTCCTGTGATAACCATATCAGCTAATCCATTTAACTTAACATTTAATGGTGAAGTAAAATTTTGTAATTAGTTTATAGTTACAGATGCATTTTTTTTAGTTCTAATAAGTTCAGTTAGTTGTAGTTTGGTGACAGACAGCATCTCAATATGCTTAAATTTACTTGTTATAGTTTGTGTGATTAAAAAACACCATATAAGCAATGTTTTAACTTGGACAAAGAAGATATTATCAAAAAGTTATGTGAAAAATTAAAATGCTCGGTAATTTTTTCTATATTGCACTGTTATACATTTTTTACAGAAGCCATGTGGTGTTAAAAAATATCAAATACACAGTGCTATAGTACACACCATTACACACAATTTACCCCTTTTAACCAGTCTAAATACTGTGCCGAATAGATTGAAAACTACTGTCTAATAATTACCCCAATTAGCGGAGTAATTTTTGGACACAAGTTTATTTTTTCCCAACTTCTACAGAGAAACTAGTAAATTTCAACAATGGTACCCTACAGATAGATCAAATGGTCGTTACGAAATAAATATACTGGTTACAAAGTTAAATAAACGAGAGAGCTATGGTAGAAGAGACCAAATACTAACTCAATAACTTTCTAAACTCTAAACTGATTACAACCACTATTCATAATACTGCAATCGATACATAACTATTGTGTCAGAATTACAACTATCAACTATTGTTATCAAATTATGAAAATTAAACAGTGTTCCGGAATTTCTGTTACATATATTTTATGCCAACACTACTTCGCTAAATTAAGAAAATTACGAGTATGTCTATGCAATTGTCCTTTTAATGATTCTAAAAGATGAATTTGATGGTTGAAGAAATATATGTATAACAAGTAGGCTTGTAACAGAACCTGTCACTCAGCCTGCTTCCACGCAACATTTGTGTTCAACAGGAAAAAAAGTCGCCAAACACAATATTAATTCTATTATAAACATTTACACGCTAAATTTGGCTAGTTTCATTTATTTTATTTCGAAAATTCAATAATTATTTCTTCGAAAATTATTATCGTTTGCAAAAATTAATTTATATTTCAAAGAAAAAATATGTAATATTCCTCTCTTTAGAAGCAAAACATTTCATATCAACATACAAACAAAGAATCTCTTAGTGAAATATATATGACGTCATTTCAAACTGATTGATGAGCAAAAATAAATTTCTTTTAATTTATTATTTAAAAGAATTAAAGTTTCTCGAGTGATTGTTGCGAATGGCAATGGTGATTTAATTCTAATAAAAATGGTTTCTTATGCTTTTTAAATGAGCATTAAACGTTGCGTTTTTTTAAATAATTAAAGTACTTCGAATTCGAATTTTTTCTGATATTTTCAATGTCTTCTAATTTCGATGCGCTGAATTTTTTGACGTATCACACTTGCATGTAGCATTTGTAGTTTGGGCTGTGAAAGTGGGTGACGGATAGACAGACGGGCTGAGCGATTATAATACCTTCCACATTTTACGTTATAAGCGTAGTGTGGAAATTAAAAACGAATCTATCTGGTTTTAAACAAAACAAAATTAGGGTATTTTCTTATTTTTATCGAGTGAATAAACTTCGAAAATGTCCAAATTGCTCCAATGAATCTACCCCTTTCTCCCCCGAGAGAATTAACCCTCCGAATAACGAGGTATTTAAGTAACGACCCACACCCCTAAACACTTTTTAATGACAACAAAAACATCCCCTGCCCTTTCTCGCAACATTTCACACGTTTTAAATCAAATTACGCAGACGATTTTTCATTTTCTTTTCACCCCCCTGCAATTTAGAACGCGTCTCATTGCTTCTCTTCCTTTTGCAACTGGATGTAACGGTGTGACAAAAGTGGTATTAACATTTTTATTGAAAGCTACATTTTACGCAATTTAAATATTTTGTTTTACAAAAATCTTCATCAAGTTATTATGTTTATATAGGAAATGTTTGTTAGATATTTATTAGAAATCATTTTGCATAAAAAGAACATACACAGTAAAAAAGTAAAAAGAGCTATATTGCGCCAAAATTTCGAATCAATTTGCTAGCTACAAACCTGCACAATTTTAACAAATTTTGATACATCTGGAACATATTCTGATTCATTATGGCTGAGCTTTAACCAATACTTGAAATTTTCATATGCAGTGAATGGCTGGAAGTTGCATAAAATTTTGAGTTATCATATGCACTAAAGTTTGAAGATATTGCGTACCAGTTTTTATAGAAAGAAAATTGAACCCAGTTCTTGATGCAACATGGCTCTAAATTGAAGGGTGTAGTTGCTAAACTAACAGTCTCCAAAGTATAACTAATATATAAGGTCCGCCACACTCATTGGCGACTTCTTCCAATTGAATTTATTTTTATCAAAGGACGCCAATGAATGGACAGGACCCTATATCTTAGTTATACCTTCAAGAATCTGAGTTTTGCAAATACCATAGATATCATAGTTAAAGTATTAGATTGGCAGATCAAGTGACCTCCAATGCTAACGACGGGACGCGCATGGACGCCAGATAAGAGGGCAAAATGGCCAGTGTTACTGCCACTTTAAGGAGAAAAATACTACGAAAAAATACCATTTAATTCTAAAATTAAAAAAAAAATACTAGAAACGGATTTAAAATCACTAAAAAGATTCCAAAATGCAGCTAGTATTTTTACGATATTTTTTTGTAATTTTAGAATTAAATGGTATTTTTCGTAGTATTTTCTCCTTAAAGTTGCAGCAACACTGGCCATTTTGCCCGTTATGCCCTATTATTTGACCTCCATGCGCGTCCCGTCTTTAGCATTGGAGGTCACGTGACCTGCCAATCTAATACTTGAACTATGATATCTATGGCAAATGCACTCTTCGTTTTTTTATAGTGTATATATATATATATATATATATATATATATATATATATATATATATATATATATATATATATATATATATATATATATATATATATATATATATATATATATATATATATATATATATATATATATATATATATATATATATATATATATATATATATATATATATATATATATATATATATATATATATATATATATATTATATATATATATATATATATATATATATATATATATATATATATATATATATATATATATATATATATATATATATATATATAAATAAATGGAATACTTGAAAGGCAACAGATATGAAACTATTGCGACCATTTTCCCATAAAAATGTGTACCTACTTTCGTTAAAGAAGAAATTTTTTGAATTTTTTGTGGGGGGGGTGGGGTGGGGAGAGGGAAAGCAGTAAGATGAGAATTTGTTTAAGAAGTTTTCAGAAGTAGGGAAATAAACCAAATAATTGTCCTTCTAGAATTCGGTAATGGTCACATTTTCCAACTTTGAGCAATCAATAAAGCTATACATAAAAATATACATTAAACCATCAAATCACATTTATATAAATTTATTATATACCGATGTGACAGAATATCAGATTTGTAGAACAGAATTATATTTTAATTCTTGTTTTGAGATATATCCAACTTTAAATAAATCGAATCTCCATTGACTTGTTACAGATGACGTAACATCTTCCATCTTTCATTCCTGTGTTTTTTTTGGTTGGTTCACTGTTTCCACATGACATTTATTCACAGATCAAGATCGAATTTATTTTCATTCAGTTTATTCATTTCACAGTTTTTATTCCTTTCACTCAATACTTGAAACTTCCCATTGTAACTTTGTCAAAATAACGCAGTCAACTTTCGGAAGGTTGCCTTTTTTCCTTCTGCTCCCCTCAACTCCACTCGAGCGGCAATCTGTGTTTTTTCGAGGGCCATTTTTTACCCGCGAGTTAATCGAGTTGTGTTAATTATGAGATTTACGAGGATTAATTACTGAGGATTAATTGCCTTTTGAGGAGAAAATTAATGTCTTTGTTATTAACTCTTTTCCATATACTGCTGATGGACTAGATCTGATTTGAGAGATACTAAGATCACTTGACATATAAGAGTTTTATGCCAAGTTCATTAGAAAAAATATTGAAAGAATGTTTTAAAAATTGATGTATATTTTAGATTTACTGGGGTTGTCAAGTGACGTTTTAAAGTGTAAAAAAGAACAAATTACAGATATTTTCTTCCCTTCAAGCTACGGGGGGGGGAGGGGACAATCCATCCTCTTAATCCGTCCAGAAATAACACGAAAAATCGAAAGTCTTTTACACATCTGTTCAAAAGTACTTTGCATTGATACCCAGCTGTATTATTGATTTCTTAGAACTAAACAAGGCTGGAAATTGACACTCGTTGAATATACCCGAAACACAACTTTCTGGCATCACAAAGTTCCCCACCATATTGGCACAGACGTGCTCTTATCTTTTAGTCCAAAGTCCTGAAAGTTAACGTAAGATGAAGTTCCAGTGGATGCCACCTCAAGTGTCGACTTCGTAATTTGACCACTGTTCTGTTTTACAAGGCGTACTTGGCTATGTTAATGTTTTATCATCAGACAAGAAATACGCAGAAAGAAACGGGTACTACCTTTTGCCTCTCTCTCATTGCATAAGTTATGCCCATTTAAAATATTAACACAAGTTGACAAGAAAATTTGCTTCCCGAAAATGATCCTTCTGCTTACGTGCATCAAAATGAACAAACATAAGGCAAATGATGACCCTAGTCCTGAACAATTCCTATGTAGGGCAAATTAAGTTAAGTTACTCAAAAAACGAACCTTAAAAACTTAAAGGTAACATTTTAATTCTCTCGGCTGAAGGTTGGTTGGTTGGTAGACATATATTTTCAGGCTTGTCTGCTTGGTCACAGAAACCCGCTTATAAACCTTCGTCAAGAAGGACGAACACGACATACACACATATACAAGATAGATGCTGCCATCTATCGCCACCTCCACAATTTAGACATGTCCCTGAAGGGGAGGGAAATAATCTCCAGGGACCTGTACCCGTGGTAAACTGCGCAATGACCGACCACAGGACTTTCAGACCCAACAGATTTAACGAGCACGTACTCCGCATATACTCGGTGGGTCTTCAGCTAGCTTTCAGTGATACCCGGACTCGATCGCTGGACCTTCCGATCTCGAGACGCTGACCACTAGGCTCCCCACAGCCCCACAACTAAAGGTGTTAATGACATTCACAAAGTCGTAGTTAACGGGTCAAACATATGAGGGTAATTCCATGCAAAATTATCCTGTATGTAGTGTAAGTCACGTTTGTAAAAAGTGATTATCACTACAACTTTTAACATTAAATGAAAAAAAATTGTGGAACAGTTGATCTACACTTATTATAACTAAATAATGTAATGTATTTTATTTAATTTGGTTTATTTTTTAAATTTAAAAAGCTTTTAATCTCCTCTTAAATCGTGACTTACACTACAGTTACATGGAATTAGCCATGAATGCCCTTGGAAGACGGAAGCGCATTATATTATATTCCAGTATTGTTTCCCGCCTATGTTTTCCAGAATACCAAAACGTGCGGCCGCAACCCTAAAACTGCATTAGTTGCTCTTTGATGGCTGTCTGGAATGATGAATCACGTTTGGACTTCCGAACTTTATAAAAGCCAAGATTTTATTCTCGTACGTGGTCATGTGGGTGTGTTACTTTAACAATGTCTCAAGTAGGGTAGGGTAGGGTAGGTACATATATATTCCGGCTTGTGTGCTTGATCAGAGACCCGCTTATATAAGCCTTCGTCAAGTAAGACAGACACAAAAAGAATTTTTACTGTCACAGAGAAAGGAAGTACACCCATGGCGAAGGCGGAAATCGAACCCGCACCCGTTACAGCGCGCAGACTGCTAGCGTAATGGTCCTAACCACTCGGCCATCCGGGCCTCATGTCTCAAGTACAAACGTGATATAGTTTTTCTTTTACAAACAGATGGAATTCCTAGTTAGAGAATATTTTACTAAAAAATCAGTGAGCATTGTATAAGGTATAGATGCATTGTTTTGATATAAAAAAAATAAAGAAAAACCAAATGAAGGACCCAAAAGAATATTAAAAAATATATATAGTAATTTTGGGTCTAAATTCTTTGTTGTAATAGATGTGTTTGTCTCAATTTTGCGTTTCTTTCTTTTTCCGTAGTTGTAAGTCGATTCTGAAAAATGATTCCTTCATTGAACGGAAATGTAACTGGCAGTATTGCTGCTTGAATATGTCCGTTAATTGACACCATTTTCGTTTATTTCTTCTCCTTTTCAGGAGGGATAACTTCTGTTAATTGACACCATTCTCGTTCCCAATATAGTTTCTATATATATTATATTTGCTTTCCATTATCCACACGCTTTTGATCAATTGGTAAAACACTCGTCTGTTGTCGAGAAAGCCCAGGTTCGAACCCCGGTCCCTCAGTAAAGGATTTATGCTTGCAATAATAATAATACGTCTACTCTGCCATGGAAAGGTGGGGTTGTTTTTCTGCATTACCAGAGTAAAAAGAAAGAAAAAATGACGATTGAGCATAAGCTGTGAAAGTCCTTACGAAACCACTAACGAATCGTAAATTAACGGAAAAATTATTTGTAAAAAATAAAGGTAATTTAGTGTAAAACAACGAGTTTTGTTTGACGGGTGACTTGTTTTAAGTTCCCTAACAGTTATACATTTTTTTCTAAATCTTTTCAAATTTTATTTTATAACATATGTGTGTTTAAATTTTTTTTCATTTTATTTTATTTTATGTTATAACTTTGCACTTTTTATGTAAAAAAAATTCAAAATAGAAAAAAATACGTTGAACGCTTACATTTAACTTTTTGCTTTACAAAAAAATCTGCTTTAAATATTGCGTAGAAATGTGTAAAAACTTTTTTTAAATCAATTGCTTAACCTTTTTTTAATTGAATGTTATAGTTATTGTATGAGAGATTACTACAAATAGTTTAAATAGCTATGAAGTTTTTGTTGAAAAAAAAGAAAAAAGAAACAATACCCTTTTTTATAACAAAAGAACATTTTATTCACATCTTAGAATTTTTCAAAAACGGTCAGAGTCATATAGAAAACATCCTAAACACAAACAGCAATGCTTAAGAATACAACAACAATGAAAGATCTGTTTTGGACTTTGGGTCACCTAAGTTAGCTAAGAAAGGGGCATCAACAACTAGTTTTTTTTAAACACATCAAAAATTATTTGTTTTAAAAAAATCCTTTATATTTACAAAAATTTTGTGTGGTTTAACTATATCTTGAAAGTCTAATTAAATTATTTACATGCATCATATTTATTGAACATTAAATACCAAACAATATTTACCAAACATATAATAAAATGGCTTATGAAACAAAATCCAAGAAATCCCCAAATGAAATGGTACAAGGTCAGTGCAATTAATTATATGTATTCATTTACATTTTATAAACATTTTTTTATATTAAATACATTTATATTGCTTATTGCTATATTTCAAGAGTGTGTTAAATGCAAAAAAAGGTTTTGAAATTCTAGAAAAAAAGTTATTTAACAGAAAGTAGTTTAGATAATGCTTCAATCACTATTACTTTTATTAAAGCGAATTCTGCACTTAGATTGTAGAAATAAGAAATTTTTTGTGTCTGGACTAGATTTAAAGACTTGAGGTACAAGCTATTTATGTTTATCTTATTGCCTGCTGTAATATATAAAAAATTCAAACTTAGAAAAAAGTTTATTAATGGTAAAATAAAGTATTGTTTTGGTATATAATGTGAGTTCTTGTCAAAAATTTAAAATACTTTTTTTTTAATAAGAGCATCACTATTTTTTAAACATAATATAACCAGAATTAAATTTAAAAAAAGTATTTTGAGTAACTAATAAATGCAAATAAAAAAACTAATTATAGATTTTGATAATTTTGTTCAAAATTCTAGGAGAAAATAAATTAAGCTAAACATCCCATCGATTATTCTACAAGAAGTTTATAATTAAAGCTTTAAATTAAAATGACATAAAAAAACTAATGCTCAGAATGATATCAAATTTAAAAGGTTCTCTTACATAGTTAATGGATTTTTGCTTTGCATACAGCACAGGAGCTATGGAATTTTTTTTAGCGAAGCACTAGACAAAAAAAAGTAATAAATCAATTGAGCAATGGAAAGTGTCAAAATTACCACCAACAGTATCCTCACTAAAAAAAATTATCTATTTTTGAAAAAAAAATATACTTTTAGATTATTCCATTGCTTCATAAGTCAATCTTTCTAATGCTGCAATGCTCTTCTACAATAAAATACATTTCCCATGTAAGTGTTCCTGTCAAATTTTACGTTGTTCTGACCAGTAATTTTTTCTTAACAGCTAGTATAAATGCTTAAAAACATAATTTAATTGAAACCAAATATTATGATGCATTGAAAATGTATGAAAACACACAAGGAGAAGTTCTACATTAAAATGTAAAGTCACATAGATCCATGAAAGACAATTTATCGAAAGATGAGAAATCGGAAAACATTTGAGCGGTCCTACAGCTAATAAGTATAGTTCTATGGAGTGTTTATGCAAAACTGTCTTTGTCCATTGCTCCGTGAAAGTTTTTCAACTTGATTAAATTAGTTTCGCAAATTTTTACGTACAAAATTTTGCAAAAAATAAAAAAAATAAAGTTTTTTTATTTCATCAACGCATGCATAAAGATTGATAGCATTGAAAAGCTTTTAAGATTTTGTCAACTGGCCATTTACATGGCCTCTACGATTCGACACATTTAACTCCCATAACGTATCGTGAAGAGGTATTATTTAAGGAAAGAACGTGTCAAATCACAGCCAATTTCAATAACAAGGCCAGAGAAGCTGTCTCAAACATGAGCGTAGACGGAAATTTTGACGTCATTGTTCCCAGTGCCGAAGATCGAGAAACTAGCTCGGACACATTCGGAACCCACAAATTGTGGTCAGCCGGGAACGAGTGGTTCCGAACAGGTTTCGAGACAAGTTGTCTTCATCTTCGGAACAACGTCACTCGGAACTATGACGTCAAAACTTCCGTCCCCGAGCTTTTGTTTGGGAAAGCTTCTTCGGCCTTAGTAGTTGAGTGGTCCGTGGTCAAATATATTTTTGTTCAATCAAATATATCTAAGTTTTAATTTCGTCAAAATCCTGTGATCTTCTAATGTAATGAGAGTTAAGTATTCTTGAATCCTCAAACATAAAAGTAGTATATTTTCGGCAATCATTTACTAAAATATATTCAATGCAAAAAGTTTTTATGGAGGTTACTTATAAAGATAGTTTGCGTAAACACTCCACAATTTAAAGTTCAATGTACAATTCACCGG
The DNA here is from genome assembly GCA_019343175.1 of Oedothorax gibbosus. Classification (NCBI taxonomy): domain Eukaryota; kingdom Metazoa; phylum Arthropoda; class Arachnida; order Araneae; family Linyphiidae; genus Oedothorax; species Oedothorax gibbosus. Next base: position 326,246 of record JAFNEN010000396.1, read on the forward strand.
TATTATAATACATGTCATAAAACGCACAGTTGTGCATGTGAGAGGAGCCAATCAACTTAAGATAAATAAATTAGCGACACTATTTACACGTGTGCATGCTTTAGTAGTAACAATATTTATTATCTGATGATAATTTAACTCAATAAATTTTTTTTATTAATAACCTTAATTAACTTTCTTTGAAAGTGTTGGCAAAAACACTTTATAACGATAAAATATTAATGATATTAATTTTAATAAATCGAGAAAATAAATACGAAATCTGTGTTAGCTATAACAAAACCTTTTGCGCAAACTGTCCTAAAATTAACAAATGACTTTGACCTTTGTCATGTATTATTGCACTTTCAAATTTTTCTACTTAAAAAATATGCACTTACGTTGCGTACTTAAAAAATATTGCCCTTACATTGCATTTAAAAGTACATCATTTCAAACATAATCTAGTTCCTTAACTTTTCCTAACGTGATGACGTCAGAAGTATTGGCTCCTCCCCTCCACCGCTCTCAATGCGACCGCAAAGCTACTAATATATCTCTAAAACGAACAACAAAGAACAATCGAAGATTTCTAAGATGAAATCTTCCTGAGAGAAAGAGTTAGTCCTTGTAAAAAAGGGGTTGTAGAGTTCAACCTTTTAAGAATAAGGAATGTTTTTGGAATGTAACATCATACACATGTTTCACTATTTAATTTCAGTTCACTGAAATACTGAGTTGTGTTGCTTAACGTTTGCTTTGTGCCAACTTCGTTCTAAAAGAACGAGGTACGCTTTTTCAGTGTCCTGCATCATTTTAAGTTGAAGTCTACAGACGCTGGCAATTCACGTGTTAGAGACGTAAAAAAAAATAAACCACAATAAAGTTTCATAATTGTTTTCTTAAAGCAAAATATTCTAAATATGCATTTAAAAAATCAATTGGAGCTACACACTACTGAGTTATTTGTTGGGTTATATATATATATATTTGTTTCCCTGAAAAGATAGAGAATATAAGTAGTTTTTAAAACATTTTTAACAGAAAAAATTACCAAAATAGACTAGACTTTGAATAAGTAAATGCAAACGAATGCAATTAAAAATTGTTTTATATTAATACTATTTTGTTTTTAAAATTTGGCCTAACTTTTTTTTATCAACAATTTTTTTTTCAATTTTTTACAACTTTCAGCTAATTTTACTTCTAGAGTAGCAGTAAACACTATTACGTTTCTCTAACACTGTAGCCAGCGCTTGGTAAACATAACTAAAATTTCCACTGAAAATTCTTACCACTAGAAGTGCACGTAGTCTATCTAGCATCTGTCCCCAACTTTTGTCAATGTGTCAAATACTTTAGTATTTCTTCTAGCTTTGAACCGTCTCTAGGTTTCTCACAATCCACCTTGAAATTTATCTTAATTTCCTTCTTATAACAGACAGCAGCCTTGGTGGAATTTAACTAGTTACGATAATTCGTATCCACGAGTTTATCAAATGTTCATGTCTTGGTACACAATGCCATACATAAGGGTTTAATGTAAGTTCATCAGTTTTCTGTAGCAACCAACCACATGTGTTTAATATTTCCTCATTGAAACGGCTAGTGATGTCATTGCAAGCGTTCATATTGCAACAGAGAAAGGACCTCAGTCTAGTTTTTTTGAAGAAAAAAAATCACCGCTTATAGTCAATTTCTTAAAAATTCCCAGGATCGTATTTCTAATACTATGTAAGACTATGTTCGTAAGATAAAGCATGACACTGAAGAGTGTAGGAGAAGATGTTCCTTGTACATGTAAGAAATTCATTTATTTATGTATTCTGTTTATGCAGTACTGCTATATTTCTAAAATACCAACAGAATATTGAACATTGTTTAACACCCATAAAGAAAAAGTTAGTTGGAAAGCTGTAGTTTCATTACTTAAGATATTTAGTTTCAATATTGTAAAACGTCAGTAACATTAACTATGCAAAACATGATAGAATAATATTAATTAGAACGATTTGGGAGTTATCTTCCTAAAAACGTTTTTAGATAAGTAAATTTTAAAGCGTTTTGCATTAAAAAAACAATGTTAGAATGAGCTATTAATTGCAAAAAACCGCTTATACACCTTGTTTTTGCATTCATAGCACAAACAAAATATACATTTTTAAGGCTGAAGACCATAGATTTTATGAAATTGGTGAGCAAATTTTTTTTTTTTTTCAAAATAACTTGCAAAAAATACTTTTTATGATACAGTTGTTAAAAAAAATATGTTTAAATGCAGAATATATGTGTAGAATTTCGCTGCAGTTCTAAATGGCTAAGCATGGTTCATCAAGGGTCATAAGATGTACACAACTGCCGAAAAATGTGCCGCCACTTGTTACTTATTTAATCGCTATTTAATGAAGAATCGAATGAAATATTTCCAAAGCCTGAAATAACATTTGGAATAATTTAAAATTATTTCAATCTGAAGGCGACCCCTTTGATTTAAATTTAGTACTTATTAATCAATTGCAAACGTTATTATCTATTAAAGGACAACTATCTTGCAATCGTAGGATGAATTGCAAAGGATGGATTTCCTTCTTCATCTGTACTCAATTTTAGCCCCTCATGACTCAAGACTATTGAGATAGGACGCAGCATTAGAGGTAGAACGTGGGGAAGTTGAAAATGTTGGGGCTTGTATAATTAATGATACTGACAATTTACACTACCAGCCTGTTTAGTTTGAAAGTTTGAGGATCTATGTACATTGCAACATTGGTCTCTGTACTTTTTTCACTACGGAAAGATCATATGCGATATTATCCAGCTTGGTGATTCCTGATGAGCAATGTTAATAATTGACCCTTTTAGGGTAGTGTGTTGCTGTTATGTTAATAGTGAGAGCATTCACATATCAGATATTTTATTGAAGAAGTCTAAAGATTGGTCGGTTGCAATTGAGATGTAGATATTGACAATTAATTTTCTTTGGCGATCCTGTCAAAAGCTTCTTTTACATTGGATGAAACTTGTTCAATCGAGGGTGGGACGTGATCAATTAAAGTTCCAGTGGATGTATCTACGTAAACTTTAATATGAGTTTTAAACTACCAGAAGAGCTATCCCAAATATTTACCTTGGATGTTTTACGACCATTGAAATTTGAAGGCTCACCAAGGAAAGTCTTATCAAATGGTTTTCCTGGTGTTTCAGTCGTGGCAAGAGGTTAAGGCGTTGTGAATCAATGGATATTGAAATTCGGCTTAGTCTCGCTGTCTTTTTTCACTGGTGAGGAAGAAGTAGCGAGGATCAATGGGCAATGAATCAAAGGATTTGACTTGGTATTGAGGATCTGACTTGCTCGAAGAGGTTGAGGATACGTGAAAGCTGAAATAGGGTTATAAGTCCCCTGTTTCACGGGTGAGGTTGAAGTCGGGGCAAGTGGTTGAGGTTGAGACAAGGTTTCACTGGTGAGGCTGCTGTCGTGGCAGAAGGTTGGCGCATCGTCAGAGGTAGAACTCCGGCGAGCTCGGGTTCGAAGGGGGTCCTCCGCCGCTCGAGGACACGCTGGACATGGACCTAGGGGCTGAAGTCGCGTTGCCCCGGATAGCGTGCAGCTGCTGCCTGTAGAAGTCTCGCTCCTGGCAGGCTCGCTCCAGCTCACCCCTCAGCCGTCCGAGCTCGCCCTGCAGCAGCCGGTTGCGCGACTCCAGCTCGTGCCGCTGGGCGAGCCGCTTGGTGCGGCAGTTCTGCGCGTAACCCCGGTTCTTGAGGGTGCGCCGCTTCTGCTTCATGCGCACCACTTCTTCGCGCGGGTACCTGGAAAGAGTTTCGACATGTGAAGATGAGTCTTATGTTTAAGCGCTTATCTAAATAAACAATATATAAGACAAATGAAGGAATTCGAAATCAGAAACTGCGAAAAAAATGGATAGCTTGACATGCCTTCAATTTACTCTTCAAGCCATCCGTTCCTTGAATACTTTCTATAACTAAGCAACAAATATATTTTACAGTGCAATGCTTTTTATTTACGATATCGTAACAATTCATTTTACTGCAATAAGTCGTCACTCTTATTAATGGTTATAATTATAGTCCAGAAGTCAACAATACGCTACCCATCGAAATATATAAACAAAAACAAAATAAAAAATAAAGGAAAAAATATAGGACAAATTAAGTTACACGAAATGCGAATTAAAAAAAACCCTTAAAGTTAACGTTTTCTTCGGAAGTGAAGGTGTTAATGGTATTCACAATATGGTTGTTAATGGGCTAATATAAAACAAGAATTAAGATAGCCAAAAGGAAGAGACCGTTGAGCCCATCTACATTGAGGTTCTTATAAGGGTGTAGTTCCTGAACTTACATTTTTCATTATAAAGATAAAGGGTCAGGTCATAGTTCGTTGGCGACTTTTCCTAATTGAACTTTTGATCATCAAAAGTCGCCAAAGAACAGACCGGACTACATCCTGCTTATACTTTCGAGAATCTGAGTTTTGCAACACAAGACCCTTCTAACTTTCAATTCACATCCTAATTTACATGTCTTTTACAGTTTTTAACTCTAAACGTTTTATTCTTCTAAATTATCCCTGTTTCTTTGTTACTTTAAAGTGTGTTTGCCTGCCGGTTGGATAACGATATAATTGGGTCCTTGATCTGTTGTGTATGCTTTTTTTTTAATAAATAAATTAATTACCCGTACCCGTGCAGGCGCTTGTTGAGCTCGCGCACCGTCAGCGAGATGAGCTGGTCGTCGTTGAGCAGGGGGTCAGCGGCGCCGGCTGCGGGCTGTCGCGGGTGGCAAGGCAGCGACCCGCAGCTGCTCCCGCTGCTGCTGGAGCCGCTGCTGCTAGGGGGCTGCTGGTGCATCAGGTGCTGGGGGGTTGGGGGCACCCCCTGCACCACGTCGGGGTAGTCACCCCTCCTCGAGGGGGGCCCGATCAGCCAGGCCTCCATGTCGGCCGCGCACTGAGGGGGGCGAAGGTCTAAAGGTCCGTCCTGGTTGTTTGGTGGGGGGCCACCGTTGCTGGGACCGTTGTACCTGTTAGAGATAGTTTGCCGTTTTTACTAAATGCAGACATTTGATTTAAGGTAATTTGGTAATTTAATCGTCTCCGGGTGTCGATTTCTAGCCTTATTTAGGAGCTTTTACACTGCCAATTACGGCTTGTGATTTAGAATCCTGATCAAATGACGAGGTTGACACCTGAGAGGACACCCAACGGAACTTCGAACGACATAGTACGCTAACGCTGTTGGGACTTTGGACTCCACAGATTTAATGAGCATGTCTTTCCCAGAACACTCGGGTATTTTAGTTCGATTTTGGTTGCATAATTTCATCTATAGGAAAGCAGTGATTGTCACGGGGTTTGAACCACCACCTACCGCTTGCGATCCGATCTGGGATGATAGCGTGTCCAACGCTACGCCAACTGGGCTACCAAGCCCCCTTAATGTAAGGTAATTTTGACTGTTCTTTAACTGTAACTTTCGTTTTAGAAACTATATTATGCGGAAAGGAGCATGATGGGGGTGGGGGGTATTTCAGCAGTGCAGTGGTCAGAACATCGGTCTCTCACACAGTGTTCTAAAACCGGCCACGTCCTACACTCTTAAAACAAACGAGTGGTTTTAACTCAGTCTGAGTTAATTTCCACTCCTTTCCGTGCCGAAAATGCACTTCTCTAATAGGAGTGAATTTCACTCTTTTTCGGAGTGGGTAAAAGAAATAAAAGAAAACAATCTGCGTCCTACACTCTTAAAACGAGCGGTTTTAACTCAGTCTGAGTTAATTTCCACTCCTTTCCGGTGCCGAAAATGCACTTCTCCTATAGGAGTGAATTTCACTCTTTTGTTTTAAGAGTGTACAGACGGATATTTGTTGGCACAAATAAATTCACTAAATTACGGCTTTCCTAGAGTGCACTGAGACAGACATGCTCGTTAAATCTGTGGAGTGCAGAGTACCGACGGCATAAGCGTACGATGTCGCTCGAAATCCAGTTTGGTGATAGCTCAGTCGACCTCGTCACTTTATCGTGGTTCTAAATTACGAGTCGTAATTAGCCTGCGTTAGAGCTCTTCGGAGCCTAGATATAAGAAATAGATACCCGGAGGGACCCGAATGGCCAAGTGGGTTTGATCGCAGCCCATTACGCTAACAGTCTGCGCACTGTACCGGGTGTGTGTTCGATTCCCGCCTTCGCCCTGGGTGTACTTTCTCTCTCTGTGTCAGTAAAAATTCTGTCTGTGTCTGTCTTACTTGACGAAATTTTATAACCGGGTCTCTGATCAAGCACACAAGCCGGAATATATATGTCCCTACTTACCGACCCAGATACCCGAAAATATTTCAACATAACCAAAAGCGCACTATGGCACCACTGTTATGATGTAGGTCCTCGCTCAGGTGTCAAATTCGTCACTTGACCAGTGTTCTCAATTACCTGGCGCAATTGGCTGTGTTAAAGCTCCATGAAGGCTTAACTATAGACGTTGCCCGGTTAAATAGTCATATTTATTAGTATTAAGTTCAGCGTCTCGGTCTCGAGATCGGAAGGTCCCGCAATCGAGTCCCGGTACCACAGAAGACCCACCGAGTATATGCGGAGTACGTGCTCGTTAAATCTGTTGGGTCCGAAAGTCCTGTGGTCGGTCATTGCGCAGTTTACCACATGTACAGGTCCCTGGAGACTATTTCCCTCCCCTTCAAGGACATGTCTAAATTGTGGAGGTGGCGATAGATTGCAGCACCTGTCTTGTATGTGTGTGTACGTCGTGTCCGTCCTTCTTGACGAAGGTTTATAAGCGGGTCTCTGTGACCAAGCACACAAGCCTGAAAATATATGTCTACTAACTAATTAACTAATTAATTAGTATTAAGAGCGGGAGAAAAGAGCTATGCCACTTTGCCAGTATGTGGAGATCCTGCTTCTCCCTCTCGCATCTCAGTTGCCCCATTGAAGCAGCTGATTGGAGAGGGTGACAAAATATCAGAACAATTGAAGAGCTTAGTGGAAGAACGTACTAAGTGACAAAAAGGTGAAAAAGAGAAAATGAGCTTTAAAGTGTTTCGTTTGCACTCAGATCTGTTGAAAACAGTAATTGTAAAGCGTAAAAAGTATATTAAACTTAAAGTTTATGAAAAAGGGGGAACTTGTTATCGTCAAAAAAGTTAGTAATATGTTCATTGACACAAAAATCTAATTTTTTCAAAAATGTCACTTAGCACGTTCATCCACTAAGCTCTTCGATTGTGGTGACTTAGATGTAAATTAAACCGAATGACCACGAGTCTCCAAACCAAAGTACTTTTGTATTAATCCAATGGGGGGAAAATGATTTTCGAAGCCCAATTTCTCCGGTGGTATTGAATATTTTTATGATTTTTTTTACGTGATAAATGTAGCTGATTTACAGGGCTCTATTATATCCTTTTTTGAGATAGTTCAAATATTTTGTTGGAAAATTATTTATTAAAAATCTTACAAAAAATATTCGAACCCATTTCAAAAAGTGGGGTCATAGAGACCTGTAGGTCAGTTGCATTTACATATTTAAAAAAACCGTTTGTATTCAATGCGCACTGAGAAATTATTTACCCCCCCCCCCCCCACATTGGAATAAAACCGAAGCACTTTGGTATGGGAGTATGGGAACGAAAGATACTGAGAAAGTTTTTGGAGCAGTATGTGATAACAGAGAATGGAGAATAAGAACAAATAGAGAAGTATATAAAATGTGCAATGCATTGGATATTGTCACAGTAATAAGAAAAAGGAGAGTAAAGTGGGTAGGCCATTTAGAGAGGATGGAGACTAGCTAAACAATCTAAAGACTTCTAAAAGAAAACCCTAGCGGATCAAGACCAAGAATAAGATGGCTTGATCAAGTCGAAGAAGATCTAAAGACTTTGGGAATTACTAACTGGAAGAAAAAGTCATCTAATTGGGTAGAATGGAGAAAAATCTTAAAGGAGGCCAGGGCCCTTCAAAAGGGCCGTGGTGCCAGTGATGATGGTGATGACTTTGGCTTGGTAACCCGCGATCATTCTATCTCAACTGCCCTTAAGTGCTTATATACCTCAATTGCCCTTCTACTGATAGACCTGGTGTAGGGAGAGCTTATGAATATAAGAAGAAGCTATAGTACCTGAGGCCCCGTGGCGCAGATGGTAGTACTTTGCATTGCCGTGCCACAGGTCCGGGGTTCGAATCCCGGATTGGGCGAGGTTCACTCAACCTTTCATCCCTTAAGTGGGTCGATAAAATGAGGACCAATCATGCTTGGGAACTAAACACTTCCGCGGGTGTTCCGCGTGAGGATGACCACCTGACCGGAACATATGCTTAGTACCCCAGAGCCCTTGGTCAAGCAAGCTGAAATAGGCACGGCAGGCCTTGGCCCTCTAACGGGAAGTTTTGCCGAAAAGTTTAGTTTAGCTTTTTAATGGAAGGATGAGAAAGAAGAAGATCCTACTGATTGCGAGGCCCAGGTGGCCTAGTGGGTTTGATCGCAGCCCATAACGCTAATAGTCTGCGCACTGTGCCGGATGTTTCTGTTTCTGTCTTACTTGACGAAGTTTTATAAGCGGGTATATGATCAAACACACAAGTAGGAAAATACATGTACCAACATACCTACTTGGGTGCATTAGTTTAGTTATGGTTAACTTTGCGATGTCAGAACTTTGTATTTCGGTACAATCAACGGAACCTTTCCTTGTAATTTAAGTAGGCCTTTTGGGGATGAGAAATTAGATATTTATTAGTTACCTGAGGTTCTGCGTGAGCCACAGCATACCGTCATCGATCAGGGGCTGTCCCGGGGTGGTGCCGGGGAATGGGGGCGAGGGTGGCATGTGGCACGGGGGGGTGTCCGGCGGTGTCGCCGCTGCCACGGCCACGGGCTTCCTGGGCTGGTGGCACGCGGCCATCATCCCGTACCCGTGGTGCTGCTCCATCATGCTATGCTGCTGCTGCATGCTGCTGTTGTACTTGGCCCGGTGCATCTCCTGCTTGACAACCTCCTCCAAATGGTCCAGGTCGAACTCCTGGACGTAGTCTTGATCCGTTGTGCTGTCCATGGCTGCGGCGGCGTAGTATTGGGGCTGCCCCGCAGGGCCCCACGCGGCGCCTTCCGTAGTGCCGGGCGGTCGGGGCGACGGACGGGGTCGGCAGGGGGCGCCTGCCGCGGCTTCGCGTCGGAGGTGCGGCGGCAAGCTGGTATCTCGCGTCGCTCCGCGGCTTCACCCCTTCTTGCGCGAGGTCATGCTTGCTTCTTCGACTCGAAATAGAAATAAGAAGGCTCGTGCCAAGAAGTTGTTCTTCTTTTCTTGTTCAGGAAGAGAGTATCACCATCGTGTCTGGGGAGATGCTGTTGGGAGATAGGCGAACGGATTTGATCAAATGATGTGAGAGGCGCTTGTGGAGTTAAAAGATGAAATTTTGTTTCATTTCTTGACGCTCGTCAGGAAGTTCATGTTCATCTTATTCTTTTTATAGTTCCTTGTTAGCAATGGTATAAATCACTTTGGTGAACTATCCTTTTGACTTGGTATTATAACTTCAATTTATTCTTAAAATTGGCTAAATATTTTTTTCATTCATATATATGATCTTTTTTTAATTGATTGTGGAGTATTTCCTATTTTAAATTTATACTCATTTAAAAAAATCTACAAGCCTCATTTTCTATCGAGTTAAAAAAACAAAAACATTTAGGTTGGAGTGGTTTCTTTTAGATCTTTTTTTAATTTACAGAGAGTGAAACTTTCGTACTTTTTGTTATATCCTATTTTTTTTTAATATTTTTAAATATAACTCCGAAGGATGACTTCGGAATTGATCAAAAATTATAAGACGTGTTTTAATCAGTATTATCCATTTTTTTCTATGTCAGCTTCAAATTGTTACTAGACCTCATGAAGTGTCTATCCTATTTTGATATTATAAAGGCTCTCTGCTCTTTTTTTGCAAGTTCTTCGTTATTGGAAGGGATTGCTAGAACTGGTCTTAGTTCAGAAAATTCACAATGACTTTGTCAATAGACAAGGTTTTTTACTTTATGATAAAAAATTCTTTGATTAATTTAATGAAAGAAGGTAATTGTTGATTTAGACAATTTTTTAGTTATTCTGATGAAATGATCGTATTCGAATTTTTTTTTTGAAGCAGAGTTAGTAAAATTGCTGAGATGTTCTTCTAGTTTGTCGAATATCCGAGTCTGAGATTACTTAATAACTGTTCAACTCAATGAAAACATGGTAATTATTTCCAGTATTCTAAATCCACAATGGAATGCGGTGTAATCCAAAGAGTAGAAGTCATAATCCTTTCACCTTGTTTCAAGTTCATAGTTCAATTCTTCGTCACAGTGGTCTATTAAAGGGGGAGGGAGGGGGTCACCTTCGATTGATTTCTGCAAACGATCACTCAAATTCACTATCTCACCCCTCCAAGTGGGGGGTTACTGTTGCCACCACGATAATCTCAATTAGGCACCCCTCAACTACAAGGGGGTCTTTTGGCGGGGAAAAAAATCCCCCCTACTCTTTTGCTTCTGGGGGTCAGCAGCAGAAAAAAAAATCTCGTCTGATGATGAGGCAAAATAAAATCTTCCCCTTTTTTCCTCTCAGCTCTCGGCTCTCACACGAAACAGCTACGGTTGCAGAGAGGGTCCATACCAGTCAGCATTTTCTCGATCTCGTCGTCTGCTCTTTGCCGATGCTGCCACCGCATCGCTAAAACTTTTGCTGACTCGACTCCGATCCGGGACCCCGGCCTGATATTTATGAAGGGGCTGACGTCACGGAGTTTGTGGCCAATGGGAGGAGTGGTCCCCCTCCCCCCTCTACCCCTTGTGGGGGTGCACATCAGACGCGCGTTTTGAGAAGTGACGTTTTTGAGCACGACGCACAACTAATAATTTTTATGATGTAGAAAGTTTGTTGGAAAAAAGTTTTGTGTCATATGTATTAAGAGTTTTAATTTTTTCCGAATTTTTTAATGAATCTAGCGAAACAACTACTAACCAACAAGGTAATTAATTGTAATTCAGTTTATTATTCTAAATTTAAAATTGCATGAATATTTCTTTTATTTATACATTTTACAGTATGTTAAATTAATTTTTACAGTATGTTAAATTAATTTTACTAAAATGTATATACTTGAAAGAATTGGCATTTTTTGAGAACTACGCATAACTAAAAAATAGTATATAGTTACCTCTTCAATTGATTGCCATTTTAGAAGTGACTTTTTTAAGACTGCTCTACAGCATAATTTGTATGATGTGAAAAATTTTATTAGTAAAGCATTATAAAACTTAATTTTTCCAAAAATTGTTGGGTTCTGAATGAATCACGATTAAAACAGCAACTAACAAACAAGATAATTGATTTTAAATCAATACTTTTTATATATTGGCCTTCAAAAAATTAAACATGATTTTTTGTGGACATTTTTCGACATTCAGTTAAAAAAAAATTGAACAATACACTTTGTTCGAAAAAGTTTATAGTAATCTAAAATAAATTGTCATTTGAGAAGTGCCGTTCAAAGACGGCTTACAACTATTTGTTTATCCGAAAAGTTTGTTGGAAAATAAAAAATTTTATAAGTAGTAAAAGTTTAAATTTCTCAACAATTGATAGGTTTAGAATGGAAATAAAGAAAAATAACAAAACCCAAAGTAATTAGTGTATTTCATTTGGAGTTAAAAATTATTTATTAAATTTATATGCTTTAAAACTAGTATTTTTTCTACATTTGGACTACGGAAAAAGTATATCGTTATCTTTATAAATCGATTTTTGAGAAGCGATTTTTTTACCATGAAGCTCAACTACTTCTTTTTTTATGTGAAAAATTCGTTGAAAAAAAGTTTTCTACTATGAATATTAAGAGTTTTATTTTTGTAAAATATGTGAATCAATCAAGATTAAATCAACTACTAACTAATAAGGAAATTAATTGAAATTTTCTTTAATTTTATCAGTCAGCTGTTAAAAAAGTGTGTAAGCATATTTTTTTTTATTTGGACATTTTGCAGTTATGTTAAATTAATTTTATTAAAAAATATATATATTTACCTGAAATTAATGACAATTTTGCGAAGTGACTTTTTTAAAAATGACACACTACTAAAGAATGTAGTTACCTTGCAAAATGTATTGAACAATGAGAAGTAACTTGTTTGAGCACAACACGCGCCACTACTATACTTAGATGATGAGAGAAGTCTGTTTACAAAAAGTTTTATCCATAAAGTATTGCGTTATTTCATTTTTCCTAAATAGGCTCGGAAATCTAGATTAAAACAAGAATTAACAAACAATATAATAAATTTTAATTCAAAATTTGTTATCATCAATTAATTTTAAAAATTGTACGAAAATGAGGTTTCACTTGGAAAATTTACGCTTAACTTAAAAATATTGGCTATTAAAAACTTATAAATAGTTAATAATAAATATTAGAATAAAATTAATTAATTTTATTTTTGGATTTCTTATTAATTTGTAAGAGTTTTTTTTTTAAATATTGTTTTGGCACCTTAGCATTTCTGTTAAATGAAATTCAAAGTTTAGAGTAACCTCAAATCAATTATTATGAGAAGTGACGTTTTTGGGCCCAAAATGCACATATTGATTTTCATGAGATAAAAAAAATTGTAAGTTTGTTTTATGGAATAATTAAGGTTTTTTTTAATTTGACGGGCTTGAAGATAGACCAAATGACAAACCAGATGATTATTTGCATCTTAATATTTTAAGGGGATACGGTACCCAAAACATTATTTCTAGCAATAATAACATTAAATAAAGTCAACATTTTGAACTTTTTTAAAACGCTACTCCTCTTTCAATTTTCACCAAACTTTTATAGTTTGTTTTTTGTACTATTTGTTCAAGAACCGTGCATGGATTTTAAAATGTGAGCTACAGTTAAAAAGTAACATGAATTAATACTGAAAATCACAAAAAAATTACAAATTATTGAATTCAACATTTCTTAAAGAAACAACTAGACATAGTAGACCTTATTCCATGCACAATTTTGTGCACCATATATATAAGAAAACAGGTTAAAAATTTCACAATTCTAACTTAATTAGCAAAAAACATTACGGATTTATTAAACACAAAAATTGAAAAACGCGAAACAGATAAAAAAATGTTGAAAGTAGACGAAATACGTATAGGAATGACCCCAGAAAATATTTAATAACTTTTTTCTACAGAAGATATCATTACCAAACTTTCAGTAAATGTTCAGAAAAATATTGTAAATAATAAGAAGAAAAATGTGAAAAATCGATATTTTTAACATATTTTGGGTACCCTATTCCCATAATACTTATTGTTTTATTAATGTTTTTTTAATCAAAATCTAAGTCTTAATTTATTATGCTTTTATACTTTTGCGTATACTTTTTTCGACATTTTAGTTTATCTATAAAATTGTAAAGTGTAGAACTTTTTTTTACATTGATTGCCATTTTCGGAAGAAACAGTTTGCAGCACGATGTCAAACTAATGCTGTTAGGACGAGGAAAGCAAGTTGGAAAAAGTTTTATGCTATAAGTATTAAATTCTTAATTTTAAATGTCATGTAAAATTTAAAAATAAATTCATTTTAAATTTCTGGTAAAATTAATTTAATTAAAAAATTATGTACTCACCTAAAATTAATATCGATTTCTAGTAATAACGGTTTTAAGAACAATGTGTGTGCACAACTAAAAAAGTATATAATTACTTATAAATTGATTTTCAGATTAAGTATTAAACTTTTTTTAACACAACGCACGACTAATAATTTTTTATGATGCTGAAAGGTTTTTTGAACAAAATCTTTTGTGTTATGTGAGTTTTATGTTTTGAAAATTGATAAATTTTAAATGACGATAAAGAAAGACAATGATGTTATTAATTGTATTTTGTTTATTTCTTATTAATTACTTATAAAACAATTGTAATTTTTACATGTATTTTTACTATGACATACTTTTATGTTAAACTTATTAAAATGCTTTAAATTATCTTAAATTGGTTTGTGAGAAGGAACGTTTTGAAAAGTTTTTTTTTAACAAAATGTTGTTGTTTTTTCCGTGGGAATAAGGAGTTTTTTAAGTTTAGAAGATTCATGAGTTTTAAATGAGTATTAACAAATCAACAGGGTTATTAATTGTATTTTGAGAGATACGGAACAGGCATACGGAACAATCAGTCTTTTATATGATAATTTTATTACATTTAAAATTTTCAAATATTGATTACTCTTTTGTAAACTCATTTAAAACAGATTTATAAAAATGAGATCAACATTTCAATTTATATATCATGCAGGGAAATCAAGTTTACAATTTCTCCCCTTTGCTTATTAGTCAGAGGGATGCTAGTTTAAAGAGAAAAGTTTAGAGTTCTTTAAATTTGTGAATGACGCTTGTGGATATTAAGCAAATATAAATATTGCAAAATTATTATACCATCAAGCAAAATAGGCATAAGGCTTATTTAAAAGCAAAACATCTCGCAGTAAAATATTGTACAAAAATTGAAAATATAAGTTGTAATCTGCAGCCTAGAAAAATATGCATGCATTTTTTGGCTCTTATAGAACAGAACGTTATTCAATATTAATACTGCTGATATTTTATGTAGTAAAAAATTGCAAAAATATTGAATATTACTATGCAAACTCAGTGAAAAAATCACGAATAAAGGAATTTGGTTTGTTTAATAGTCATGTAGTATATCTAGCAAAATTTTTAATTAAAATATTCATTATATAAATTCTGTGTTATACATTCGTAAGAAGTAGGTTGCTATTTTAAAACAATAATTTTTGCAATTGTAACTATCCCTCATATACGCCTCAATATGTTTATTTGTATGTAAATAATCTAAACTTAATATATTTTTTTTTAGAATTCAATATGTACTTGATTGAAAAATATACTCTTACGCACATTATCTATTTGGTATTAGTAAAATTTTAAAAACTTAAATAACAATCTTAAAAATTCCTAATCATATAAAATATTTGCTAATATGTTAGCCAATTAAATAAATTTGTTTATGATATTTCTTTTTCCAAACCAAAGTTCATGATGATGACAACAGTGAAATGAATCGAATAAAAATTATTCCAAAACTGTTATTCAAATCAATTTATTTCTTAAGTTGTTTTAGTATTAAAAGATCACAAGACTGAGTTTTTGAATTAAATTTGAGCTGAACCTTCGCTTGGTGTTTAGCTACAATTCGGATTTAAGCAATTTGTCGATTACGCACGGGGTTTGAAGTCTGAAAGTGATTTACAGTTAGCCATATAGATGTACTAACAAAACGTTAACAAAAACAAATATAAACGTGGGGTCCGGATGGCCGAGTGGTTTGGACCATTAGGCTAGCAGTCTGCGCGCTGTAACGGGTGCGGGTTCGATTCCCGCCTATCGCCCTGGGTGTACCTTCCTTTCTCTGTGACAGTAAAAAATTCTTTCCGTGTCTGTCTTACTTGACGAAGGCTTCATGAGCGGGTCTCTGACCAAGCACACAAGCCGGAATATATATGTACCTCCCCCCACCCCCCTACCCAATATAAACGAAAAAATATTATTTTAAAAAAATAAGCGAATATAAATTATAAAAACAACAGATAATGTGTTTACACAACTTCCAACGATGATGATATGCCAATTAATAGCCCTCTGCATGCAATTAAACATTTACCTAAATATTCAGTCGAGGGGATGAAAACACGGTTTCTCTTCATCGAGAAGGGAGGGTGCATAGATCAAGAACGAATTCCAAATGTGTTACAAAAAGGAATAGATCGAATCCTCCTGGTAACTCAAGTACACTGTTAAAAATTTTGTGGTAGGCTTCACCTTCACCATGATATTGGTTCTTAGTAGCTGGAACGGCTGAATGGTGAAATGTTTCACCTTTTTTTCGGTGTTTGGTTGAACCATTTTTCTGGATTTGGAAACAAAAACCTGAGAAATGGTTCAACCGAATACCAAAAATATGGTGGAACGTTTCACCATTCAGCCGTTGCAGCTACTAGGAACCAATATCATGGTGAAACCAAGCACAAAATTTTTAACAGTGTAGATACAAATAACCCATATGGCATTTTTGTTCAGCATTTAAAAAAAAAAACTTTAAAAAACTTGTTTGAACTCTTTATAAATTCCAATTACTATTATTTCTTGAAGGAAGGCAGAACATTAATCGTTTTCTTTTTCTTGATTTCAGAAATTTAAGTATTTGGTTATAATTTTAGGATAATAATCGAAGTTTAGTATAAAGTGCACCGGACCAAACAAAAACACCGTGGGCCATAGTTTGGAGTGCCCTATTAGAAAAGAACGGGTCTTAATGCTGGACATATTTAAAATAATGCGATCCCTAGACTATTTTGTTCAGTAGTGTTTCAGTGTACCTAAAGCCTTAAAAAAAGAAGTTTTATGAAGTATTTGTTTAAGTCATCATTGAATACTTTTTTTAAAAACTAAACAAAATTTAACATTTTTCGTTTTTGAAATCTTAATAACCATAGTAGTTCATAGCACAAACCAAAGTAATTTTACACGAAATATGCCAATTTCTGCTGATGGAGTCATGTTAACCTTTAAAAAATAATAACTAGACGAGCTTAGCCATGAGTACGCTAATTATCTGATCTGAATGTTTTTTAAACGTAAATTATACTTAGGATCTTTAATGCTATCTCATGACGGAAACAAAAACAAAAATATTCACGATGAAACAAGACATAGACGATCATTTTTCATTAACTTCCTCATAAAATACAAGATTCAAAATTATATTTACATAAGTCTACGCCTTATCTCCCTAATCACATCCTGCGATTAGAAAGATTGCAGGGGAAAAAATCTTCTGGAAATAGATTCTTTGTGTTGATGGTTTAGATGAGGTGATGATGGGAAGAAGGAGAGCTTCATTCAAATCGGAAAGTTTGTGAGTGTAAAGGGAACGAGATGTGTTTTAGTGTAATAGGTGCTTGTGAATAGATCGTTATCACTTGAATCAGTGTTTTGAGGAAAGATGTGTTTGAGGTGCTTCCGTTTGTTTAACATAGAAACATCTTTATAAATTCTATTTACATAATTTTTATTAACATAAATTGTGAGTTTGAAAAATGTGAGTTTGAAAAATGTGAGTTTTTATTGTCTAAAAATAGCACTTGACCACATTTATAAACTTCGAAATATAATTGGTTGTGTTAAAACAGTTAACGAAGACCGATGACCACCTTCTAGCCTATGAATAACATATGCATTCAAGTAGGTAGATACGAGGCATAATTGGATGTGTTAAAGCTCCATGGATATTATAAATAGAAAGCTGGAAACGTAAAACCTAACCTTACCTAAGTAGGGTAGGGTAGGGTTGGTACATATATATTCCGGCTTGTGTGCTTGATCAGGGACCCGTTTATAAACCTTCGTCAAGTAAGACAGACACATAAAGAAGTTTTTTAATGTATTTTTCCAATACAGTTACAGTACTAAAACATATCCTTCTAATAATATAACAATTCTAAAATGTATCCTTCAAACAATAAAACAAATCCAAAAAGCATCGTTCCAACAATACAACAGTTAAATCCTTTCAACAATAAAACAGTTTTAAAATGTATCCTTTCAACAATAAAACAGTTCTGTAATGTATCTTTCCTGCACTATAACGTTCGGAACAATATCCTTTAAACAAAAAAAAACTGAAATGTATCGTTCCAACAATACAACAATTATATCCTTTCAACATTAAAAAGTTTTGAAATGTATTCTTCCACGACTATAATAATTCTAAAGTTTATCCTTCCAACACTATAACAATTTTTAAATATATCCTTGAAAAAATATCAGTAAATTTCAAAATGTATCGTTCCAAGAATACTTATTCAGTCACAATACTTATTCATTCAGAACACTTATATCATTTCAATAATAATGCAGATTTGAAATGTATCCTTTCAACAATAAAACAGTTCTGAAATGTATCCTGCTAACAACATAACAATTCTAAAATATATCCTTTAAACAATAAAAAAAATTCGAAATGTATCGTTCCAACAATACAACACTTATATCCTTTCAACAATAAAACAGTTTTGAAATGTATCCTTTAACCAATAAAACAGTTTTGAAATGTATCCGTTCAACAATTTTCAAATGTATCCTCACAACACTATAATAGTTCATGAAGCAATGGGCAATAGACATCCCCTTGTATCCGCTAACACATTGTAATATATTGTGTGCATTAGACCAGGGGTGACTCTGGGGACACACCATCGACAAACGGCTCGACAATTCTGAAATATATCCTCTAAATGAAATAAAAATTCCGGAATGTATCCTTCCTACTATATCACACTTGTCAAAATATCCTTTCAACAATAAAACACTTTTGAAATGTATCCTTTCAACAATAAAACAGTTTTGAAATGTATCCTCGCAACCCTATAACAGTTCATGAAGCAATGGAGAATAGACATGCCCTTGTATCCCCTAACATATTGTAATATATTGTGTGCATTAGATAAGGGGTGACTCTGGGGACACACCATCGACAAACGGCTCGACAATTCTGAAATATATCCTCTAAATGAAATAAAAATTCCGGAATGTATCCTTCCTACTATATCACACTTGTTAAAATATCCTTTCACTTTTCAGCAATAAAACAGTTTTGAAATGTATCCTTTCAACAATAAAACAGTTTTGAAATGTATCCTCGCAACCCTATAACAGTTCATGAAGCAATGGAGAA
Source organism: Oedothorax gibbosus (assembly GCA_019343175.1). NCBI lineage: Eukaryota > Metazoa > Arthropoda > Arachnida > Araneae > Linyphiidae > Oedothorax > Oedothorax gibbosus. Next base: position 345,041 of record JAFNEN010000396.1, read on the forward strand.
TAGACATGCCCTTGTATCCCCTAACATATTGTAATATATTGTGTGCATTAGATAAGGGGTGACTCTAGGGACACTCCATCGACAAACGGTTCGATTTCCCGATGCCCCTTTCAATGCAACGAGTGCCAATCAATAGGCCTCGACGGATGACCGCAAATGGGGTGAGCACACAAGCATTTTACTCTGTGTACTTGTTAATAAAGTACTTATATGCGGGTTTAATTGTTAAGACCATAGATATCATAGTTAAAATATTAGATTGGCAGATCACGTGACCCCCAATGCTAACGACGGGACGCGCATGGAGACCAGAATAAGAGGACAATTTGACCAGTGTTGCCACCAGTTTTAGGAGAAAATCACTACGAAAAAATACCATTTAATTATAAAATTAGAAAAAAATACCATAACAATTTTGGCTGCATTTTGGAATCTTTTTAGTGACTTTAAAAAAACGTGAAACGCTTTGCTAGTATTTTTATGGTATGTTTTTGTAATTTTAGAATTAAATGGTATTTTTTCGTAGTGTTTTTCTCCTAAAACTGGTGGCAACACTGGCCAAATTGCCCTCTTATTCTGGTCTCCATGCGCGCCCCGTCGTTAGCATTGGGGATCGTGATCTGCCAATCTAATACTTTAACTATGATATATATGGTTAAGACGGTTATTAGTTGAGGTAAGAAATTTAGACGACTAGTTGTTGGCGAGGCCACATGTTAAACAGGCAGGGAATGAACGGTTTGAAAAGTGAAAATGTAAAGATGTATTTGAGTGGGTTTTTTTTAAGCTTTCTTCCTTCACTTTAAATAATATTGCATAAAAGGAAAATGTAAAACTTTCTTACGAAATTCGAATTTTATTTACTTTATAACTGCATTCTATAGTGGATTACGGAGGTTTAAAAATTTTTAAATTATATGTGTAATTCTGAACAAATAGGCTCTTTTGAAGTGTCATAAAAATTGAATTCTTTTATAACAAAAACATGCATTATCATAAAAGTGTAGAAGTATTTAATTTTTTTTTATGCAAGGCAGTATTCAAGTATATAGAACTGAAAAAATAATTGTTTGGTGGGGGGCGGGGGGGGGGGGAAGTTGCATAACTTTTTAGCCATATTTTCCTTGTTTTCCCAAAAATAGTTAAACAAGCAAAAATTTTAGTTTACATGTTTAGTTAGTAAGCGTTTATGTTTGTGTCTTAAGTGAAGATATTTACAAGTGAGGGAATGACTTTAAATATGTTTAATAAGATGAGGTATTTATTATAAACTTTTATACTTTAAGGGTAATGTAATAAAGGCATGCTCCAACTATATGCCAGAATTTTTTATTCCTTATTTCTCTGAAGCAAAACCGAATTTATTTTTAAAAAAAATACTTTTTACTGACAGTCGGAAATCTTAATCAAGCCTTTATTTGGAGAATCCAAGAGCCCTAAATCTATTATTAATACAAATTTCTTTGTCGAACTAATTACGGATGAAGCTACGTTAAATGGGATTATGCGTATAATACATTCAACTTTACTATTCCATTATTAAAAGTGACAGTGTGGCACATTTTGGCTTCCACACTACGTTTATAACGTAAAAATTGGAAGGTATTATAATCGTTCAGTACGTCTGTCTGTCCATCACCCACTTTCATACTCCGAACTACAAATGCTGCGGACATGTGTGATACGTCAAAAAATTCAGCGCATTGAAATTATAATACATTGAAAATTTCAGAAAAGAATTCGAATTCGAAGTACTTCAATTATTTAAAAAACTGCAACATTTAATGCTCATTTAAAAAGCATGAGAAGCCCTTTTTATTAGAATTAAATCACCATTGCCATTCGCAACAATCGCTCGAGAAACTTTAATTATTTCAGACAATAAATTAAAATAAATTTATTTTTGCGACATCGATCAGTTTGAAATGACGTCAAATAATTTTCACTACGAGATTCTTTGTAAGTTGAAATGAAATGTTTTAAGTCTATTTAAAAGCGAGGAATATTACATATTTATTCTTTGAAATATAAATTCATTTTTGCAAACGATAAGTAATAATTATTGAATTTTCGAAATAAAATAAATGAAACTAGCCAAATTTAGCATGTAAATGTTTAATATAGAATATTAATGCTGTGTTTGTCGCCTTTTTACCTGTTAAACACAACTGTTGTGTGGAAGTGGGCTAAGTGACAGCTTCTGTTACAAACCTACTTGTTTTTTTCTCCTCTTAACTTAACTTTAATGACTCTTGAAATATGCAAATCCAAGCTATATCATTCGAGACGATCCCCTGAACGTAAATTAAGAAAATGACGTTTCTTACTACACCTTCCCTTTACGTGATGCACTAATCATAGAGCGAGCAACAGTTGGATAGTCTTAGTCAAAAGGTACTAAGAACCCAAAACTTTAACTTGGGAAAAGCGTCTCTTGGAGTTAAGCTTTTAATAAAAAGTGTTTTATACAGGAGTCGTAAATCGATGTATATTTTTTTCGTAACTACAGTCGCTGGACAAATTGTTAGACACACTGTATTTTTTTAGTAATTTTATGTTTCTTAAGAGTTTTTATGCAATAATGGTATATTTAAACTACAATATTATGGATTTTTATTTAAAAGAATCGTTGTAGACTACATATTTGTATTTATTTTAGGATAATTATGATTAATTATGATTAAGATTAATTTATATTAATTATTTATTATAAGATGATTTATGTGTGGAATCATCATCCTCAAATGCAGGAGACAGTACAGTCTTGCATTGATAGCATGCCGCGCAGAATTAAAGCTTTGATAGCGGCTAAAGGTGGCTCAACTCAATATTGACTTTTACTAACATTAATTTCACTTTTCTTTAAAACTTAATAAACTTATGCTTTTCTAAATTAATGCTGTTTTATTTATGTCAAATAAATCGGTAATTGATTGGATAATATAAAAATACAAACAAATCTATTTAAAATAATAAAACGGTACAATATCACCCGGTAATTAATATTTTACATGAAATCTTGCATGCGTCTAATAATTTGTCCAGGGACTGTAGATTGGAGAACATTGCTAAATTGGATGTAGATGTATTTTTGTTTTACAAATATATTTATTTTGGAGAACATTGACGGCTGGCCGTTTGAGATTTTCCCCAAATGTGCTTCACACAGGGACTCGCGATTTAACCCTTTGTTGGAGACAGGAATATACACCCTTCACCTGACTCTCATGTTTTCCAGAAACACACATATTTTTTTTAACAAATTTTAATTTATAAATTTTACAATTTTAATAAATTTTAAAATTTAGTATGGTGAGTCATTTATAATCATCTGTTACAGAAATATAATTACAAAAATTTAAAGAATTCAAGTTCTCAGCTAAAAACTCAAATTCCAAACTCATGTAGTGAAAACAATTCTTCGCTTAAGCAAATTTGCTTATCCCTGTGGCTGAAAGGAGCAGGAGACCAGTAGAAAAGATAATTATGACGCTCCAATTTTTCAGAAAATAGAGATTTTATGGTAATTTTATGATGTGAAATACATTACTATACAGAAGACAGATTGTACACATAAGAAGCATCTTTACAGACTAAGCACAAACAAAAAGTGTACAAATGATCACTCAAATCGTTATAAAGAACACTTAATGACAGCAAAGACCAAAGATCCCCATTATATCAAAGAAAATACATTTTTGCTGATTTTTGAAGACTAAGATATGTTATCGTCCAAGCTAGTGCTGTTGTGATGGATAATTTAAAACATTTTGTTCGCTTTGGGGAACTTTGCATTTGTACAAAGCGGTGCAGGAGAGGTGACAGAAACGGAACGGCGCGGATTGTTTCAAATTATCATAGGGTAGGTACATATATATTCCGGCTTGTGTGCTTGATCTGAGAGCCGCTTATAAGCCTTCGTCAAGTAAGACAGACACTGAAAGAATTTTTACTGACACAGAGAAAGGAAGTACACCCAGGGCGAAGGCGGGAATCGAACCAGCACCCGTTATAGCGCGCAGACTGCTAGCGTAATGGTCTGCGATCCAAACCACTAGACCATCCGGGCCCCTCAAATTGTCATATTCTCTGTTTACAAAAGGAATTCTATAGCCCAAACCGATATCATGCTACCCTTAAGAAGGACTGTCAGCCCCGTAGAGCTAATGCATTAGTTTTGAAATCACAACTTTTGCAAAAATTTGTTTTGCCATGTTATCCCATTTTCACCAGGTATGGGCATCATCATAACATCAATTTAAAACAAAATCGAAAATAAAACAACCTCCGGTTATTTAATTATTAATTGATAAAGTTTTAAAATAGTGTCGCCATCTGCTGTATATTTTTGGCCTTTTAAAATTTCAAAAACATATAATTAAATAACTAGATAACATTTTCTTTTATTTTTTTTTCATTCCGATGTTATATTGATTCTCATACCTGGGGGAAAAAGGTATAATATGGCAAAGCAATACCTCTGCGGAAGCTGTGATTCCAAAACTAATGCATTAGCTCTATGGGACTGACAATCCTTCTTAACAGCTTTCAAAAATATCATTTGGTTCCTTTTAGATGAACATGTCCCAATTGCGGCTGCGTATTTAATGGTTTATCCTCAGACCCTTGCGACAGCGTCTCTTCCATTATAAAAGAGTTCCGCGTTTTGGCGGGAAACTCCATTGTTTTACAGTGACGGATGCGGGTACGGGTTTTGTGCAAGGGTGCCAGTGCTGAAGACTGCGCTCATTTGGGGAACAGTCATCAAGACGAAGGCACCACATTTAAGCAAGTGGTTATTGTTGTAGATGGGGGGAATTAGCATTTGTTGGACTTGGTATAGAAATGAATTTAGAAAAGAAGGGGGCTCATACTGTGTAGTATATACGACTCTTTAACAATAATTTTTGGTGTAATTATGCATATTTTACAAGTTAAAGCTTGAGTGTTATTGTATTCTATCACTTACTCGCTGTAAAATGGCTATCAGTTCTGAGTAATATGCCGAGTCTGCAAAGGATTAGCCACCAATAAAATACCCCAGTTGGAAAAAAAAACTTAATGTAAAAAAAATGTGTCAAAATTACGAGCACGCACATGTGCTGTATTGTAACGCTTATAACGTATGATGTAATTTTCAAGCTGGTGGATTTCTTTATGAGTTATGAGATTTTTTTAAGTTTACGGTACAAATAAATATTATGCTAGTCAAGTTTTGTTTTTCATGAGTACGTTATAGTGCACTGTCAAGCTCATAACGACAGCGGTACAGTTTTAAAATGACTTTTTTTATCATTTCCACTGGTCAATAATCTCTATATTTTTAATTCATTCGGTGGTTCCATTTTAATGTTCCATTTTATTTTTGTGTTTTTGTTGACTTATTTGCATAAAAGGTTCAGTATATGAGCGCCCTCTAGTGGTAACTGTTTTATTATGATCATTATCATTATCATCATTATCTTCATTATCATCATCATTATCATTATTATCATTATTATTATTATTATTGTTATTATTATTATTATTTAAATTCACAAAAGAAATATCCGAAGACCATTGAATGATATTCCAAGAAACTTCAATCCTTTTGGGGGAATAGTTCATTTTTTATGAAGTAAAGTTTGCACAAACGTATGGTACACCCTGTACGAATAATGTCATTGCTGTTCCACAATATATATCTATCATCCGAAAGTTCTTGAATGTCCGTCTGTGTCCTGACCATCGGCCAAACCTCGTTAGCCCCCCATCATTCCTGGAGAAATTGAAAGGTCCGGCCGGAAATGGACGGTTCTTTCATCGGTCCGGCCACAATATCCGGTCAAGAAAAGGGATTAATATGTCCCCGGATTCGAGTGTCCGGCCTCTCATAAGTTAGAGGCTCGTTGCAGGATAATTCGATTTTGATTCTATTTCGGGCGGTCTGTTTTAATCCTTAAGGTCGGTTAATCACAGAATATTATTTTTTATTGTTGTTATTGTATTTGAGTTAAATTGATACATTTATCGGTTCTGTGGTGACCGAGAATCGAGTAAGCGGACTAATATTTTCAAAGACATTCAATTCTAAAATTATAAATTGCTTCAAACATTAGGGAAATTGAAGAAAACATTGAAAGAGTTGTGTATAATACATGTTAGCACTTTTGTGATTGTAATTTTTATATTGATACAGAAACAAAAAGAAATTTAATTTAAAAATTGCTTTTTTTTTAATTGGGGTAATAAACTTGACTTTTTTATATCACCTCATTTAAGCATTTTTTAATATCTTAACTACTACTTAACTCATAATTAAATCCCGCAAAAAAAATCTGAATAAATTTTGCAACGTGCTTTAAACTACTTTGTAGTTTTTCTTTATCTGTGTTCACAAATGCGGTCATTCCTAAAATTTCTTTAAAAACCTTGTTTTAATGTTAGAAAAAAACTTCCTTAATTCAGATGTAAGTGTTGAGATGTTTAATGTTAGAAAAAAACTTCCTTAATTCAGATGTAATTACTATATTTTCCAGCTCTTAATTACCAGCTAACGATACGACATTACACTTTATCCGATGGCAGCACGTCAGCAATATGAAACAACACAAAAAACCGACACCGAGTAAAAAATAAAAACACTGTATATTTTTTCTTGTCACGGAATAAGCACAGAACTTTTTCATCATTAACTTCTCAACACTTACCACAATGGGCTACTAAAGAGAGTGTAAAATGGAATAAAGATTCGTTTTTTGAAGGGAGGAAAATGAATTTGGGTTCCGTCTTGGCATTAGCAGGGTTTGTGAGTTCGAATGGAGTCCTGTCTTGGAATTCCAAAGAAAAGTAATGACTCGTTTCTAATTTTTGACGCTTGCACAAATGGTGCCGCTCATCAAGACATAAAAATCTTAAATAGGTGTTTTTTTGGTAATTTTTTTAGGCAACAATAATTCGGTGGTTGTTTTGTGGTGACTTGTTGTCATATACGTAACAGCACATTAAAAAAGTTTATAAGAGGGACTTTTTTTTAAATTTTAGCTTTTTTTGTATATACTATATTGCTATGGTTTTGTACTTTGGCGCTCTGGCTAGAAACTTTCGCCCAAGTATAAAACCTCAGTACAGACTTTCTTTTTGAATATTTTTTACTCATAGACCAAGGCAGAGTTTCCATAAATTGAAAAAGGCATGCATATTTTTAAAAAGTGTATTTAATAAAAATTTGTTAGCTTGAAAGGCAGGGGCCAAAGTTATTTTTCTGGGTCAAAGTTACCCCATTCGATGGTACCCCGATTTTTTCGAGTTCTGTATACGTTCCATGCAAAACTTTTAGTGAGAATAGTAAAAACGAAAATTGATAATATTTGCTCAAAATTAGTGGAAACCTTTCGTCAACATGGGACAAGAGTTGTACTTGATAGTAGTCTTTAACTTCCTTCGAATATGAATATACATTCTACATTCAGTAATCCGAAAAGCGGTAATCCGAAGACTCTCTCCGTTTTTATTAGCTTCCACACTACGTTTATAACGTAAAAAGCGGAAGGTATTATAATCGTTCAGTCCGTCTGTCCGTCCGTCACCCACTTTCATAGCTCAAACTACAGATGCTACAGACACGTGTGATACGTCAAAAAAATTAGCCCATCGAAATTAGAAGACATTAGAAGGCTCACTACGAGTTGACGCTGGTGACTAGGGAAGAAGAGAAATGGGAAAAAAGTGTCTTTCCTCACAATCTTCGCTCTTGTAGTCTTCACTCTCGAAGAAGAGCACAGCCACTGACAGTAAACGGCACGCTGTAGGGGTTTATTCATAGCCAACCAAATTTTCTTTCCCCCTGCAATCCAACGTATTTTTTCAGCTTTAAATCGGATTAAAAAGATTTGTACTTGGAATGTTTTTAATAACGCAGCGTCCCGAACTCTGTAGAAAGTGAACAATTAGGAAATACTTATTATGAAAAAAAAAACAATTTGTTAAATAGTTTTCAGAAATAATAAAAACAAACTTTTAAAATATCTAGAAAGCTTTTAACGTTGACTCCCTCAATTGTAACAGATATTGGATTCTATATCTGTCAATCATACTGTTCTCTATTTTAGTATTCCAAACTAAATCGAATTCTAAATCCAACTGCTCCCCCTCTCCCTCACTTCTCCACCCCAAAAGTTTTAATCCGACGTCAAAAGACAAATAAAATCCCCCGACTGAATTGGAATTTCGCATTTTTATGAGCAGAAACTTTACGTCCGCAGAAGAACAAGTGTTACATTTAGGTTAAATTCACTGAACAGTGTTTCCACCGTTTCCACAATTTCACTGTTCTACCATTGGAAGTTACTGCTGAGTTTGCTTTTACCGGCGTGCGTTTAATATATTTTTCATATATATACTTGCTCGGGTTGGATGCAAAAACCTTATATGATATTCATTACTTTCCTATTTTTCATTTACTTTTTTCTATTTTAGGAATAGAAAACAGTAAACATTCTTTTTTAGGAATCATTGCTTTCAATAGGTTTAAAAATATAATTTGATAATTAAGCTTGTATATTGGCTTGGTATACAAAAAAAAACTAAACTCCTCGGCGCAACAGCCCATTACTGGGCCAAGGCCTGCCGTGCCCAATTCAGCTTTCGTGACCAAGAGCTATGGGGTGCTTGGCACATGTCCCGGTTAGGTGGTCAGCCTCACACGGGCCCCCCAGTGTTTGGTATAGAAGGACTTTGGTACAGAAGGATGCTTGGTATAGAAGGAATACGAAATAATCCAATGACGATTTCTTTCCTATTTGAAGGAATGGCATATCCATAGTATAGAGACCGGAACGAGGCAAATTTTTAAAACGTAATTGAGAAATAATTTCGTTTTATAACGATTTACAGCACATGCAGCCTCAAATAATATCCAACACTAGATGGCGCTGTTTTACCAATGCATTACTTCCAGTCATACACATTCTAAAAAATATAGTAGCTTATAAACCAGAGCATCTTATGCTTCAGATTGAGGTACTTTTGGTGGATACTGGTTGCTGTAATATCTTCGACAACACTACACTGTGTTAAAAAGTTTGGTACAAAACGCACCGGGATCCTGGGACTTTCTAGTTTTCACCTTTTTGAAGCGTGAATTTACTAATTATAACCTTTAATTCATAACCTTAATGCACCGCAAAAGTGGTAAATCCACACTCCAAATAAAGTTCCAAAATTCCAGTACAATCTTCCACCAAACTTTTTAACCGTTGTATACTGAAGCAATGCGGTCTGTGAGGAGAAACTTTTGAGAAACTTTTTTAAGCTACAAAACTCCTTTGTTTATTATTGTTTTTCCAAAACATTGTTTTTTCCTTAACATCTTTCTAAAACATAGGCCGAAAAATAAGGACCCGGAATAAATGACAAGAGGCGGTCGTAATTTCTCGACAGCGAGTGACCAAAAACTCCAGCGTCCGCGATAGGAATCTCTGCCTAAAGAACTTGACATCAGATAAGACTTTTATTTAAACTCATTTTTTTTTCGGTGATATCGGCCTTCTTTTTGTGACATCCGGTGTGGCAACAGTTCGGTGCTCGGGGGAACGGACCCATTGGGGTTTGAATAAGATGGAGATGTTGCCGGGGTTAAACGTAATGCGAAAATTGCTTTACAAAGTGAAGCCAGGATCACTTAAGTGGTACGCCCAAACAACCAATTGAAGATTTTATTTGGTGCAAAAATGCAATGATAAAAGTTATAGATAACATTTCGCATTGTAATAGGATAAGAAATGTGTATATAGAGGAAACGTATTTTCCGTTTGCCAAGGGTAGTCCTCAAAGTCATTCCAATTAGAAATGAGATTTTTTTATTAAATAAATTACTAAACTACAGTTTAAATTGATAAAAGAAATAAACAATTAAAATCCTCTGTATAAGAAATATTAGTATCCAATTAGTTTCTATCTTTAACTACATAGCAGGGTTCCTACTAAAAACAAAAATAAAAAATTAAGCTGATCAGGGTCACTTACATTTTTAAGGCTCTATAGCCTTAATCGAAGATTTTGTGGATACTTCACGATTTCCCGATGCATTCACTGTAAAACCTTCGGGTAACATTACTTCAGCTTCATAGAGTAACGTTATACAGAATTTGTGGATTAATGCTACACAAATAACTAGTGCTGCCTTTGGTTTCACGGAGTAACGTCACTGTTAATTTTTGGAGCTATAATATACAGAAAAATAGGTGTAACTGAATACACTCGTTTAACGCAATTATTATTACACAAATAAAAAAGTTAACTCCCATTTTTGCGGTGTAGTGTTTCTCCATATATTGGTGTTACGTTCCACCATAAAAGTGGAGTACCATTACATTTTTTTTTTCAGGGGACTCCTTCACTTTTTTTGCACAAAGCATTTCTATTCTATTCTAACCTCAACAGGGGGAGGAGGGGGGAGAAAGACGGACCAAAGGGGGATTTTAAAATAGGCCTTGTTTAGGGTTAAGTGAGGGTTGGAGATTTTCGCTGACTGCGGACGATTTTTTTAACTGTTTCTGTGGGGTGGTTTCCACCCTCCCCCCTCTGGCCCTCTCCTTTTCTTTCGCTTTTCCATCTCTCGTATTTCAACAGACGTGATGTTTTCATTTTCGATTTCATTTTAAAGGTTTGACAGGTTTTGTTTGAAATTGCAAGTTTTTTTCTCTCCTTCTATACCACTCGTCTCTTACAAGTGACACATAAATTTTTGTTTGCGAACGGTTTAGGCGCCCTCCTCTACATCCCAATACTTTTGCAGCTTTGCGAATGTGGAAAAAGTTTTCAAAAATGAAACTTTGAAACGGTCGGTTCTCGGAAACAACGTCATTGTAAAGAAACTCAAAAGTCTAAATGTGACGTTGAGCTCTGAAAAAAAGACGTTATTTTCACGCAAACTGTTCATGAACTTGGTAGCTTAAACTCGGTACTCGTAGTTTACAGTTTTAAAAAGTATATTGAGCATAGCGCCTCTGAGTCTTAAGAACTAATAAAAAGTCAAAAATTGATTTGATGATTGAAATATTTTGAATTTCAGATCACAGAACGTTTTATTTCAAACTATGAACTGAAGCAACGTCACACAACGATTCATGTTTTTTCTCGTTAAGTCTTTTAAATTACTGCATCAGATACTTAAAAAAAAATCGAAAAGCCAATTGTTTTCAATTATAAAATTGCTACGAAAGAAAACAAACTTTACATAGAAAATACATCATTTACATTGAGAGGGTATACAAAAACATTCTGCTTAAAACTTCTTAAAACCAAACGAAATTTATTTTAACGATACTCATATACAAGTACCGATGAAGTTCATAAACTTAATAAGAACGTTGACGCGCATCAACTGCAATTCCAAGTGAAAGTGCTTCTGAAAAGAATTGTTTCCTGCTATTGATGTTTCTGAAATTGCAAGTTAAACATTGCTATAGGTTTTCATGGATTTCAAATGTGTATTCTATCAGACTAATCTAACGTTTAAAATTTTAAAAAAAAGCAATCTCTAGTTATACTACAGTCCCTGGACAAATTATTAGACGCACTGTATTTTTTTAGTAATGATGAAAACATACCAAAGAATGCCATATCATTAAAAAAGATGTCGATATATGTATTAAGTATAGCAGATAGTATTTTTTCTATTCAATAGCTTAAGTTTAGGAACACAAATGTCCTTCTAAAGGTATTTTGTTCATCATTGATTGATACATGAAATCTTGCAGTGCGTCTAATAATTTGTCCAGGGACTCTACAAGCCGCCTCTCTTTTTTACGATATTTCAGTACAAATTTTCATAATTTTTAATTATTATAGTGTTTTTAATTACTCGGATTTATATTTTATCGGACTAATCTAACGTTTAAAATTAAAAAAAAAACAATCTCTAGTTATACTACAGTCCCTGGACAAATTATTAGACGCACTGTATTTTTTTTAGTAATGATGAAAACATACCAAAGAATGCCATATCATTAAAAAAAATGTCGATATATGTATTAAGTATAGCAGATAGTATTTTTTCTATTCAATAGCTTAAGTTTAGGAACACAAATGTCGTTCTTATCGGACTAATCTAACGTTTAAAATTTTAAAAAAAGCAATCTCTAGTTATACTACAGTCCCTGGACAAATTATTAGACGCACTGTATTTTTTTAGTAATGATGAAAACATACCAAAGAATGCCATATCATTAAAAAAGATGTCGATATATGTATTAAGTATAGCAGATAGTATTTTCTATTCAATAGCTTAAGTTTAGGAACACAAATGTCCTTCTAAAGGTATTTTGTTCATCATTGATTGATACATGAAATCTTGCAGTGCGTCTAATAATTTGTCCAGGGACTGTACAAGCCGCCTCTCTTTTTTACGATATTTCAGTACAAATTTTCATAATTTTTAATTATTATAGTGAAAAACTTATCACCATAAAAACGAAAACCATACATCGAACTCAGACTTATTTCAGCGGTTTGTTTCATTGTATGTTCGTCTAGGTTTCGGACTCTCTACTTGACTGAGGTTTGAAATGAAAGGGCCCCAAGGGCATTACTGAGTGGTTTTACTGAGACGTTAAACCAATTAATAAAAAATGTTATTAATTAATTAGACTTTTTAAGTGGTAATGGGGATAAAATTTCTAATTAAAAATAACCCTAAGTGTCGATAATTTATGGTAATATAGTTTCAATTTCCTGGTAATAAACTAACTTTATTCAAATTAGAATGTTTTTAAGATTAAAAGCCTACAAGATTAAGAATTCATTTTCTTATAAGAGTTGACTGCTTTCCAACACTTCTCTATATTTTCAAAAATTGTCACTCAAAGCATGATAGGAAAGTTCAGTTTCAAATGCTAGGAAGAATGTCTTTGCTAGAAAATATTGGAATAATCAACTATATCTTCATTTCCTCCCACTTTATAAAGTATTGTGAATAACACAAACAAGCAACATGAAATAGATTATCACTTCCAGAATTAAAATAAAATCACTACAAATAGAAAATGTGAGTGATTCCTCATTATGGAAATGTATAGTCGTCTCACTTAACATTAGTACTTGCATTTCAAATACTAAATATCATTCAATTTGGCTGAATTAAACAAAAGTAACGTCTTTATTCGTGTTCCATGAGGGAAATTGTACGTGCTATAAAGAAGAGTATTCAATCAGTCCATTTTAACTCCATATAGAGTAACAAACGACTTTTCAACATCAAAAATCCTATAAAGAAAAAAATCTCGACACAATTCTTCTTTAGAATCAATGCGCTGAAATCGAGATGACAACTGCCCTCCCCCCCCCCCCAGGAAATGAATTTCAGAAAATGGACAAGGGATATGATATTTTGGGGAATCAAGTTGTTAATACATCACTTTTGGAGCCCCTCAAATTCTACCACCTAGCTTGAAGATCGACCCCACTACTACTTCAAGCTTTGTTTATTTGATGTTATAAGGCCCTGGAAAAAATTACATGGTCGAAGAAATAACCAGTGAAACTTGGATTTATGCAAATTTGTCGGATGGGGAAGCAATTCAGATGCAAAGTATGCAAATGATTTACTATTATAATACACATTCATTAAAATCTAATTTAAATTAATCGAACTTATTACCATATTAAATATGAATCGTTTCTGCTGATGGAAAAAAGTATAAGGTCGGCAAGTTTTTTTGTCGGATATGCAAATTTTCTGTGGTCCAAGAAATAAAAGAGGCAACCTAACAATGCATTTATGGTTACTTTAATCTTCATCTGTGCTATTGATATCGATGGCGAGGCCGAATCAACAGTCCGATGGAAAACGTGGGAAAATCCTTGGAATGAAAGCGTGTGGAATGAGTGGTACAGCTATTTAAAGGTCTATCGGTAGGTCTAAAACGGTAGTCAATAATTTTTTTAAAGATCCTTCAAATTATGGTGAATGCAAGCGAACAGGAAGACCAAGTGCACTTTCAAGGCGCCAAAAACCTGAGAAGAGTCGCAGATTTTTCACTATACCACTAGTACGAAATTTTACCCCGTACTTTTATAATCAGTTTTTAGGAAGTAAAGAACAAGTTAAACTGTAGATATTTCTGATTGGGGTTTCTAACAAGGGTTCATTGCTTTTCAGAGTGGGATTGGGACTTCGGTCCCCTTGATGCCTCGTAAAGGGATTAGAGGAGATTCTTTTACGTTGTCTTTTTCAGTTTATTATTTGGACTCGGTGGCAACAACTATATTTTTATTTACTTTTAGGGCGCCTTCTTTTATTTCTAAGTGCTTTTAAAGACCGGGATTTTTTAGATTAAAGAGTAAATCTCGCAACTCAGGAGATATATGTAACTCATTGGGACGATGTTTTTTTTCTAATCGGTTCTGTATAAACTATAAATTGTACTTGGTCAAAATGATAACATAAATTAATGTTAATGGTAATACTTTTTCGAATAAGCTTTACCAATAACTCTAAACCAAGAGTAATGCATTAGAAAAATCCCATACCTTAGTGCAACACATCCATGTTAAAGTCATTCGTAGAATTTCAATTTTATATAATATTGAAATATCAATGTACTAAAGCACAGATATTTAAATATTATATAAAACTGAAATTCTATGAAGGATTTTAATATGGATGTGTTACACTAATTTATGGAATTTTCATCTAATATATGGAAATTAAATAATTACTAACAAACTAAATTCCTTCAAAAAAAATTTCATATGATAAAAATAAGTGCATACATAATCAAGTAATGACTGTATAATAAAGTCAAATGTCGCTATTTAAATAATAACAAGTAGGTTTGTAACAGAATCTGTCACTCAGCACGCTTTTACACAAAATTTGTGTTCAACAGGGAAAAATTCGCCAAACACAATATTAATTCTATTATAAACCTTTAAACGCTAAACTTGGCTAGTTTCATTTATTTTATTTCGAAAATTCAATAATTATTTCTTTAATAATTATTATCGTTTGCAAAAATTAATTTATATTTCAAAGAATAAATATGTAATATTCTTCTCTTTTAAATAGAACCAGAACATTTCATATAAAAAACAAATAAAGAATCTCTTAGTGAAATATATTTGACGTCATTTCAAATTGATTGATGCCGCAAAAAAAATTCTTTTAACTTATTATTTCAAAGAATTTAAGTTTCTCGAGTGATTGTTGCGAATGGCAATGGTGATTTAATTCCAATAAAAATGGCTTCTTATATTGTTTAAATAAGCATTAAATTTTGCAGTTTTTTTTAAATAATTAAAGCACTTCGAATTCGAATTTTTTTCTGGGATTTTCAATGTCTTCTAATTTTGACGGGCTGAATTTTTTGACGTATCACACTTGTCTGTAGCATTTGTATTTTGGGCTATGAAAGTGGGTGACGGACAGACAGTCGGATTGAACGATTATAATACCTTTCACTTTTTACGTTCTAAACGTAGTGTGGAAGCTAAAAATATGCAATAGTTCTTGAAGGATAAATTTAAATTAACCAAATTTATGATTTTATATCCCTTAAATGGGTCTATAAATATAATTTATCTTAGATGGGTCTATAAATATAATTTATTTATAAAATAAATTGTATATCTTGAAAAGGGTTAAGTTATTGAAAAATAATTTAGAGTAAATTAATATTTCTCTTTTATATCCTGCATACTTCTATAAATAAGCCTATGGAGTATGTACACGAGCTTTTTTATAAATCTACACAGAATATATCCCGCAACCCTAAAATAGAACTTTCAGCTTGAAAGAGCTCTAAAAAAACGTTCCAAGTGGAGGAAATAGTTCGGAATCCATCTCTCCGTTTCCGCAATTTGTGAGGAAAAGTGGGCTCTCACTCTCACGCGACATCGCGAAAAAAGAGAGCCAGACCACTTGTGGTACACTGGACCACAAAATGGGTGGTTGGAAAATGTATCAATCTAAATATCGTAACAATAGGTGTAGCTTTAAACTAAATAAAAAAATACATTTAAGTGAATGGACTTTTCAAAGTATTATTTAGAAAAGCATTCAAATTATAATAGAAAAAGAATAGTTGAGTCGCTTTAAGGAAATATTATTGGTATTTAAAACGATCACTACTAAGGGATCCCGTGATTACGAAACTATTTTCATATAGTACATACAATGTTTTTTTTTACTGAATAATAATAACGTACAAAAATATAACGCAGCGCATATTGTTTAAAATGCAAATTTAAATCGAATATATTAGGAATTGGGGGGGAAATTTGATCAAAATATATCAATGAACAACAACATTTGAAATATACTTTTTATAGTAAACTTAAGTTTATTTTTATAACAACGTGCAAAAAAGTTCACTTTTTTATATCATATTCATTCATAAATCGTTGCGAAAATGACACTTTACGTGCTTACGTCACAGACAGTGCCGAAAGTAGTACTTTCGGCACTAGTGCGGTAAAGTAAATAAGAGTATCTGATTGGTAGAAAAACAAAATGATGTCATGAATATCTCCATGGAAACTAAATGATTTCATGAAACTCACTTATTTCTATTGGTTCATTACTTTTGCATTTTCTAATATCTCCATGGAAATTAAAAGTACTACAAAAATTATTAAAATTATTTTACAACTTTTCTTTTACTACTTTGCATTTTCGAATATCGCCATGGAAACTAAATGATGTCATGAAAATCACTCATTGGTAGAAATAATTTTTTTCACGTTATTATAAAAAAAATATTGTAAGCAAGCACGTGCCAAATAATACTTTATTAAGCTCTTGTCATTATTTCACTCGACCTACGGTCTCGTGAAATAAAAGCCACTCGCTTAATAAAGTATTATTTTCGGCACTAGTTGCTTAAATAACTATAAAGTGAATAGTAATGGCACTTCAAAGTCACACTAGGTGCAACTATATTTCGTGTGTAATTTAAGTTATATGCATGAGTTTTTTTAGGAGAGAAGTAATGGTGTTTTTTAAAATTCCATTAGCAATATTTCCAATGCAGTTAAAAATAGTATATTTAATTATTTTAGTGAAGAGTAATTTAATTTAAAATTAACCCTTACCAAAGTCTTTCTACCGGAAATTACCCTACTATTAAAATAAACGTTAATAAACAAATTTAAACACTGAAACTGAAATCTAAGTAATTTAAACCGTGGAAATTTAAGTGAAGGAAAATTCAATTAAAATAAAAAATAAATAATTTAGAAAAGTAATTTATTGCATTTAAGAAACCGCAAATACCTCTATATTTTGCACCTAATTAAAAAAAAAAGCATGCAAAAAAACGTATTAAGTACTGCTCTTTAAGAAAAAGCAGCCGTAATGTGAGTTGTCTCTTTATTTACGCTACCCTCCTCATAAAAAAGGAATAAAAAGAGAAAAAAGAAATCTACGATCACCTGAATGTTGGATTCGAAATTAACACTGATCAACCACAGTTCGGTCTCAACATAGCCATACTGTTAATAATAACATTCATATATTACTTATGGGCATTAGGAAAAATGTACATACATATACGATCCTAAACGAAAAATTTGAGTTATTAAATAAGAAACATCCTGAAACAGAGTAGTTTTTTTATGAACCCAGCAAACCGAATTCTCCATATTTTACACCAAATTAAAAAAAGCAAACAAACGTGCTTCGTATTACAGTTTAGAAAGAGCGGCGTAAATTGTATATATATATGATCCTAAATGTAAAATGCGAGTTAGTAAAAGAACATCATCGAACCGAGTAAGCCAAACAAAACGCATACTAAAAAATATTTTTTATGAGCACAGTAAGCACTATTCTCTTTATTTTAAACCACATTTTTTAAAAAAAATAGAAATAATTTGCATTACTCTTAAGAAAGAGTACCGTAAGGTGTATTTATACATATACTATCCTAAATATAAAATATGAGTAATTAAAATAACTTCATCCAACAGAGTAAATCAAACAAAAATCATTGTAAAAATACATTTTTTCTTACAATTTTCTTTATTTTGAACCACATTTTAAAAAAATAAAAACGCTTCGCATTACACTTAAGAAAGAGTGCCGTAAGATGTATTTTTACATGTACTATCCTAAATGTAAAATAATTTCAGCCAAAAGAGTAAACGAAACAAAACACATACTAAAAAATATTTTTTATGAGAACAGCTAACACAATTCTCTTTATTTTGAACCAATATTTTTTTAAAGCAACAAAAACGATTTGCATTACACTTAAGAGGGCCGTAATGCGAGTCCTCGCTTCATTTGCGCACACCCCCGCTCATCGAAAAGGAATAAAGTTGATTGTTTACTCTCTGATTGGCTACCTGTGGGAGCGGGCCGTGGCGTTAATTGGCGCGCAAGACATTAGGGCACACCCCTGATAATGTCACTTCAGCACACGACGCACTTTGGTGTCATTAAACGCGACCGGTATGCAGAAAGGGATTTGGCTATTACAAAGAGTTGTCGCTGTGATGTTGAAAAATGTTCTAACTTACACTTTCAGAGTTAACAGCAAATTCTCTACCTTAATATTTGGGAGTTAATAGCAAATTCTCTACCTTAATATTTGGGAGTTAACAGCAAATTCTCTACCTTAATATTTAGGAGTTAACAGCAAATTCTCTACCTTAATATTTAGGAGTTAACAGCAAATTCTCTACCTTAATATTTGGGAGTTAATAGCAAATTCTGTACCTTAATATTTGGGAGTTAATAGCAAATTCTCTACCTTAATATTTGGGAGTTAACAGCAAATTCTCTACCTTGATATTTGGGAGTTAACAGCAAATTCTCTACCTTGATATTTGGGAGTTAACAGCAAATTCTCTACCTTAATATTTGGGATTTAATAGCAAATTCTCTACCTTGATATTTGGGAGTTAACAGCAAATTCTCTACCTTAATATTTAGGAGTTAACAGCAAATTCTCTACCTTAATATTTGGGAGTTAACAGCAAATTCTCTACCTTAATATTTAGGAGTTAACAGCAAATTCTCTACCTTAATATTTAGGAGTTAACAGCAAATTCTCTACCTTAATATTTGGGATTTAATAGCAAATTCTCTACCTTGATATTTGGGAGTTAACAGCAAATTCTCTACCTTAATATTTGGGATTTAACAGCAAATTCTCTACCTTAATATTTGGGAGTTAACAGCAAATTCTCTACCTTAATATTTGGGAGTTAACATGAAATTCACTACCTTACGGGGGAACGGGCGCGCTGGACTGGGGGTCTCCAAAGCAAAGTGCATCAGTGTTAATTCTATGGAGAAAAAATATATTTTCTCTTCCACATTTCTCCGTCTGCATTGAATATCTTTACAAACAGATTTTTTATGTATAAATGTAGCTGACTTACAGGTCCCGACCTTCCCACTTTTCGAAATGGGTACGAATATATTTTTTAATTTTCAATAAATAATTTTACACAAAATATTCGAAGCAATTTCAAAAAGTGGAAAGATAGAGACCTGTAAGTTATCTACATTTATTATTTAAAAATAACCGTTTGTAAAAATATTCAAAACAGCCGGAGAAATGTGTCAGAGAAAAGAGTTTTATCGCCATTGGATTAACACTGATGCACTTGAGTTTGGAGACCCGCGGTCCAACGCCCCCATTCCCCCTTACACTTTTAGAGTTTTCTACCTCATACTTTCATGGAACCGAAAATTTAAATTTATATAAATTTAATAAGTTGCCGTATAGGGTTGAATACGGTCTCTACCACTGACACAAGAAAAGAATTAAGAAGCCAAAATTAAAAACAAAAAAAAAATTCCGTATAGAGCAGTCTAATTACATGTTAAATCCGTTGCAGTTCTATGTCCTTAAGCTTACGATGCTTCTACAAGGTGGAATTTGGATGTCTTAAAATCTGATATACTCTTAATCACACATTATCGACTTTTAGTTATAATATATACATAAGATGACCGATAAGTCATAGTTTTAGTAAATTAGAATGCCATTTTGGTCTTCTCTAGACTAAAAGATCTTCACCATGCATTCTGAACAATAATGGCTTTGAGAAAGCGTGTTGTCCAGGCAGACAACTAAGTTATAATAAAACCAATACAGTGACTAATGAACTCCATAACAGTTGGTCCCTTTCTGCTTAAACACATCCACCATCTCAATGATCACCCATTTGGCGTGTAACAAAACTCCCGTCGCCATATCCCCATCGCCAAGGCGACCTTTCGCCATTGACTTTTAATTAGGACTAATGAACGCGGGCCGCATCAGCGATTTCTGGGACGGTAAACACGAGTTTTTCAAAAGCTGCGATAAATCTTCCCACTTTTGATGTGGATTTAATGATTACTCCTAAGATAATTAATTAGGGATTCTTCTTATTTTATATTTGGGATATGATATTTCGATATCATATTAATGCGAGAGATTTTTAACGGTGGTGGGGTTAAAATCTGGTAATTAATGGGTAGGAATGGTAGTGTTTGATATGATTTGAATTCTTTTAGTTAAGTGTTTATTTTGGTAAATTATAATTAGTTTCAGGTTTCACTATTTGGAACAGCGCTCATGAATTTAATATCAAAATAATACATACTAATTAAATGAAAATTAAAATAAAATTTATTGAATTTACGAAACAATATTTAATAAAAAAAGACTTAGTATTATACTATATTTTTTTATAAAGTGGGGGGCTTTGACATTCGTATAAGTAGTTATTATTCCCAAAAAGCATTTAATAACTTTAATTTTTTTTACGGAGCCAGAGACATATCTATAGAAATAAGATTTTTTTTAAAAAAAAACTTTAATGTCCTGACCAAGGGGGGTTGAGTTGGGTGCCTACTCAGGTGTCGGCTCGTCACTTAGCTGCGGTTCTTAATTAAGACCCCTGTCTCCAATAGACCTCGTGTATCTCTAGTGCTACGATAATTCAAACTAAACTTACATCTGACAAAGGGCTCTGGAATGGTAATCATGTGTCCTGATGAGGAGGTCAGCTTCACTTGGAAAACCAAATGTTTAGTTCCCAAGCAAGCGTGGTCATCCTTGGCATAGTTCTAACCAAAAGGAAGCAATAAGTTGCCCTGTAACAGCTCTTCTTCTCAAATTAGTTATTTGGCGTGATTAATCTTGAGGACGTTTTCGGTAGCTGATTTAGTATAAGATTAGCAATCCATTCTATTTATATTGCTGGCAAAAAAAAATAAAGCTGTTCCACTTTCGTTCGAATGTAAAGATTTAAAAAAAACTGAAAAATGGAAAATCAAGTTAATTACTTCAATAATAAAATTATCCATACATCAACACCATAAGAACAAATCACTAAATTAATCTTTTAAACTGATTAATAGCACACACGTATAACAACTTTTTACACGGGTAATTATTCCACAAAACCTCAATTCCAAAAATTCCCCTAACAGCAAAAAAGCCACCCTTAATTGCTCAATTAACGACAACAGTATCTTCTTTTCAAACGGCTATAATTTTTCTACATTGGGGGGAAGGGGGCCATATACCCCCTAAACCCCAGGGGTGCTATTTGACTCTTTATCTAGCATAGCTTCAGCACTTGCCTATTTATGGATCGCTCCATAAATTAATGCAATTAGAGATCTTTTGCGATCGGTGCAAAAAATTACCCAATGCAGAATTAGCATTGGGGTATTGAGAAAAAAATATGATGTTAAAGTGTGTATTTTCTACTTTGGCAAACTCATAGCATGTTATCTATCAGCTGTATATCATTTTGAAATATTATATGTTTGATTTATATAGGTTCGTAAAAAATATGTTTTCTGACATTTAGAAAAGAGAATTTATGTTTGAAATTAGATACAGTGGGGCCAGTTAAAATTGAACTGAGGTTACACTCAAAGAGTTTTTTAGTTGTGCATTAATGATATCTGTCTGTATTTTGATTCTAAAAGCTTCAATTTAAGTATGAAAACATCAGAAAAAAGCTTGTGTTGAATCCCAAAAGTTTAAAAGTAATAATATTAAGGTAGTTTCAGAATTTTATTTCATTACATTGTATTCACTTTTCATTCAAGATTATTTACTACTATCATTTATTTTTTGTACACTTGTTATGCAAAATTCATTTATAATACAGTTGTGTAAGAACTAACGTATAAACCTCTTAAAAAAATTCCACTAACATTTAAGGCGATAATTCGATCGCTAATTAAAATGTTAAGAAAACAATATTAAAATTATTTGAACAAATTTCTTAACTTCAAATTGGTTTTATATAAATTTTCTTTTTATCGAAAAAATGAACAGATTTATGTTACGTTTTTGTTTTGTTTTTCCTGTCAAAATTGCCCCTCCCTCCAAAATAGTTATTATTTCCAAGGTGCCAGTGGGCCACTAAGGTACGTTTTTTCTCCCGCACATTCTATAATTTTGTTTCCTGTAGAAGCTGCTTTTCCTTTATTTCAGTTTTCTCGCCGGAAAGCTAAAACAGGAAGGCACAAACCTTAAAAGTTGGTATATAGTTGGTATAAAATTGATTAGTAAGAGCATAAATATGAGGGAGGAAATGGAAGAAAAAAAATCTACCTATTTTTTGTAATTTTTTTTGTGTTATATCAATCTCTAAGTCACACCAGGAAATATTTAATTTTACTTTTGGAGGCAATCGCTTATTTAGGTATAGTCTTAGAAAGATTATTGTGCTGTATTATTATTGTTGATATTATTGAAAAAATTATTGCTGATATTATTGTAAATACTATTGTTGATATTATTGTAAATATTATTGTTGATAATATTGTAAATATTATTGTTGATATTATTGTTGATATTATTGCTGATATTATTACAAATATTATTGTTGATATTATTGTAAATATTATTGCTGATATTATTGTAAATATTATTGTTGATATTATTGTAAATATTATTGTTGATAATATTGTAAATATTATTGTTGATATTATTGTTAATATTATTGCTGATATTATTGTAAATATTATTGTTGATATTATTGTAAATATTATTGTTGATATTATTGTAAATATTATTGTTGATATTATTGTAAATATTATTGTTGATATTATTGTAAATATTATTGTTGATAATATTGTAAATATTATTGTTGATATTATTGTTAATATTATTGCTGATATTATTACAAATATTATTGTTGATATTATTGTAAATATTATTGTTGATATTATTGTAAATATTATTGTTGATATTATTGTAAATATTATTGTTGATATTATTGTAAATATTATTGTTGATATTATTGTAAATATTATTGTTGATATTATTGTAAATATTATTGTTGATAATATTGTAAATATTATTGTTGATATTATTGTTAATATTATTGCTGATATTATTACAAATATTATTGTTGATATTATTGTAAATATTATTGTTGATAATATTGTAAATATTATTGCTGATATTATTAAATATTATTGTTGATATTATTGTAAATATTATTGTTGATATTATTAAAATATTATTGTTGATATTATTGTAAATATTATTGTTGATATTATTGTAAATATCATTGTTGTGTAAGTATTTCAAAACGAGCTTTCTTGACAAGTGCTGGATGCTCAACAAACCCGAGTACTTGGCCTAAAGTTTTTTTTTTAATTTCTAAAGCTGCTATTAGTCGAGTAAAAATCTGGATGAAAAAGTTATGACGGAAAAACTGGCAATCTTCGTTCAATGTCAAATATATTCCCCCAATAAAAGGACTTATCGATTAACATGGTAAAGCACAGTTTCACACTAGGTTTGTGTTTATTTATATGTATAGGTATAAACCCTATTATATCTCGAACAATAGGGTTGTTAGTTTCTCCTTAACTTCGGTTGCTACTAAATTTTTAAGACTATAAAACATAATTTCATTAATTTGTTTTACAGCAAAAAATATCATTAAAGACTTTTAACATTTATTTCCGAATAAAAAAAACGTTATTCCTAAATTACACTCATACAAATGTCTCATTAAATAAATGTAAAAAGAGTGAAATGAGTTGATAAAAACGAAAGGTTTTTCATTTTAAAAACCATGTTATGAACTACAAAATCTAATTAAGTAGCCAACAAGTGGTAATGAGTTCATTTGCTCGGCTAAATTTACCATATGTAAAACTCAGGGAATCGGAAATTTAATAGAAATGACATTTATGTTTATTTATAGCTTAGTTACAAATTTTGGAAGGTGAAGAATTTAATATTGAATATAATTACATTCCTTTTACCAGGATAGGTTTAGCGTGTTAAATTACATGTAAATAAATTTAAATATTAC
This sequence comes from Oedothorax gibbosus, assembly GCA_019343175.1. Classification (NCBI taxonomy): domain Eukaryota; kingdom Metazoa; phylum Arthropoda; class Arachnida; order Araneae; family Linyphiidae; genus Oedothorax; species Oedothorax gibbosus. The sequence goes on from JAFNEN010000396.1 coordinate 369,317, forward strand.
TGTTTCAACGGTACTTTTGGTGTATTTTACGTAATATAAGTATTTTCAACTTTATTTTAAAAAAAACTTTTTATATTTAATACTTGCACATAGCATATACATTATACGCTCGTAACATATACATTACACGGGCTGGGGAGCCCAGTCGGTTAGGCATTCGCCTAGAATGCGGAAGGTCCCAGGTTCGGGTATCGCCAAAATAACTGCCGACCTATAAACGGCCCATGCAGCCAAAAATGTGCGACGAATAATACCCCGTGTGGAGGAATGCACGTTAAATATCCTTCAAAGTCCTAACGCTGCGTACGATGTCGCTCTTAACGGTTGTGTTGGGTGCCTACTCAGGGGTCGGCTCGTCACTTGACTGTGGTTCTAAAATATGACGCCCGTCGCCAATAGCCCTCGTGCAGCTCTAGTGCGACGATAATTCAAACTAAACTATACACTACACTCTTACATTGCCAAATAAGAGATAAAAATTTTAAAACAATTTTTCTAAACATAATATTTTACAATTTAGTTTGGTTACATTAAAATTTCACTAGAGCTACATAAAGGTTATTAGTGACGTTATTAGAGCCTCGTTATTGTGAACTTTTGTAGGGAGGAGGCCAACAGCTGAACTGACACCCAGCGCAACCACACAAAAATACTTGTTAGCTAAACTTAACTGTCAATAAACTTTTAATTGTATCAAATTTGAAATAAGGCCACTGAGAATCAATATCAGCTATCAATTACAAATTAAGTTTTCTAGAAATAAAACCCACTAGACGTCCCAGTCAGACATTTCCCATTCCTAGAAATTAAAATTCCACTTGTCCTTAATGACTCCGAAAATGCGCCAAGAATTGCTTCTCATTGTTCCCCAAGCAACATAACAATAGTCCTCATTAATTCCTGGAGTCCGCCCAATAGATTCGAGAGAGAGAGAGGGGGGGGCTGTGATAGACTATCACATTGCTTAACAATCTCAAAAATTCTCTCTTTGAAGAGAGATTTCTAGTCGTTAGAATAGTTAGTTGCCTTTAGTTTGGGTTGTTTGAGTTAACGGCTTTGGGTGTTAACTAGATTGCTCCTTTGTCACGTTAAAAGTGTGAACTCTATCTTTAACATCAGGTGTAAAACAGTAGTTGATATTAACACCAAAGACTTTGAATAAAAGTAGACTAAATCGTTGAGAAACCTAAATTAAGACAGACAATCTGCAATCTCAAGCAATCAAAATTTGTCTGCGTTTTTTACAAGGTCATTTTTTGTTAAAAAATTTCCATTTTAATATACTTTTGTGAAACGTTCATGGAGTAATAAAATAGTTTTACATTTTGAGTAGTTTACAATAATATGCTTCTATTCCCATATTATTTAAATATGTCTATTATGACTGCACAGTCTACAATTTTCAATCGTTTCCGACGGCAAAATGTTATACACAATTTCTTTTATTTTTTTTTACATTTTTCACTTTTTTTTTATTTTAAAATGTTTGCTTCGTAATTTCTATTTAATAAATAAATGCTGGATAATGATATTTTACTGTTCAGTTTTTGACTCCGGTATAATAGGGTTACTGCTCCTCTACTTGAATTCATGTCCCTCTCAAACTTCTTGGAATGCCTGATCAAGTATCGATTAATGGGTAGGGTAGGTACAAATATATTCCAGCCTGTGTGCTTCATCAGAGACCCGCTTATAAGCCTTCGTCAAGTAAGACAGACACAGAAAGAATTTTTACTGTCACAGAGAAAGGAAATACACCCAGGGTAAAGGCGATAATCAAACCCGCACTCGTTACAGCGCGCAGATATCGATTAATATTTTATAAGTTCCTAAATTACGAGGTTTGACACCAACAACCCATTGTACAGCTGTTAGTGAGACATTGTCCACCAAACCAACCCTACCTCATCTCATCGACACATTTCCGTCTGTCCGATCCAAAAGACTCATCTCATTAGAACCCCCCCCCCCCCTTTACCGAGGGCCGCCCTTTCTACCTGAAAAGTGCATCGTCTGCAGAAAAGGGCTGCCCTCAGGGCCTTTGGGGGTCAGTAGCCCCACATATAGCCCAGAAACAAGGGGGGAGGTAATGGGGCGGCGATTATAGGTATAATGGCCGAATAGAGGCTTAATTGTCTCAGTATTAAGGGTTGGAAATTAGAGGAATCGGTTGTAGTGGTAGGATTTTAGAATAGAATTCTGTTGTTACGTTTTTAAGTGATAAAAACTTTTTTTCGTTCAAGTAAACTTTGTTTGTCAAGTAAATTTGTTTGTTTCAAAGTTTAAATTCAACTTAATTTGTAGATACTTTTGTTTTATGAGTTCTATTACATGCTATTAAATAATAGTATTTAAAATATTAACAGAATGTGGAAGGATTTGTGACTCAAATCTGTTGGTAGCAGATATAAGCATTTTTTATGAATGTCAAATTTTGAAAGTAAATTTATTTTTAAAAAAATATGTATTTAATAAATTTACAATTTCACTGATTCTGACGAACCGTTCTATTTAAGGTTATTTGAATTTTTAAAATAGTAGTATTTTTCACAGAAATGTCTTTAGAATATATATTAACGTTCAATCTAAAAAAGTAAATCCACGTCCATCTTGCTTTTCTTTTATGGTGGCCAATATAAGCAGTTTTTCAAAAAATAGCTCTGATTTACTAATCATATTTTCTACCTAAAATTTTTATACCACGTCTTAGTTTATTTTCCCATTTTTTCTGGTTGTTGAAAAAAGGATATTGAAAAGGAAAAAGGTTGTTGAAAAGGAAAAAGGAGATTCTGTTCATTTATCTTTCTTTCTTTCTTTTCTCCATTTTCACTCTTATTATTATGATCGGTCTAATGGAGATGTTTCAGATGACGTAACGCTCTTACTTTCAGTTTTCTGTGTACTGCGATTTCATTGGTTGTTCGGTTTCACTCGAAAAATGACCAATATAGATGAAAAGAAACTTTTCTTTCTAATGCAAGCTTTCTGTAACAAATATTTTGTGCAACCAACAGCACAGCAAGCATTTGGCATTTAAAAAATTTAATAAGTAAAATATTATTTGAAAACTTATTTTCGAATACCAAAACAAAAGTAATTCCAGACAACAAATGAAAAAAAAAACGGTTGGAGCTGTTACCATACACGACGGTGAAACAAACTCATTGAGAAGTATTTAATAAAAATACGACAGAAAAACATTTCAAATATTCTAACTTCTACACCCACCCGATTAAGAGGGCCTGTCAGTCCCATAGAGCTAACGAGTTAGTTTTGAAATCACAACTTTTGCAAAAGAATTTGCCATGTTATACCATTTTCACCAAGTATGGGAATCATCATAACATCAATTTAAAACAAAATTGAAAAAAAAATAACATCCGTTTATTTAATTATTAATTGATATAGTTATAAAATAGTGTCGCCATCTGCTCTATATTTTTAGCATTTTAAAACTTCAAAAATATATTATTAAATAACTAGATGACATTTTCGTTTCAAATTCGTTTCATTTCGATGATACGTTGATTCCCATACCTGTGGAAAAAACGCTACCATGGCAAATCAATACTTCTGAGGAAGTTGTGATTAAAAATCTATGGGACTGACACTCTATGGGACTGACAATCCCTCTTAAATATCCAGATTGTCTGTAGAAAAATCCTTGAACGTTACACCCAACACAATAGACAAGAGAGTTCCTCACTTCTCCTCCAGACATTGAAGAGAAATCTCCTGAGGATTGCGACGAATTTAGAAGGCAATTTAGCATTCGAATAAGGAATACTTTGTTCCATTCCCCTCTCTAGCAATTATCGTGGCATCCTTCTTCCAAGATGCGTTTCAAGTCGTTTGGGGATGTGTTTTACGAGGCAGAACTTTGTCTGCTGAGATAAAATGAAGTTCCCCCACAGGTGTTTAAAAGGGTGATGTTACGACCGTAACACCAGGTGAATTATGGTGTAAAGTTGCAATGATGGTTGAGAAATATTTAGTCTAATCCGTGTCGTGGCCAAGAGAGCCCAGTCGGTTAAGGCGTTAGCTTTTCATACGGAAGGTCCCAGGTTCAGGTCCGGACATCGCCGAAATAACTGCCGACCTGTAAACGGCCCGCGCAGACTTAAAATGTCCCACAAATAATACCTGTGTAGAGCGAGTGCACGTTAAATATGCTTCAAAGTCTCAACGCTGCGTTCGATGTCGCCCTCAACGGTTGCGCTGGGTGCCTAATCAGGTGTCGGCTCGTCACTTCCCTGTGGTTCTAAATTACTACAGCTGTCGCCGATAGCCCTCGTGTATAGCTCTAGTGTGACCATCATTCAAAATAACCTAATCAAGCATTTAATTTCGTATCGTGTTCCAAATATCATCGCGACAGCCAAACTAATCACAAGTTGCAATGGATATATTTCAGGTCTTCATTGTCAACAGAAATGCTAATGAAAATAAATATTCTTTCTGGCATACAATATACAATATTAACGTAACAATCAAGTCAGTAAGAAAGAAAACTATTGGTTTCAAATTTGAAATACAGAAATATTATCTATGTATGTAAAGGTAGTAGTAGTAGTAGTAGTAGTAGTGGTATAGAGATATTTGCTCGCCCGGGTTGGGCTGCTTGATCTCTATGATCCTGGGTAGAGAAGTTGCTAGGGAGCATGAACGCCCGAATTGGGCTATTTAACCATGGCTCAGGAAAGTGGTGAAAAAGTATATACTAGACTCTAGGCAGAATACAGTTCGTCGGCAATGGCTCTTATAAATTCGAGGATGGCTTTAGTCTTGGAGATAGGGTTGTCAGAGAGATCGAAAATCCAAGAATATGAGAGGGTATAAAACCCAACTTCTGTCTTAGTTTGTTGCGAGCATGGGTGAATTTGTTGCATACGAGGATGAGATGCTCCTCCGTCTGAACCTCCCCGCAGAAGGGGCACGCCGGCGAGTTGTCCAAACCAAACCGATCTAATCTTGCTTTAGTGGGTAGTGACTTTGTACGGAATCTAGTGAGGAGAATGTCAGCTCTCCTATTGGGAGGAATGAGGCGATGCTTCTGCTTTATTGACGTCAGATGAGAAAAGTCCCTAGCCTTAGGGTATTCGCTCCAGAGTGTTTCTTTCTGCAAAGCCATTTTGTTTCTGATAGCCGCGAAAACGTCCTCAGGGGAGATCAGCCTCGTAATGACCGAAAACGGGGCCGCCTTGGCCGCTTTGTCAGCCAGCTCGTTCTCATGAATTCCTCTGTGCCCCGGAGACCAAACCAGTGAGATTGATTGGTAGTCTATAGAAGTAGACTGCACTAGATCTTCAATAAGGGCAATAACGCTAGGCGATCTCTTGGTACCTTGTTGGTTGAGAGAGGAGAGGGTAGAAAAACTGTCTGAAAGAATAAGGTAATTTTTATTTGACGTGACAAAATTCTTAATTGCCACATAAATCGCTAAAGCTTCCGCCGTGAAAACGCTATTGATGCAGTTGACTTGGCCAGAAACAACCTCTCCCGAAAGGTTGTTTACCGCCGCAATCTTGGTATAGAGATTGTCTTTTGATGCGTCCGTCGAAATGATCACTGTACCAGGGCTGAGATTCGCTTTGAAAGCTTGAAAAAATTGATTAATGGTCTGATCAGGAAGGTTTTTATCTTGGAATGGGAGGTCCTTGAGATGGATTTGGACTCTGCTATGTTCGAGTATTTTCGGACAACTTTGTGGTCTGTAACGAATGAGATGCTTGAGATCAATATTGAGTTCTGAAGGGAGGTCTCTCAAAAACCACCCCAAAGACACTTGTCTTCGTAATCTGGGAGGGATGGCTGCATCATCCATAATTTTGTACAAATAAGGGCTGGAGGTTGGGTTATACGGTTGGTTGTGGATGCGGTGATGATCCACCTGGCCAAATTTCAGTGCAGCCTGTTTCACCACGAACTTCTCCGCGAGAAATTGAAGCCTCGTCTTAAGTGGAGGCTCGTTAGCCTCGGCGAAAATTACGGGGATGGGTGTCCATTTAGGAAGTCCACAGGCAAAACGAAGGCCTTGGTTGTAGATAACCTCAAGCTTCCTAAGATCCGTTTTATTGGTAGTGAGGAAGACTTGACACCCGTACTCTAGAGATCCTCTTATCGTGCTGTTGATTATATTAATTAAGAACTTGGATCTTGCACCTCCGAAGGTAGAGGCAATTGCTCTAACTGCATTGAGTTTCTTGAGGCATTTCTTTTGGAGATTAGAAAAGTGGTACGTGAAGGACAGGGATTTTGAAAAGAAGATTCCTAGAATCTTAATGTTGCTGACTTCCGGAATGGCTCCACCCTCCATACATAGGTTAATAGCCGAAGTGGGTCTTAGGTTAGAAAGGTTGATCACTTCGCACTTTTCGGGTAAAATCCTGAGTTTCCAGGTGGTGCACCAGACTTCAATTTTGTGCAGTGCAACCTGTAGTCTGTGTAAAACTCGATACATGTCCGGTCCCTTCCCCATGACAAAGATGTCGTCAGCATAAACGACGCAGTCGACATGAGCTGGGATTACATCGTAAATGTCTCTCATATAGATGGAGAAGAGAAAAGGGGCTCAAAACAGACCCCTGGGGCACCCCTCTATTAGATTTGTGAAAGGGAGACCTTTTACCGCGCCAAGAGACGAAGAAAGATCTATCGTTTAAAATCTGCAGATCCATAGGGCAGTTTTCCCCCTGATCCCCATTTCAGCGACTTTGAACATGAGCCCGTCTTTCCAAACGGAAATGTAAAGGTAAAATAAACTTTTTAAATGTATTGTATTGTAATCGTTTCCGGCTGCCTATTTCTAGCCTCCTAAAGGAGCTTTAACACAGCCAATTACTCCTCGTAATTTAGAACCCTGGTCAAGTGACGAGGTCGACACCTGAGCGGGCACCCAACGGAACTTCGAGCGACATCGTACGCTAACGCCGTCGGAACTTTCGACTCCACAGATTTAACGAGCAAGCATATCGCAGTGTACTCGGGCAAAGACAAGAGCCTCTCACCAAAAACCTTCTCGGTGAGAGGCTCGTCGCTTACACCTCTCGGCCACGGGGGGACACTTTTTAAATGGTTATTATGTTGAAAAAAACCAACATACTAACCATTAGAAACATTTTCCTAAACACGGTCACATAATTTCAGATTCAAAAATTCAAAATGTATTCCCAGAATCGTTCTCGAGCAGGGATTAAACAAATGCCGAAATCCTTAAAAATTCCACGATAAGAGAATTCATCGAACAGTGAAAAAAATGGCATAAGATAAATGGAGCCACAAACAAAGATTTTTGAGGGGAAGCCAAAAATCGTTCTGTACACGGTAGGGCTTCCGCGGATTACCTGTTTTCGAAAGAGGCTTTTTATATCGACATCGGAAGCATTACTAAAACAACTCATCTCTTCTCCTTTTTTCCTATCTTTGCGTAGGGGCTCGATTAAAAAATTCGTTTTATTTTGGGACTAGCAGTGCGGTTTGAAGCAGAAAACCCTTTGAATGTGGCTCAGTGGTCTAGGGTTATGATTCTTACTAGCCCTTGAAGAAGTAAAATTGGTTGATTTTAGTTTATTTTAATTTCAAAGTATAACAAAACAAAGATACTGAGAATGTGACTCTGTCTAGACGTACTACATTTCGCAATACAGTTTAATTTGTTACTCAACTACCTAGCTATAAAAAATGTGCACATTTTTATAGTTTTCTCAAACAAGGACAATGTAAATAAAATATGATTTACGCAGATTTAATTATAGTTTCATAGTCGAAAAGTTAATCGCCGAAGCAAATCTGGTCTGGCTAGTTGATAATTAATATTTCTTTTATTAAATCCATATAAACAGTAACTCATCATTTGAAATCCGTATAAAATGCTCCACTCTTCCGGCCTTCCAAAGGCGTTATATCTTATTTATCCCGTTTCCAGTTGACCACCCGGAAAATACAAAGGGAGGAGAAGACGACTCAAAAGTGCTGTCAAATCTTGGAGTGTGACCAGGAGGGCTGACCACCCCCGTCTAAGGGGGGGGATCTACTCCGGATGCGCAATGAGTGGAATTATGTATAAGTCCTGTCCTCTGAATTCCGCATGAACAGGACTTGGGGTGGAAATGAAAGAAATACCCATTTGGTTTTTGTGCACCCGTTTTTTAACGTTTTAGTTTAGTAGTTTAGTCAACAGTTAAGTTTAGCTAACAAGTATTTTTGTGTGGTTGCGCTGGGTGTCAGTTCAGGTGTTGGCCTCCTCCCTACAAAAGTTCACAATAACGAGGCTCTAATAACGTCACTAATAACCTTTATGTAGCTCTAGTGAAATTTTAATGTAACCAAACTAAATTGTAAAATATTATGTTTAGAAAATTTGTTTTTAAATTTTTATCTCTTATTTGGCAATGTAAGAGTGTAGTGTATAGTTTAGTTTAGTTTGAATTAACGTCGCACTAGAGCTACACGAGGGTTATTGGCGACGGGCGTCATAATTTAGAACCACAGTCAGGTGACGAGCCGACACCCGAGTAAGCACCCAACGCAACCTTTAAGAGAGACATCGTATGCAGCCTCGGGACTTTGGAGCATATTTAACGTGCACTCCCTCTACCCGGGGCATTATTCGTCGGACATTTTTCGGCTGCACGGGCCGTTTATAGGTCGGCAGTTAATTTGGCGATACCCGAACCTGGGACCTTCCGCATTCTATGCGAATGCCTAACCGACTGGGCTTCCCAGCCCGTGTAATGGGTCCCCAGCCCGGACCCGAACCTGGGACCTTCCGCGTGCAAGGCAAACGCCTTACCCAACTGGGCGCCCCCCGTTAACTGGTATGGGAATCCACATGACATCGAAATGAACCAAATTTGAAACGAAAATGTTATCTAGTTATTTAATTATATATTTTTGAAGTATTAAAATGCCAAACATATACAGCAAATATTTTAACTTTATCAATTAATAATTAAATAACCAGATGTTATTTTGTTTTAAATTGATGTTATGAGGATTCCCATACCTGGTGAAAATGGGATAACACGGCATAGCAATTCTTTTGCAAAAGTTGTGATTTCAAAACTAATGCATTAGCTCTATGGGACTGACAGTCCCTCTTAAAGAAAGGACAGGCTTATTTTGTGTGAGAAGACAGAAATTTCTGGTGGGATGTTAGAAGGGCATTTGCGTAACGCCGAGTGGGGTCGAATGGGGTACCCTGGAGGGAAACGTTGGTCCCAGCAAAAAAATCATAATACTGACTTTCTTCTAAAATATTTTTTCTCATAGGTCAATTCAGAATTGCCAAGAATTAAAAATTGAAAAAAGCAGGCACATTTTTAAAGAATGCATTTAATAAGAAATTATTAGCTTAAAAAGCTTGGGCCGTAGTTACCCTCTAGAGCCAAAGTTGTTGTTGTTGTTGCATGCCCCCGGAGGCCAGCAGTGCTAGACCAGGTCCATGACATCGTACACCCTCAGAAAGTCCAACACCATTAAAGGGTCGTCGTCAAAATCCTGCTTGGAGAGCCTCAGGCACGCGAGTATGTGATCAGGCGAAGCCTGCTCAGAAAAGCAGTTAGAACAAATTTCGAAGCTCCTGGATCCCTCATTAAATTTCAATGTCTTAAGGTGGCCACTTCGAAAGCGGGCAAGAGCAGTTTGATCCTGTCTATTAAAGCCAGGAGCAAGGGAGCTTCCAGGACTCGAACGTTGATACCAATGGTGCACTGAGCCAAAGTTATCCCATTTGACATTACGTGAGATTTCTCACATGATTGCATTCGGGCGCACCATGTAGTGGGAGGCGAGATTGATTTATAGAAAAGAGGTTCAAAGTTGTGGCTTTTGTAAAGGGGAAAGCTTTGACCGTGATTAAAAAAATAGCAATACTTATCAGCAAATTCACTATTGAGAATTATCCTTGTAGTAGAATATAAAAACATAAAACCAAAGTTAAACGCAATTCTGTTTGAAAATGTAAAAAAAAATAATTCAAAATCTTTTTCTTATGTAAAATGACAAAAATGCATAAACTTTTTTTTAAATACTAATTTGTTCTCATATATAGATTATTTTTCTTATTTTCAAGAATTTAAAATGGTAAAATTTGTTTATCAATTAATTAATTTAACATTAAACAAATTCATGTGGAGATGATTTGTAAGCTCAAGATTTTACAAATCATCCTTACATAAATTTGTTTTATATCTAAATATAAAATATCTTTTATATCTTAATACATAACATAAATATCTTTTATATCTTAATTTTAAACTCTAAAGTTTTTAAAATTAGACAAGAAATGGATTTGTCTAAAATTACTGTTTAAAATTTAATGGCTAATATAATTGATTGTCCTGATTTTGATTTTAAGTTTGAAACACTGCAATCTATAGATCAATATAATAATTTTATAAGTTGTCCAAAACCTAAATTTACAGTACTAAATATTTTCCATCTGAATATTCATAGTTTAAGGTCAAAGTTTGACGAGTTAAAAGTGATTCTAGTTGATGTATTGGCCAAAATAGATATAATTGTTCTCACTGAAACCTGGATCAATGAATGTGAAATTAATCTTTATTCTTTCGAAAATTTTATTTCCTATAACTGTTCTAGAATCTATAACAGGTCTGGTGGTGTTGTTGTGTTTATTAAAAACAATCTTGAGTTTTCTAGATTTGAACATGGGGCCGTAGTGAGCCTAGTGGTCAGCGTCTCGGTCTCGGGATCGGAAGGTCCTGCGATCGAGTCCCGGTACCACTGAAGACCTACCGAGTATATGCGGAGTACGTGCTCGTGAAATCTGTTGGGTCCGAAAGTCCTCTAAGTTCCCATACCAAATCAATACCTCTGGGGGTGACAAGCCAATTCTGGGGATCCTCTAGTTGGCCTCTGTCTCTAAAAATTAGATGGATCCACTTATGTGTGTGTGTTGTCTGTTGTGTCTGTCTTACTTGACGAAGGTTTATAAGCGGGTCGATGACCAAGCACACAAACCTGAATATATATGTCTACCAACCAACTAGATTTGAACATTGTATGGTTTCAGCCGAATTAATCGTTTTAAATTGTAAATCGCTTGACTTTACTTTAATTTCAGTTTATCGTTCACACGCCTATTCTGTAGATGCATTTAATAATGAATTATCGCAGCTTCTACCATTAATTTCTTCTAAAAATGTACTTTTAATTGGTGATATTAATATTGATATAATTCAACCTCTTAATAATGCCAATGACTATATTGATTTACTACATGAACATGGTTTCTTGTCCTTGATCTCTGATATCACTAGACCAAGGTCAAATACCTGTATTGATCATATGTTTTTTAGAACTACCCAATTTGAAAAGATAAGTATTTTTCCAGCTCGTATTTCCAGCTCGTACAGCACAACTGACCATTTTCCTATAGTCTGCCAAATTTTTTTTGAAAGTAAAAATGCTATAATTCTCAAAAAATCTCCAAAACACAAATATGTTGACTATAAAGGCATTGAAAATTTCTTAACAGATTATGATTTTAAATTTAAAGATATTAATTCTATCAATTTGTTTACGGAATTTCATGATAGGTTAACAGCTATCAAAAACAATTTTACTTTTTTTGAAAATACTAATGTAAAAAAAAAACAGCTGGATTACACCTGATCTTTTAAACATTATAAAAACTAAAGAAAAGCTTTATCAAAAGTACATAAAATACCCAGGAGATTTATATTATTCAACTGCTTATAAATCAACAGTAAAATTTCTTAAAAATAAAATTAGAACAGCAAAAAAATGATTTTTACTTAAAATCTTTTAATGAGTGTACTACTAGCAAATCACAGTGGAATGTTGTTAATAATATATTAAACAAGAAAAAGAAAGCTGTTCTTCCTAATTCTCCAAGTGATTACCAGTTAGCCAACTCTTTTAATTCGTATTTTGCATCTATTCCAAGTTTTGTGTCCGATAACGAGCAATACCGACAGAGTTTTAAGACTAATTCTCAATCATTTTTCTGCTCCCATATTGAACCTCAGGATATAGTTGATGTCATTAGAAAATTAAACCCTAATAAAAGTTGTGGCATTGACGACGTGAATGTTACTCTACTCAAAATTTTATTAAGTACTGACCATTTACAAACTTAACTGACATCTTCAATAACTTAATTAACACTGGTATTTATCCTGACATTTTGAAAAATTCTATTATTGTTCCTGTGTTTAAGCAGGGAGACCCAAATAATTTTACTAATTATAGACCCATTTCAATCCTACCAATTTTATCTAAAGTTTTTGTGAAAATAATTTATGAAAAAATGTTATCTTTTTAAATAGTATAAACTTCTTTTCAAAAAACCAATTCGGTTTTCTCCTGGTTCAAGCACCGAATCAGCCCTGCTATTTAAAATTTTGTATATAATGTTATAATAGTATAAAATTACGATTGGAATTTTTTTGGACATTGCAAAAGCTTTTGATACTGTAGATCATGATCTTTTATTGTTTAAATTATATTCAATTGGTTTTCGTGGAAATTTTTTCGGTTTACTCAGGTCCTTTTTTGCAAATCGCTTTCAATATGTAAGAGTAAATGGTGTTTTAGGTGATAGGCTCCCTATAAAAAAAGAGTTTTTCAGGGTTCTCAGTTGGGCCCTTTGTTATTTCTTATTTATATTAATGATTTCTGTAATATGGATATAAATGGAAAAATTATTAGCTTCGCAGACGATACTGTTTTACTTTATTCATCCTCATCTGCATATGAAGACTTAAACAGTTTAATTAATTCGGGTCTATTTAAAATCCGAAATTGGTTCCTAAATAATAATTTAAGTATTAATGTTTCTAAAACTAAATATATGCTTTTCAGCCTGCTAAAATAGCACCTATACTACTCCTCTCAATTTAAAATCATGACAGAGTTTGTTCAGATTTGCTTTCCTGTAACTGTAATAACCTCGATTAAGTAAATACCATTAAGTATCTCGGTGTTTTTATAGACAATAACCTGAAATGGAAATCACACGCCAATTACGTATAAACAAATTAAGATTCGTTTTAAGACAATTTTATTTTTTGAGAAATAAAATAAACGATGATTTCATGCGATTACTCTACAAGCTTTTGTACATCCTTTGTTTAATTATGGAATCCTTGCCTGGGGAGGGGATTATGTAACAAACCTCAAAAGAATTATAAACATACAAAATAAATTTGTTAAATTTTTGTTAAAGGCAAATGTGAGCATAAACATTGAAAATTATAAATTGTTAAATATTCTACCTATTCGTTATATTTCTTTCTTTAAAGTTTGTTTATATATTTTTAATAATCCTGATGTGTGCAATAAGCGGATATGTATTAACCCAAGAAGACTTGATGGTATTTACATCATTCCTAAACCTAAAAAGAACATTTTCTGTAAAATTTTATTTATCTTGCACCAAAGTTTTTAATAGTCTTCCGCTTCAAATACAATCTTTAGTTAATCTTACTTCCATCAAAAACCAATTGAAAAATCTTTTGTTTGATATTCCCGATATAGAGAACTATTTTTTAATATGCATACTTTAATTATTGAAATAAAATAACTGTACAGTAATTCATTTTTATGACTAACCCTCTTAAATATACCCCCGACACTTCTGTTGCCATAATATTATTTACTTGTAATTTAATATTTGTTCTTTTTTTGTGTTTGTAAATTTACATCTATGTACTTTTTTACGTTCGCCAATATGGTCCTTGTGACCCTTGGTGTTCTATCTACTGTATAATTGCTTTTGTATTTTTTCCCCTTCTAATTAATATTTGTTATTTTTGTGCAATAAATAATTATCATTATTATTATTATTATAACAAGCCAACAAAACAGTTCGTAAAAACCAGTAACACCAAACAAGTCTTTCCCTAAAAAGACTGCTAATTCCCCCTCCCCAGGGGCGAGTCACGAATTTTTTCCCCTTTTCGGAATTTCATTGGGTCCACAATGGGCCAGAGTCTCCGGACCCCGTGTTTCCGGTCCCTGGACTCCCGACACGAAAGGTTCTTCCACTTGAATTGAGGGGCGTATGATTCATTTTTAGTCCGCAACTGGAGAGCCACAGGGGCATAACTGCAACAATAGCATCCACTTTTTTACAATTTTGCGTGTAAAATCTGGTTTTAAAACTTAGAATATACGAGATGTCAGGGATGGCCAGTCCCGTACATGCATTAGTTTTGAAATCTAAAATTCTGATAAAGTATTGTTTTGCCATGTTAGCCCCTTTTCACCAAGCATGTGAATCGTCCTAGCAGCAAAATAAAACAAATTTGAAGAGAAAATATCATCTCGTAATTAATGTACTCACTGGTATAATTTAAAAATAGCGTCGAGACATCTAAAGAATACTTTGAGGCATTTTAAAACTTTAACATTTAAAAATTAAATAACCGCATACATCTTCGCTTCAATTTTTATTTTTGATGATATGACGGTTGTCACACCTGATGAAAAGGGGCTAACATGGCCAAGCAATACTTTCGTAGTAGCTGGGATTTCAAAACTAATGCATAAGCTCTGTGGTACAAAGCACCCTTCTTAAACTCAGTGACGCAACAGTACTTAAATGGCCAATACCTGGTGTGTCTATTTTAGCGTGCTATTAGGTATACATAGCAGCAGATCTTCGGGTCAGCTGGTTTGACTAGCGCGAAATATCCATTGTTTAGCTCCCAAGATAGTTCGGTCTTCATTTTATCAGACTTAAGGGTTAAAAAGCTAGGTGAATTCTGGACTTCAATTACTTCAAAAACGTATTTGAAAACAAAACCTCCATTTGATATTTGTTTCGGGATGGCGTTAATTTATCCGAGTCACACATTTTCTTTCATCTTTGCAGCATGAGTAATATAATATTTTTGTGATATCTTCTACATTTTATAAAATTGAGTTAGGTCACTTTGGATCGGAGAGTACGTATTTTATTTCTTTTATTGCGTTTAATATTTTGTGTTGTGGATCTTTTATTTCTTTTTATTTGAGCTTTCGCCGGGGGATCGCGTCAAATGGTGAAGAGGGGAAGTGTTTTATTTCATTTCATTTTAGTGCGTGAGAAGGCGAAGTGTAAAGTGGTTCAGGATATCTGTAACTTGATACCGAAATAGTATATAGCTTCAAGAAGACGATTTATATAGTGATATTTTTAAGTAAAATAGAAATTTTCTTCTGGCCAAAAAATACAGTATAAGTAAAGATAAACTTCAAATTAAGTATACGTTTGATATAGGCACAGTTTGTGTACTTTCAAGTTGAAGTGCATTTTCTGTATGCCACCTCCTTCTATAATACCGTTGAATACTTCTCAAATAAAAGAAAATTATGCAATGAACGATCATCACAAATTTTTATGATTTATGACTTTCTTGGTGGGGGGGGGGGGGCAAGTTGGCCAAGCACTGCGACCTCAAGTCTGTTGTACTCAACCCCAGAAATGACACAGGCACAAGAGACACACAAACAAGAGACGACACAAACAATAGACAAATAACAACATTTATTACGACGAACACAATGCTTTACGGTTCGACCAAACTAGCTCAAAGTAGCTCCTAACCGTTGTGTACATCGCTTATACGACACAACACATCACAATTTAAGGCTACACTGAAAACTAGCATTAATTTTACAGAAAACAATCATATATTTCTTTACGGATCGAAAAAACCTTAGCTCCAAATTAGTCCTAACCGTGTACCAGGCGTTTATTCGAAAAAACATATCCAATTTTAAGGTGCTACACTGTAAAAACTATTATTTTACAGAAAATTATATAAATTTCAAAATACAATGTTTCTTACTTTAATTAGAAATTTATTTGAAAATACTGATATTTAAAGTGAAAACTAGTTTTTTCATTTTGTTTTTAACGGATTAAAGAGTAGTAGACTGCAACCGGACAAGTATTTCTACCGTTTATGGAAACTCTGTTATAACGTCAGCAAAACACATATGTTAAATTTTAATTTCGAAATTAAACGTTAAAATAAAGTTTCAAAGCAAGCTAATAATTGACACATATGGAAGAGAGTTATGACCCGAGTCACTTTGGCTCGAAATTTTACGATTTAAAGAAAAAGTCGAGGTCAAGTCCGAGTTTCTTTTTTCGTTCCTTTGTTGAAATATTGAGCGTTTCTTGGACTGGGTATCGAAGCACTTGCTTGGCACAGTGGTCACTTTTGAAGTAAAGAAAATAGAAAACGAAAAAAGGAACGAACCCAGTTTGATATTTTTATTTAAAGGAATTTATGTTTATAGAAATATGATAAACAAAAACTAGAGATTCCTCAAAAAATATTATGAAAAGAAATAAAATTCGTAATAAATTTATTCTGTAGACTCTTTTCAAACTTCATACGTCAACTCTAATTCGTACATGTATAAACCTACAATAAAATACGAATGATTTTCCACAGAATAAATATGAATTTCTATGAAGTTCCAAGTAAATTTTTACTTTAAATGAGTCGGTAAATTGATGTCTGGGCATAAAATCTATGACGTGCACTAAATATTCTCCAATAGATTTACTTAAAATCAGCAACAACTGTAGAAGGATTTTTTTTCATGCCTGTAAAATGATGAGGCCTATTTAAACATCTCTTAAAAACTTATAAAGAAAAAAATAATAAACTATGTTTCCTATGAGAACTATTGTGTACAGAAAATTGCAAACTACTAAGTATTTCTTTAAAATGAATCAATGATTACAAATTCGATCGAAAAACGAAACACATAATAATTCACGTCTATACAGACATGTTGCGTGATTGCAAGATTGGTTGTTCTCGATTGCAAGAGTTTATAGTACTTTATTACTTCTATTAAATGATATTTAACTTTTTTCTTCTAACTAAACTTTTTAATATTTTTTGCTACACAGTCCAACCGAACTTTAACGTTTACGACAATATTTTAACCTGCAATGCTACTTAAGCAAGAATGCAAATTTACAGTTTTACAGAAACAGAATATAATTTATTCACTTTTAAAGCCTATTTTTATATACAGATTCAACACTCTTCAAAGAACCTTTTGGGTCACCGCTGTTGTGCCTTGTAAATTAAGTAACGCTTGAAACAAGTGTGGGCGCCAATTATTTATGGCTCTGTGACTCCCACAAGCCATCTATCTTATCCACCTGTTGAACAAAGGATCTGAAGTGAATTCACTCCCCTAAAGGAAGTTTCTGCCAGTCGGTGGCAACATCTGATGAATGTCGTCGCCATTGTCTTCAGAAAGAGAGAGAATTCTAACTTTGTTGCAAGCTGTTGAGTACAATTCTTAGCTGACTGCGAGTGGGAAACCCGTAATTTGAGTTGCACCATTAGTTTAAATAGCTTTCTCCCACTTTATGTACTTCATAATGTGCCTGTCTCTAATTTGTAGTCTGTTTAAGGAAATGTAGGTATCGTTGAGTGTTGCTCATGTAATCCTGCCTAATTAGCTTGTTTCAGATGACGTAACTCTTTCCTGTTTTCATTCTTGAATTCCGTGATTTCTTTGATTGTTTCTCAAAACGCGATTTTTTTTTTCATCTCCTGTGTTGCATTTTACAGTTCTTTACGAGCAATTTGTTTTTATTCCTTCGATTTATTAAGCTTATGTAGGGTTTAATTTGATTAAATTTTTACTATGCTAAGCATTTCCAAAGCGCCAATGTTGCTTGAAAACTTCGGTTTAGATGTGCGGGGAAATTAAGTGAAATTGTGTTAAAGAATTTAACGTGATTCACGAACAGAGAAGAGTTTCTACGCAACATTGGATTTCAGTAGGATAAGAAAATATTTTAAATTAATTATATTATTTAAAATGTATAAGAGCATTATATTTAACTTTACCGCACTTTCGCGAATGCCAAAACAACTGCGGTTCAGGAGAGACCAAGTATGAAAACAATACAGCTGGAACTGTTGCCACTCAAAACGTAAAATATGGCCATCATCACAATTTTTAGAGAGAATGAACAGCCAAAATCGAGTTAACTTTATTTGAAAGCACAATTGAAGAGCTTAGTGGAATAACGTGCTAAGTGGCAAAAAGTTGAAAACGAGAAAATGAACTTCAAAGTTTTTAGTTTACACTTAAATCCATTACAAACAGTATTTCCGAACAGTAAAAAATATAATTAACTTTAAGTTTCTGAAAAAAAGGGAAACTTGTTATCTTTAAAAAATTGAATAAATGTTCACTGACACAAAAATCTCAATATTTTCAAAAATATCATTTGACACGTTCTTCCTCTAAGCTCTTCAATTTATTTTAATCTTTTTTCTTGAAAGTTCACAACATTCGAAAAGTTGGTTTCATAATCGAGTTTAAATGTGGATCCGGTTCTTGCACGCTAAAAACTGTTTTCTCGCTTCGCGAGAAAACAGTTTATTATGTGGGTAATCGTATAACAGTAATATTATGTGGGTGATCGTATAGCTCGCGAATAAACACAATTATTATCTTTTTACCTCTCTCTCTTTTCTCACAGGTCGCAGGAAGGGGAGATACATTAATGTGGCTAAATTCTTTTATTTTATGTTTTTTAAACATTTTTATGTGGATATTTCTTTGAAAATAATATTGAATATGTTCTTACAAAAAAGGCAGTGTTACAATAAGTTCAACAAATCTATGGACAACAAGAGTTATGGAAAATTTCAATTTTGAAGGATTTTTTTTTTGGCAAATACGGAAGTAGATATTTATTAATCTTGAATTTAATATATTACTTCAGCGATATTATTAGGCAACCCAATCAGTTTTATTGATTAAAAACTAGAAAAATAACTACTTTAAAGGATTCAAAACCGTAGAAACGGTAGAAAACAGTCATTACCATAAGATAGAACACTTCCATCTTTTTTTTCTGGAACAGAGCAACTTTTTGAATAATTAACAATTCATTTATTAAAACGCCTTTTTTTTAGCTTACTCTAAATTGAATGTGAGTATATGGTTAAATTAAAGGCTGCCGACTCCCTTGTCCAGTGCGCTGATCACAATCGAACGTTTCCAGAATGTTCTTTGGGTTTCCATCAACAGGCCTAATGTCACTTTTAATGATGTTGCCAGAATCTTTCATCTTTCCTCCTATCGTCTGCTGTCGAAAAGAACTCCTTAAAAATCTTCCACATAAAATATGAAAGCCAAAAAAGCTCAATGAAAGAAGAAAAAAAGAATATTCTCCCTGAATGCTGCTAAGGGGTGTAGGGAGGGGGTGTTGTCCCGTGTAATTGGGCAGACGACATTCGGAAAAGAGACCGCAAACGAGAAAGCTGCTTAATGATTCCTTCTTTATAGGACCGCCAGAAACCGTCTAAGTAAAAAAAAATCGAAAAAAGAGCACTTACCAATAAAGAAAAGATACAAGAGTGATGTCCGAAATAGTTATTTTTATTTTATCCCCAGATATAGAACTTTTTCCCCTATAATAGTGGACCAAACGATATTTTTGTGTTGGTCTTTTTATTGGGGGGAGGGAGGGGGTGTATCGTAATTGTGGGGGTCAATTTGGCATCACGTGGTCTGAGGTGGTCCAATTAGAGATTGGCTCTTCTACGACAATGGGGAGTTGAAGAGAACTTTTTTTTCTTGTGGTGAACGATACTTTTTATTCTGTAGAGGGAAAAAAAGATATTTGAGGGGCAGCAAAAATGTATCACAAGTAAAGAGTCTGTTACAAAGAGTTCTATAGTAGGGTAGAGACTGAACCTGGCAACAGCACCATGGACCAACACGGAGACAATATATGGTGGCATGTGGGGTCCGATGGTCGAGTGGTTTGGATCGCAGGCCTTACACTAGCAGTCCGCGCGCTGTAACAGGTGCGGGCTCGATTCCCGCCTTTGCCCTGGGTACTTCCTTTCTCAGTATCAAAATTATAAATTAACTAGCACTTTTGCCACTCTATTCTGGCTCCGTAGTGAGCCATGGCTGCTCAGTAAGAGTCGTTCCTCTACCCTACTATAGAACTCTTTGGTCTGTTACTCAAAATGTCCGATTTATGTTTAGTACAGAATCACGATGGTTAGCGACTCGAATTGATGAGTATAACTTTTTTTTAAAAAAATCTAGCAAGTTTATTAGACTGTTCCAAAATAAAATCTGAAAATTGTGCACCACTAGCGCTAATAATGTGAAAAATGATAAATTAAAGAAGGCTTGAAAATTATTTGAAATTTTATCCTGATTAAAAGAGAGCTCAAAAGCTTTATTAATTCATTTTTAAAAAATTGACTACATTTTTGAATATCTGTTTTCGCTCAAACGACCCTTCCTGTCAAATTCATAACTCGTTAAATTTAAACAGCGTAGATGAGCTATAAACTAACTAGACAGATACCTGAAGTTTTATGAACGAAGGTCAGGAAGTTGAAAAGTTTAAATTATTTGGTTTGTATTACAATGTATCTCTTTGTAACACGGATTCAAACTATGCTCCATAAAATTTCCTCCTAAACTAAAGTTAGCTGTATAGTTAGACCTTATGATGAAAAAACCCTTTGACACGAAGTCCACCCAGCCTAATGGTAAAGAAATATATTATTACTAACTTACTGTTGCACAAATATTCACTATATGTTTTGTACTATTTTAATGGAAATTTTTCTTATGATGTCACGCTCTCCACACTGCGATTTCATTGGTTGTTTTTTTTCTTTGACAAAGTGTTGAAACAAGCTCATTGGTTTTTTATAACGTCACGCTCTCTGAACTGCGATTTTATTGGTTGTTTCTTTGACAAAGTGTTGAAACAAGCCCATTCTAAACCCTTTAATAGAAAAAAAATTGTGACCACGTGAGAAATTCATAATTTACTTTCTGTATTAAAAGAATGGGCTTCGTCTTTTCCAAGCCAAAAAAAAAAAAAACGGTCGTGTGTCATAAAAATGGACGCGTGATCCTCTCTGGACACTTATTACCCGCCCCGCCACGATTATTAGCAAAATGAAACAGTGGAGGGATTTCCCGAGCCGCAAGAGCTTGTTGGCTCAACTCCCCTCCGAGCTTAGGGAGGATTTGGGCGGGAAAAAATGAATAAATTGCGCGAACCAGAAGGCGAGAGATACTAGAGATGGAAAAGAAGAGTGCACTTGTTATTTTTCAAGATTTTAAAATGATGAGTAAAACCATAAATCGACAAATACTGCATTTAGTTCTAGGTTAAACTATTAAACTCCGCCATTGGATAATTTTATGCTTTATCGTTAAATTAACGATTTGATTTTAAAATACTTTTTAGTTCTTTTAAATTTTAAATGTACTTTAAATTTCAAATTTTAATTTGTAATGAAATTTGGAACACAGCCTATCCATATTTTTTACTTGTTATTGAAGCATCACACTTGTCTTTGGGACTTTTTGTTATGTGCGTGGAAGAAGTGGGTGACGGACCGGCTGACGGACTGAAAAATTATAATATTTTCTACATTTTTACGTATAAACTTAGCAAAACTTACTTCCTGACACTACAGTCCGTGTTGAACCATGGCCTCCCTAACAAGATGATTCCAGAGTCGTCTGTCTCTTGCCTTCGCTTTCCTATGTTTGACCTTCATGGCCTTGAGATCCTTCGCCACTTCATCCCTCCATCCTTTGTAGGTCTTGCTCTTTTCTTTATCGTTAGGTAATTTTTTTTTTACTGTTCTAAGTGTGACGGCATTGCGCTACTCCTGGATGCAGTGCTTGTTCAATGATCGCACACAACCACGAGTATTAGCTTTTGTCTGATAAGTGGCAACACCGGTATTGAACATGGTTGGTTGGTAGACATATATATTCAGGTTTGTGTGCTTGGTCAGCGACCCGCTTATAAACCTTCAGATTGAACATATGAAACAGGACTGGCCGACCCGGCGGCGCAACGGTTAGGGAGGCCTTTGGAGCCTCTGGGTTCGGGTTCGAATACCGGTAAGGCATGGATGTTTGTGTTTGTCGAGTATATGCGGAGTACGAGCTCGTTAAATCTGTTGGGTCCGAAAGTCATCCAAGTTCCCATACCAAATCAATACCTCTGGGGGTGACAAGCCAATTCTGGGGATCCTCTAGTTGGCCTCTGTCTCTAAAAATTAGATGGATCCACTTATGTGTGTATGTGTTGTCTGTTGTGTCTGTCTTACTTGACGAAGGTTTATAAGCGGATCTCTGACCAAGCACACAAACCTGAATATATATGTCTACCAACCAACCAACCAAACAGGACTGTTTTCTGTCGAACGTCGTCACTTGACCAGGGTTTTAAAATACGAGGCGTTATTGGCTGTGTTAAAGCTCCTGAAGGAGGCTAGAAATAGGCAGTCGGAAACGATACCTTACCGTACCTACCCTGTCGAACGCTCTCTTCTCTTCGGCACCGCAGCCACCCCGGGATCGCTCGTTGATCAAGCACACGTCGCAGCTGAAGTATTGTTTATTTTCTATTAAACTTAATTGTTGAATTATTTACACTCGTTATATTTTTACTTATGTTAATTTTAAAAAAATGTGTTAATGCAAAAGCCAGCGTAGTAATTGAACTCGTCCACATGAGCTACACCGAATAAGTGCAACCGAGTCTGGTGAGGGCGACCCCTTCGCCATATAAGAAGAAATATGTATGTGTTCTATGTATAAACCATAGTTATCATAGTTAAAGTATTAGATTGGCTGATCACGTGACCTCTAATGCTAACGACGGGACGCGCATAAGGCTTTTTAAGAGGGCGAAATTGCCAGTGTTGCTGCCACTTTAAGTAGAAAAATACTACGAAAAAGTACCATTTAATTCTAAAATTTAAAAAAAATATCGTAAAAATACTAGCTGCATTTTAGAATCTTTTTAGTGACTTTAAATCCTTTTCTAGTATTTTTTTGTAATTTTGGAATTAAATGGTATTTTTCTTAGTATTTTTCTCCTTAAAGTGGCAGCAACACTGGCCATTTTGCCCTCTTATTTTGGCCTCCATGCGCGTCCCGTCGTTAGCATTGGAGGTCACGTGATCAGCCAATCTAATACTTTAATTATGGTATAAACATAGTGTTGAAGCTATAAACAGGAAATTACCAACTGTTCTTCCAAAACAGCATTTCCAACTTTCCTCAGGAGCGATCCCTCCAAAGTGTTTTTATTATGGATCTCCCCCTCTTCCTTTTATTGTGTCCTCTCTGATTTCTGCGGTCGGGACGGAGATTTCACGATGTTTTTTCTTTATGGGGCAGAAAACGAAATGAGAGTTCCGCTATGGTAAGATCGGTGAAGTGTTTAATATGTGGAGTTCGGTTTTTGTATGGGGAACTAATGAAATGTAAAAGATGGGAATCAATACAGTTCCGGAAATGGCTTAAATTTTGAACAGTTTCTAAAATTCATTTTGATTATTTTCTCTCTGTTACAGTGGCGCCGGAACCGGTATGGCAGGTATGGCAGCTGCAATACCAACTTTTGCACAGATTATATGTTATGCGTTTTTTTTTTCATTCTACAGAATCTAACCCAAAATGACCGTGTGAAAAAAAAAGTCCAGCAAAAACAATTAAGCTTGCAAATATTCTGTAAATCACAACTTCTTTTTCTAGTCGGTAACATTAAAATGTTTTTTATATAAGTACAGGGTGTCCCAAAAGTCACTTTATTCTGGCTTTGAAAAATCATTGTGCGTATTCTATTAGGAATTTTTTAATTTTATCTCCTGTTATAAGTTTATTATTTTTCTAAAATTGTTTGGTATTTTACGTTCAGAACAGAACGCTCACAGTGATTTTTCAAAGCAAGAGTACCGGGATTTATTAAACATCCTGTAGTTCGAAGCTTTTCTTATAAATTCACAATAAATATCCAAAATAAAGCCTAAGAAACTGTATTTTCAACCTTTCTGCCTTCCCACTTTGATCTTATCCTAATGCAACAGAGAAAAAAATACTCTATGGGATATGTTTAAAAAAATGAAATAAAACTAACTTCTAATAAATGTAAAATGTAAATATTGGTTGATTGCCTAAAAAATACTTATTTGTTAAATAATATAATTTATATTTTTTTAAAACATCTAGAGGAAGTCGGCGGGGGGAGGGAAGATAGAGGCATTTCTTGCCATACCTCTAAAGAATAAGTTCCGGCGCCACTGTCTCTGTATGAGTACTTACGTCAAAGCGCAAAGATCTGTAACCGTTTCCATCTTGTTAAATTTTATTCTAAAACACTCTAAAAATAAACCAAAAAAAGTTGGAAGTGTTTCCATTTCAGAAGAGAATTTATCCTAACCAGACATGAATAAGATAAATGAAGAAATACTGTGTAAGTTACAGCTGGTACAAAAATTACCTTATCCTTTTCTATTAGTAGATAAAGTTTCGATTGCCAAATAATTCATGTAGGAAAAGTGTGAATTTAATTCTTTCAAAAAATGTACATTCTCCAACGCATATAACCAATAGTGTTCAGCCCGTTCATTGGCGGCTTTGTCCACTTGAATTTACCATTACCAAAATGCGCCAATGAAGCTACCAGCCACTAAATATTATAAGTTATCCTTCGGAGAATGTGAGTGCTGCAACTACAAAAATTCAACTTCAGTGATATTTTAAACATGAAAACTTTCTTAACTTTACTGTTAAAGACCGATAAAACTTCATTTACAATCAATAATAATTTTTTCCTGCGAAAATCTCAAATTTTTTACAGCCAAATCTCATGTAGGAGAACAAAACTCAAAGCGACCACGGTTCAACCAAATGGGGCTAATCACTGAAACAGGGCGGCCGGGACGGACAGACAAACGACTCGTTACCGCCACAGCACTTCCCCTCCAACTGATACGTGACATGCCTCCGGGCACGAACGGGCCTTTCCCGCCGATTAGTGGAACACTCGAGGGTTTTTTTTCAGATACTTTCGTTCTTTGTGAAAAAGATCGATTATTTTGCTGGATCGTAATCGGAAAGGCAAAGGTGCATTTGGCCAGAGATATTTAGGTTTAGATATGAATTAACGTCAACCTAGAGCTAAAAAGTAAACTAAACTCCTCGGCGCAACAGCGCATTAGTGAGCCAAGGCTTGCCTTGTCCATTTCAGCTTGCGTGACCAAGGGCTCTGGGGTGCTAGGCATATGTCCCGGTTAGGTGGTCAACTTCACGCGGAACTCCCAGTATTTAGTTCCCAAACATGCTTGGTAATCATTTTATCGACCCACTTAAAATGATTACCAAGCATGTTTGGGAACTTTTTGGTATGAAAAATATAATATTTTATTTTGAGTACTAGCTGACCCGACAGACGTTTTCTTGTCTTTATTATGAATATTGAATTATAATTGAATAATGATCAAAAAAGCAATCGATCAATGGCAAATCCAGCCAAAAATGTACAAAGAATAATACCCCATGTGGTGGGAGTGCACGTTAAATATTTTTCAAAGTCCCGACGCTGCGTACGAATGTAAAAGTTGCGTTGGGTGCCTAATCGTGTGTTGGCTCGTCACATGACTGTGGTTCTAAATAAAGATGCCCGTGGCCAATATCCCTCTTGTATAGCTCTAGTGCGACGAAAATTCAAACTAACCCTAACCCATACAACTGGATGGGGAAAGCTACCCTACGCTAAATTTTTAACTTCGCCAAAAGCCGCCAATGCCAACATTGAATTGGCCATATCGTAGCTGTACCAAATTGACAGTGTCATAAACACAAAGTTTTTACGCTATACGTAGAGGGAATTAACATTTCTTAGAAGTATTCATCAGATCTAGAATAGTAATCGCCTTTACTGCCATGATACATTGTAGCAATATCTTCACTTCTTACCATTGATAAACATCAATTAAATTAAATTCGGAAACAAAAAAAATCAAAAGATTTCAATTCAATAAATAAAATAATGATATTCAAATAAAAATCCTACAAATTAAACTCACGTGCTTTGACGTGCTTATACTTCATTTTCGTTCGCGTTGAACGTGCTTGAAAATTTGCGCGTTGACGCGTTGAAAATTTCTTTTAAAATATAAAAAGTATAAATTCTAATCTTACAATGCTATTCCTATGGAGAAATCGGCTCACGTTTTGCACTCCTACAACCGTTCGAATTTTGAATAACTCATTCATTAAGAACCAATTCTCTTGACAATAACAAACACAACGAAAAAAGAATTAGTGAAATCGGTTCAGACGTGATTCCGTGACAACGAAAAAATGGGGCTTTAATTTATACAGGGTGGCCCAAAAGTAGCCTAACAGTTAATGTTGTACCATTGGTAAGAACTTTGAGTTATTTAGAACAGATATTTCCCATAGTCGTGCTTAGTTTTGTTGGTTGGCTAAAATAAAGTCGTACTACAGCGTATCTTATTCAAAGAGTAGCAATTCGTGGGCTTCGATTGGTTTAGTCTCGAGATATCTTCGGTTTATTAAACCTTACCGACCAGGCTATCCCGGCCCCGTTTATTTGTTTGATGCTCTAGAAATATGCAAATGTCACCAGAGGACGTAACTTCGAATCCCGTCACCTGCTAAATATCCTATAAAAGGATTTGTTCTGGTGGAAAATTTATACTTTTGTTTATAGTGTAAACCATGGCTGGAAATTTGAGCGAGGAGCACCGACGGTGGATCCTTAAGACCAACTGGAAGTACGAAAATGCGGAGACTATGCGTACGATATGGGAAAGTGAGTTCAATTTGCCTGCGCCTTCCCGTCATGCGATTTACAGCATCAGAGACAAGTTTGAAACCACGAGTCACGGACAGATGAAGCCTGCTTTAAATTGTCTGGCCACGTCAACAGACATAACTCTGTGTACTGGGCCGACGAAAACCCACATGTCATTTTGACTACGCTTTTAAATCAGCCAGGCGTTGGCGACTATGGTTCTTAATTACGACGCCTGTCACCAATAACTCTCCTGTAGCTCTAGTACTACGATATTTCAACCAAACTAAACTTAACCTGTATAAAAAAACTGTTTCTGTATAAATAACTGTATACCTAACTAACTGTTAGGCTATTTTTGGGCCATCCTCACTGAACTGAACTGAAACTCTGGAAGGAGCATCCCATGACAAACTGGTAAAGCCTATTTTTGGGTCACTTGGCGACAGCTTTAGGGAGAATATGTGCCACATTTGGCATGAATTCTCCAATCACAATTGACACTTGACTTGACAGTTTGCATTGGATGACAGTTTGCATCGCCAAGAATAGTACTCCAAACTCCAAGGAAGTTTTAAAGATTGTTCCTGCAATTCTATTTTTTTAAGAGTACATGTTTCCGAAACTTCATTACATAAAGAATCTCCTAAAGCAATAACATATCAATTTTCTGTTTAAAAAATTATTGAAAAAGTTGGTTTAAAATGCCTATTTTAACAGGTAAAGTATAGGATTGGCGGCAAAAGTTGGGTTGCTCTTTTAGGGTTGCCGCGCTTCACCGACCCTTTTGCCGAGCGTTTCGTTGCTCGTTCCAGAGTTTCAGTTCAGTTCAGTGGCCACCCTGTATATAAGATTACTTTGCTACCTTTACTTGATCGTCAATTGATTTGCATCTGTTGTTTGTGCGATTTAACACATTCAGTATCACAATTCATTAAAAGACTCTCTATAAGTTAAAATATAGCTGTGCAATAATAGTGAAACCGATGCAAGTTCACACGGCCCTTTAACTAATAATTTGTTTCTAAATTTTTAAAAAAAATATGTAAAGCAAAAACAATGAATAACCAAATTTAGTAACGCTTGCCTAAACCAAATCTTCTTTACCCTTTTACAATGTGGACTCTTCCACAATCAAAATATTTCAGATGCCAAGAAGTGACAGGTGAACTATACTTGTCAGCTGCTTCGATGTCTGAATTTTTCTCAAATGCTTAAACATTCCTGTTTATAATAGCAAAAGTTAGTTCTAAGAAAATCTATAAAATAAAGTTGTGAAGTGAATTCTACGATGGTCCACGTACGTGGACCTCTGGAGCAAAGAGGTTATCGACAATATGTTTCCCCTTATTCGAACGTTGAAGGCCGTAGAAATGGCTCAAACAGATTACACTGAAACAGATGCAACGAATGTCCGTGCTATCACAGGGATGACCAGTGGCATAAGAAAAGTAGCGCCATTCAGGTTACACTAACGTCTTACTGAGATTTGAATTTGACGCACGTTCTGACCGTAACGGATGCTATCAACGATGTCTCCGCGTTGTGAGTATTACATTTTTGGGTATTTTGTAAAACGTCAAAAATGCACATTAAGAGCATTGCATTTATCTGTTAGTTGTCGATGATTTTAAAAATGTTCCAAAAGTCAAAAAGGTTGTTGCTTATTATAACTTTTAACGTTAGTTCATTTATTTAATATTTAATGAATAGTACTTTTACTGCAATTCTTAAATTCCATATTGTACATAATATAGACGGCTAAGAGAAACTATCAGTTTTTCCGAGAACATAAGTTTTTAACTTTGGAGAGTATTTTGAAGCCAACGTTAAGGAATATCATTTGGTTGGAATTTCGTTTGCGCAAAATTTAAGTTTTAAAACTATTCTATTTAAAACTGTTCCAAAAAATCACAAAAGTGTTCCAAAAGGTTATAAAAGTCTCCATTGCGATTGTAAACTAAACGCTTGTATACCAATAAACTACAACTATCATAATACAAATTTTAAAAAAAACAAAGAATACTAGTTTTTCCTCTGGAAGAGATATTCCATTTAAAACCTTAACAATATTTGTTCTGTAGAACTTCTTAGAAAATTAAAGAAAGCGAGAGAAGTAAATGTACCGCTCTCTTTTAATTGATTAGACAGACACGCAATCCAAACTCAAAGTTTTACTTCTGTTTATTCTTTTAATTACTTCGTCTTTTCACCTATCAAATGGAAGAAAAAAAATACATTTGACATTCTACATCACAGTACAAAGTTTTCACTAGCCCTCATGTGGCTCTAGTCTATCCAACAAAATCACGGCATACATAGGTTCTCTCCAAGTCGAGATAGCAAAAATGCTACGAAAAAAGACATCACTACTCACCAAATAATGCCGAGGTTTGCTCGAAATATTGTAATGTAATGTAACCTTTTTTCCGGCTGCCTATTTCTAGCCTCCTTCAGGAGCTTTAACACAGCCAATTCCGCCTCGTAATTTAGAATCCTGGTCAAGTGACGAGGTCGACACCTGAGCGGGCACCCAACGGAACTTCGAGCGACATCGTACGCTAATGCCGTCGGGACATTCGACTCCACAGATTTAACTAGCACGTATATCGCAGTGTACTCGGGCACCCCGGTGATTTTTAGAAAAAAAAATTCCACCAGCACGAATACGTCTATTGTATGGCTAGGACAAGGACAGAACCAAGAACCTTCTCGGTGAGAGGCTCGTCGCTTACATCTCTCGGCCACAGGGAGGCCGACGAAATATTTCATACTTGTATTAAGATGGAACATCTTAGTAATAAAAAACGACAATCCCACAACATGCATCTTTAGTTGTAGAATCTTTTTCCAAACCCAAATAAGAGCATTAAGAGTGGAATTTCATAAGCTATATCATTACTTGTTGGAAATAAAATCACAGTATTGCTTTGCACCTTGCTCGTTACTGATATTGGAAGTCCATAACAATATCAAAATTAGAACGTACGATGTCTCAATTTTCGTCTAAAATGCACAACATCAAGTCGACCTATAGCACTTAGCACCGGAGCATTCTCAATTAGGTTTAAATTGGCTGTGTTAATGTTCCTACAGGAAGGAGAAATAGAAAAACATTGGAAACGATTACCTTCCAAATAACTTAGCTCTAGTTGGTAGAATCTTTCCAAACCCAAATAGAGCATTAAACAGTGACATTTTATTAGCTATTCAATTTCGAGAAGAAAAAATATTGTTGTGCACCTTTCTCATTACGGTATATTTACAAGTCATAAAATATTCCAAATTAGAAGTTACGATTCTCAATTTTACCAAAAAATGACAAACATCCAAAGCTCGCTCATATAGCAGCTTTAGCACTATGCCGAGCAACCATTGGATACACTTGCATCTCAATATCAAATGGATATTCATTCTATAAACACATCTCCGTATAATAATATCCGATTCAGAACAATCTCTAGCTCAACGAGCATGCCATTCAAATCTTGTCAGCCTGACACAATTGTAACTAGTATTTTCTTAAAGCCCGTGGGGCAAAATCGGTAAGGCTCTTTCTTTGAATGCTAGAGGTGCCCAGGTTCGGGCTCAGGCATCGAAAAAATAACGATAAAAACCAATAAACGGCCCGTGCAGCCCAAAAAATGTCCGACTAATAATACCCGTGTAGAGGGAGTGAGCGGGCGTTAAATCTGCTTCAAAACCCCGAAGCTGCATACGATGTCGGCCTTAAAAGCTACGTTGAGTGCCTACTCAGGTGTCGGCTCGTCACTTGACTGTGTTTCTAAATTACGAGCCGTCGCTTTTTATGCTAATCACTCGCTATTCTGTACATAAAGTACTAAATACAGTCCTCAAAAATTAAAAAAACGTAGTAAATTGTCATTTCAATTTAATAAATTTGTTATTAGAAAATGTAGCGCTATCGCACAGATGCGTGGGACAAAATCTGAACTTTACAGGGACGTTTAAAGCGTCTGGCAAAAGTTTCGGCCGCCGGAAAGTGTCTGGCATATTGATTATTATCTTTTAACAAAATTTTCTAAAACATACGTAAAAATCAGCCTTGAGAAAATGACTTAACTTATAATTTACCTATTTTTTTGCGTCTGATACCTGTAAATTGGCCGTCGGTCCACTCTAGCGGGTATGCATACACTAAAAGAAAATGAAAAGAGAACCTAATCCGATACATTTCATTCGTGAGAAAATAACTTGGGTCTGGGGCCCCTGGGCTCTTGGTCTATGTGTTGTTTAACGAAACATCATAAATGAAATGAGTAAAAGCAAATGCAATAAACTCCTTATTATTATGTAAGTGTTGTGGAGGTGGCGATAGATGAAAGCATCTGTCTTGTGTGTGTATGTCGTGTCCGTCCTTCTTGACGATGGTTTATAAGCGGGTCTTTGTGACCAAGCACACAAGCCTGAAAATATATGTCCACCAACCAACCAACCATGTAAGAAATGAAAATCTGGTGGACTACATTAGCACATCAGCTGTGAACTGTGACAATTTTAATTTTGCATTTCGTTATTTTTTTCTTAATTATTTCTGTGCGTTTCGTAAAATTAGTGTTTTTCAAAACAAGTAACATTTAGACAACTACCTAGTAAAACTAACTAGTAAAATGAATTCGTGTTGTTGAAAGAGCGTAAGTCACAGGTTACAAATTTTTCACAAAAGAAGTAAAGAAAAAGATTCATACTAAAAAAAATTTTTAATTTATCAGAAAATTATTTTAAAAGTTATATTTTATGATATGGTTAAAATTTCATGAATTTTAAACATTCTTTAAACTATATGAAACCGTATTAAACCCATTTTGATTTTAAAAAAAGACACGCTCTTTTATCGAAAAGCTATTTCAATTTTTGTGTTTGCATACATTTTTTGTTTTGATTGTTAATTTAGTTACAATCCAATTTTACTCCAACAATGTGCCAAGTTTCAGTTAAAACATCTTCGAACCAATGTAAAATCTTACCTATAAAACTTCAGGATAGCTCATTTACTTTTCGAAACCCCTATTAAAACATTGGAGTATGGATGCTAAGTAACCAAGTCAGGTTTTTATTAACTTGCTCTTTTAGATAGCCGGAAACGAAACATTTACATTACCCGAGGCTAAAGCATCCTAGTATACCATTCCAATTATTTACAACTTTTCCATACTAATAATATTTCCTTAAATCTTTATTAAAATGCACTTTTCTAGTTTTAAATTATGACTAAAAGTATGCTTTTAATAAGAGATATTTTTACTTATAATATTATGATTTTTTTTTTAATTTTGTGAAATTTTTACTCAATTCATAACTTTTAAGAATATTTAACCATCTATTTTTATAAAATTTTTTTTTTTTTGTGCCAAAGTAAGTGGTGTAAGGATCTTTACTAACAACCAACAACAGCTCAATTATTGATAAAAATTTCATAACTCAACTAGTAATGTATTTTTTTAGACTTGAGTTGAGTTGCATTATCGTCGCACTAGGGCTCTACAAAAGCTGTTGGCGACTGGCATTGTAATTAAAAACCACAGTAAAGTAACAAGCCGACACCTGATTAGGCACCCAACGAAACTTTTAAGGGAGACATTGTAAGCAGCGTCGGAACTTCGGAGCATATTTAGCATGCGCTCTCTATACACGGGTAATAATTCTTCGGACTTTTTTGCGGCTGTTATTTTGGGAATGTCCGGGAGCGAACCTGGGACCTTTCACATGCAAGGCAAGCCCCTTACCAACTGGGCTCTTCAACCTTATTTTTTAAAAAAAGAAGTTTATAAAGAACAAATAGCCTACTTTCCCGTTACTAAATACTTACTGAAGTCTAAAATCGGTAAAAAAACTAGGTTTTTAACAGTAAATATCATAACAGCCAGTTTCTAAACTAGATATCATATTAGAAAAAAATCGAAACACAGCATCCAGCTAATAATTTAAACTTCTAAAAGCCAAAATCAACTATTTTCCTTATTATTATTTCGCAAATCAATTAAACATTATTATCGTCTGCTCGCGATTTATTTGTAGTTCGAGGAAAATTAAAAATTTATTAATAACAAAAGTAATGAAACTCCAAACTGCATTAAAAAAATAAGAAATGTAAATTAAAACTTAGCATAATTGCATGCAAAAAATATGCCTTGCCGCTTTCTTGTTAGATAATTAATGAATAATCAAAGAATCAAATTGTGCTACATTTTATGACGTCATTCCAAACTGATTCATGAAAATATTATTTTGCTTCAAAAAATGTTTAAATAAAATAAAGTTTCTCATGCCATTGTTGATTTGGCAACAGTGATTTTAAAAGACTCAAAATGAATTTCAATGCTAATTCAATGGGGAAAATTTGCCGACAGATAGTAGATTTATGTCCGTCCGGACGTACAGATAGACAGACGGACAAAAAGTATGAAAGTTGGGTATCTGAGGTCATAGCTTTCTAAAAAAAAAAATTTTTAAGATCCGAGGATAGAACCGATTTGGAAGGGGGGTAGGACAGACAGACAGACGGACAGACAGACAGACGGAAGACGACATAAGAACAGACAGACAGATGGACATCAACCGCATTTCAATACCTACAGTGATTTTAAATGACTCAAAATTGAATTTCAATCTAATTCAATGGGAAATTCGCCAACAGATAGTAGATTTATGTCCGTCGGACGTACAGACAGACGGACAAAAAGTATGAAAGTTGGGTATCTGAGGTCATAGCTTTTTAACAAAAAAGAATTTTTAAGATCCGATGGATAGAACCGATTTTGTAAGGGGGGGGGGGGTAAAGGACAGACAGACAGACGGACGACAGACAGACGGAAAAACAGACAGACATACGAACAGACAGACAGATGGACATCAACCGCATTTCAATACCTACAGTGACTTAAATGACTCAAAATTGAATTTCAATGCAAATTCAATGGGAAATTCGCAGACAGATAGTAGATTTATGTCCGTCCGGACGTACAGACAGACGGACAAAAAGTATGAAAGTTGGGTATCTGAGGTCATAGCTTTCTAACAAAAAAAGAATTTTTAAGATCCGATGATTAGAACCGATTTTGGAAGGGAGGTACAGACAGACAGCAAACGGACAAACGGACAGACAGGCGGACAGACAGACGGACAGACAGACATACGAACAGACCAGACAGATGGACGACAGACAGTTGGACATCAACCGCATTTCAAAAACCTACAGTGATTTAAAATTACTCAAAATTGAATTTCAATGCTAATTCAATGGGAAATTCGCCGACATATAGTAGATTTATGTCCGTCCGTACGTACAGACAGATGGACAAAAAGTATAAAGTTGGGTATCTGAGGTCATAGCTTTCTAACAAAAAAAAGAATTTTTAAGATCCGATGATTAGAATCGATTTTGGAAGGGGGGGTACAGACAGACAGACAAACGGGCAGACAGGCGGACAGACAGACGGACAGACATACGAAAAAGACAGACATACGAAAGACAGACAGATGGCAGACATACAGTTGGACATCAACCGCATTTCAATACCTACAGTGATTTAAATGACTCAAAATTGAATTTCAATGCTAATTCAATGGGAAATTCGCCGACAGATAGTAGATTTATGTCCGTCCGGACGTACAGACAGACGGACAAAAGTATGAAAGTTGGGTATCTGAGGTTATAGCTTTCTAACAAAAAAAGAATTTTTAAAGATCCGATGATTAAACCGATTTTGGAAGGGGGGTACGGACGACAGACAGACGGACAGACGGACATCGACCGCTGTCAATACCTACTTTTTCATTTTTTTAATTCTTTCGAATTAAAAAAAGAAAAGTAGGCTAAAAATATTTAAAAAATTCGTAATTATGTCTGAATATTGTTGATTATTTTGTCATAAAAAGTTTATTAAACTAGAAAACTGGTTATTTTACAGTAAAAACTTTATACTAACATGTCTAAAAAAAACTAGAATGATCTTTTTATTTGAAATAACTTAAAATCGGATTTATGTCTTTTATATCAATACTAATATCCTGACTTTAACCCCTCCGAAAATAACAAGAACAATCACCAACTCTCCTACAAAACAGAACACTATATCTATTCAAAGGTATACGACGAAGAACAATCTATCTGCAACAAAAAAAAGCACACACCCCTGATGAAAGGTTCTCCGTGTATCTCCCCTTTTCTTCGTTAAAAGTCCTCCACGTTCACGGGCCGTTGGACCCCCGTGCCCCTTCCGTGCAAACAAAAAGGTTTAAAAATGCATGACCATTAAGGGCCGCCAAATACAGAGAGTGGGGGCCCATTTCACGAGACTGTTTTACATTTATAACGCCGTCGGCAAACTTTCTTTTTGGCACCTTTTCTTGAGAGTGTGAATCGATGAGTTTGTTTGGTGCCATTTGATTCCTTCTTCATCTCATTGTTTCTCCTTCTTCTTTGGATGTTTGTTCTGTGTGATGATGATTCTAACGCATTTCGTGCATGGGACTACGGGATGGCTGTCACTAAGATGACTGTACTCCGGGTTTTCTATGCAGGAAACTAATGCTATAAAATCAGTAATATTGCTGGAAATAAATATAAAAAAATACAATGTTTATAAATTACTTTTATTGTGATTTTAAATTTAGGAACGCAGTGTCTCTAATTTTCCTCTAACGTAAATTTAATTTAACTGTTAACGTAAATTTAATTTAACTGTTTATGAGACCCTCTCTCCCATGTCGTCAATATCCACGCTACAATGAATATTAATTCACCACATTAGTATTTTTGTTCGACAGAAAGACCCGTATACCGTCAGTTCAATTATGACTCCCATCCCGCCTTCTGTACATCCACAGTTGGAAAAAATATTTGTTTCAAACGTAGACAATTTTCGTAAATGTGATTCATGTTAGAGAATGGTCGAAAACATCCCTCTAAACGATGAAATGAGTTTGCCATTTTTATTATTCGATGGCTTGACGCTACCGATCCACGGGTGTCACAGATTGAGCAATAAGATTCTCTCGATCTTCCATCTGTTCAGTAGGTCGATAACGTAGCGACCACAGATAATAGCGACCACACTAAAATGGGAAATAACCAACACCTTCTTTAAAGAAAGCCCTCGCACTCAGGCAGTTATTGAAGTAGTCCGATCTAACCAATCCCAAAAGAGAAAAATAATGAGAAGACAAAATTCCCCAATTTTTTTTAGGTAAGTGATTGGTCAGAGTGGACTACTCTCAATACGTCACACATTAATAAATAACCCGTACAGAGGTAAGCCTAGTTTACAGTAGGTGTTGAAATAACTCTTCAGTCTTTCCAAGTGTCAGGAACTTCGGCTGCAAAGCTTCCTATAGCCTCCGATCCCATAAGCTAAAATATGGACAGCAGGCCTTGGCCCTCTATCAGCTGCCGAGCTACTGATTGTTTGTTTGGTAGACATACATATTCAGGTTTGTGTGCTTGGTCAAAGACCCACTTATAAACCTTCGTCAAGGAAGACAGACACATTACACACACCACACACACACAAGTGGATCCATCTACTTTTTAGAAATAGAGGCCAACTAGAGGATCCCCAGAATTGACTTGTCACCCCCAGAGGTATTGATTTGGTATGGGAACTTGGAGGACTTCTGATTACAGCTATTAGTTATGTCAGTAAAATGCTAGAAAACTACAGCAGGAATTTGGTTCACCTACCCATAACGGCTTGATTCCACTGCCCCTGTTCGCTTGGTGTCGACCTCGTCCCTTGACCAAGGTTCAAAATTATGAGGCGGAATTGGTTGTGTTTAGTCTTCTTACGGAAGGATAGAAAAGATGAACATACCTACCTAGCCATATAGACGTATTCGTGCTGGTGGGGAAAAAAATCCTCTAAAAATCACCGGAGTGCCCGAGTACACTGCGATATACGTGCTCGTTAAATCTGCGGAGTCGAAAGTTCCGACGGCGTTAGCGTACGATGTCGCTCGAAGTTCCGATGGGTGCCCGCTCAGGTGTCGACCTCTAAATTACCTCTCGCCGAGTTCTAAATTACGAGGCGTAATTGGCTGTGTTAAAGCTTCTAAAGGAGGCTAGAAATAGGCAGCCGGAAACGATTCCATTACATTACCTACTTTGTCAGCGATGGCTATTGCAAAGACTGGTTGAGTTGTTGGTGAGTCTGCAAGGACTAGGAACATGAAATCAAGCCTTACGATCCAATATTTCAGATCAATAAGGGTCCAAGTCAACAGTGGACTTGGACCTTTGAGATGTTCTGACTTTATACAATCTTCAAATCAACTCGTTGTTTCAAGATAAAATGATGGCAAGATATAATCTGGATTCTGGAAGATGTCATAAATGAATATTTCCCACTCATATTTTATTAATGCCTCTCACTATTTCCTTTCAGGTGTCCGGCGCTCTTTTGGACCGTGAAAATATTTGGCGCCAATACATCGCCCAGTGAAAGACAGAAGAAAGCACATCAAAAGATTAGATGTGTCAGAATGCTTCCCCATTTCTAGAATTTATTTATAGGACTTCCAATAACTATGATTCTATTATAACCCTGTGCTCAAATACAGTAGGAAAATATCATTTTATTTCACAAAATATGGTTCAAAATTTTCGTTATAAAAAAATCCACATGTATCAATTTAAGTAATGAAAATTGTTTTAAGAGCTAAGTTTTTAGTCTTCAACAAATGACAAAATTAAATATGAACTAACATCCGGTATTTTAGCATTTGATATTGGAGATATTTTTTTTATTTCATTTCATTTATACTGCCAGAATAAGTTTTTTTTTATGAATGAAACCGCATTTTTTTGCTGAAATAACTCTTTGTCTGAAAATTAAAGAATCCTGTTTCGTATGTAGACCAACATTTGTTGTATGATCTATATATATAATACTCTTATACGGAACCCAAATTTCCTTATATTTCTATCTCTGGAATGGCAACAATCAAAATGAACAAAAATACAACTAATTTCAAAATGGCCGACTGAAAACAACAAAAAGTGTTTCTTCAGGAATGGCTTAAAAAATTGAACAAAACATAGTTCGATACGGCAGAAAAACATCTATATGTATATAATTCTCTTATACGGCTTCCAACTTTCCTTATATTTCTAACTCTGCAATAGTAACACAATCGAATTTGTTTACATTTTCGACTGCGGTAAAGAAAAATTGATTTTGATTTACTCTAAGCGTTATACAAGATTCGTTATTAGTTTTTTAAAAAACACTTTTTGGATAGAATCAGTAAGTAGAATCAGTAAGTTTAAATTTAAACATGCATAATATTAGGGACGTTTAATGTTTGAAAATTTAAATTATAATTTCGATTAACTAAACAACCAAACACAATTGTTTAATAAAATAGGAAACATTCAAATTGGTTTTATATATAGTTTCTAAGCGTTGACGGCTACCACGGTTTCCATTTTTTTTACAAATGGATCTTAGTCAAGCAGCGAAGTATTTTCTCAATAATAACCATTAATTTATAAGCATTAATTTGTAATTATTTTATTTTAAAAGGATACTAAAGGCGGTTAACCTAAAAGACCATGTCCGGATTTGGCGCCAGTCGAAAAATGTCGCCAAGTCAAAATGACAATCAGAACTCAACAGTTTGCTGCAAGTTCAAAAACAATGTGCACAAAAATTAATATAAGAAATGAGTTATTTTAGTAATTAATGATTAATATAATTTTTTAAATTTTATAATTAATGATTAATAATATTTTAAAATATATTTCATATGATTTATGAATTCTTAAAGATGAAAGAAATGGACAGGATCAACTTATAAACAGTAGCAAAATAAATTCTCTAATGCAAACAGGATACATAGAAACAAAAACTGAACTATTTGATAGTTATTCGCTTAAAATATAATCTTTGGCGATTTTTGCTGCCATAATACGAATTTGGCGAAAAATTGCCGGACATGTTTCTTAAGGTTAGACTAAAATATTTCAATGAACTGTGAGCGAGCGAAGCGAGCCTGGATCGCTAGGCGATCCAAAGGGAACTGCGCAAGCAGTTCCCGGGGGTTGGCGAGCGATAGCGAGAAGGAGGCGTGCCCCCTAGTATTAATAAAATTACTTTGGATCGAGTTTTAACTAGAAATTTTATAAGTGAGATGTATATTTTTTGAAAATGATATCTCGCTTCTAAATATATTTCTCATATAGTTATGACATACTATCGTTTTTTTTTACATAGTGCACATTTATGCATTTCTTTTATATTTAGTACGTATGAATCATTGATCCTCAAACTTACAGCGACTGTTTCTAAAAAAATTTAACTATACGTTTACTGCATAAATAATAATTTGTAAAGTTTCATACTTGAGAATAAAAAAAAGTATTTAAAAATATGTGTCCTTTAAATGTTTCTTCAAACAATTAGCAATAGTTTACTTCATAGTTATTTACAAAACCTTTATATGAAATTTAACTGCTGCTACTCTTCACTGCATGTAAACAAAGAACACCACTGCAGAAGTAAAGATTGCAGTTTCTTTTTATAAATATATAAATAATACAATATTCTTCTTAAGACAGGATTCTGTAACTCATGTACATTTGAAACATGCTAGAATAGTTGAAGAGCTTTTTTCCGAAAAGAGAAAAGTCAATTTTATCATTCTTCAAAACCCACAATTCACTTACGCATTATTTATTGTTGAATATAAGGAAAAGTGGTAACTCTGCTAGAAAATTCTACTTTTTAATAAATATAGAGTATCGTGTTCTGTCATATTTTGCATCGAAAAGTCAATTTTTATATATTTTGCCTTAATGCTATTTGGAAATAATCTCTTCAATTGGCGACCATTATGTAATTTACAAATCAAATATCTATCTTCACCATATCTACACGAAATTACACTACTAAAACACAAAGTCGACAACTCAAGCATTATTTAGCCCTACTCATATCATCAATAAAATCTTCTTAACACAATACCCGGCAAAATTATGTGAGGAATTTATCGAATTGGTCTTAAGTGCTAATGAGCCCGAATAACCGCAGGTCTCCAAACCTAAGTCCCTTTTTTTTTTAATCCAATGGGAAGAAAATATTTCTAAGCCACATTTCTCCGGCTGTATTGAATGTTTTTACAAACATATTTATCTGATAAAAGTAGCTGACTTGCAGGTCTATATAATCCCACTTTTTGAAAGTGGTTTGAATATTTAATTTTAATTTGAATACATAATTTACACAAAATATTCTAATCCATTTCAAACAATGAGATTATACACTGCTCAAAAAATTAGGGAGCACTTTGCGTACTTTTGTTAACCCTTTCAGTCCCAACTTTTTTTTATTCTAAAAATTTAAAATTGTTAATTGATTTCTTATCCATCCAAAATGAAATGTAAAAAACAGGGGGGGGGGGGGGGATTTTTAATTTTTTAACTAAAATTTAAGGCGGAAAAATTGGAATCATAACTTTTGAATAAATTATATTAATAATTTTTTCAGAATTTTATTTGTTAAAAAAGTTCAAATCAATTTTTAAACATCTGAATACATGCGTGAAGAATTTAGGGTCAAATTTATTTCATAAAATTTTTTGGGGTGAATTTAATTTTACCATGTTTTTCATATTTTTTTGTTTAATTAAATCAAACCTTATTTAATTCTTCAAAAGACATGATTCTTCCATTTAACGATGAATAAGTGCAAGCCCAACTTAATGAGAAAAAAAATCGCAAGCTGATGATTCCATATGGAATCATTAGGGATGAAAGGGTTTCAATCATGCGTTCCCCTAATTGTTTCGAGCAGTGTAGGATACATGTAATTCAATTACATTTATCATTTAAAAACGTTTGTAAAAATATTCAATACAGCTGGAGAAGTGGGGTTAGAAATATTTTTTCCTTCATTGGATTAACAAGGAGGCACTTTGGTTTAGAGACCCGCTGTCGTTCTGTCTCATTCGCCCTTAATATCAATACTGTCTTCTTTACCTAACATGCAAGACCCGACAACTTCATAGAAAGATTTGAAGTTAATAATAAAAGGTTCACTTCTTCAAACAGTATCTATGGTCTCCAAATGTTGCAACAGTTAAGATAAAATCCCATCGTCACCAATTCCAAACATTCTTTTGTACAGCTATGATATGATGAGCGATCTGATGCATGAATACTATGCATATTGAAATGAATTAAATATGAAGTGGAATGCTTACCTCGTTTGAGGATTTTCGTTGTCTGGCAACGTAATGCAGATCGCCAAATTAAGACCGGTCATTATATTATATAGCTGTATGTTATAGCTGTTCTCATTTTTCAGCCATACTCTTCACCAGAGTCTGACCATGACAGGTTTGGGGCCCTTTTCGGATTGATATATTTTAACAAAAAAAGCATATAGTTGGGGAAAAAAGACCTCTTGAACTAAAATAAATCATCAAATTTAATACTATCAATCTATAATAATGCTTTTTTTTAGAAAAAAAATAATACTTTAAATTTCTTTGGACGTAAAATATACAAAATTGAAGCGCTTAGTGGAAGAACGAGCTAAGTGACATTTTTGGGAAAAAATTAAGATTTTTGTGTCAATGAACATATTACTAACTTCTTTAATGCTAACACGTTTCCCCTTTTTCCTGAACTTTAAGTTTAGTATATTGTTTACGGTTTGCAAGTACCTTTTTCGATAGACCTGAGTGCAATACCAAAAACCGTTTTTTCCCGTTTTTACTTTTTTGTCACTTAGCATGTTCTTCCACTAAGCTCTTCAATTGTTAGGTGTGAAGCGAAATGTATAGGTATAAATCCAATTTTGGGGACCCCTAAAATAATGAACCTTGTAGGTCTTGGCGATGATCAGGGCCTGCTCTTCACTGCTTGTACACAACAAAAACCGCCGCAGTGGCGAAGAACCCAGGTCCCTCGTACGTGGCAGTGGCGTAGTGGTCGAACTCGTGTCTCCAGAGACAGAGAAAGGTCGCGGCCACGTCTTGGTCGCGGGACTCGCCAATGGTTACTTGGCAGACGATTCGGTAGCGATCCAGCCCAGAACGTCTCAACTCGTCTCGGATGGTCGCGGATATTCTCATAGCGGCATCTCTCGTCTGTGTGGTGTTGTAGCTGCAAAAGAACGGAGAAATTAAGTTTTTGTAAATAAAAAAAGCTTTTTGGGAAAGATTTTCTTAATTAATGCGGACTATAAGAAAAGGTCTGTAACTGGACCATTATAAATTTTATGCAAGCTTTAACCAAAATCAGCTGTTTTGCTCTACAATCTCTATTTGGAGCAAAGTTTGGTTTTAAAAAAAGAATCGGTGTTAGCTCTTCAAAGAATATTAGCAACAAAACTCGCATGCGAATTGTTCGTTTAAATCATCTAAATCAAACAAAGTATCCAGGATCATAAGAATCAAGCAGCCAAACCCGGCGAGCAAATATCTCTATACCACTACTACTACTGAACAAAGTATAAAGCATAGAAAGAAAAGAGTCCTTAACAAGTTTATGCAAGTCAAAATAAGTCCCTTAAAAAAAGAATTTTAAAAATTTAAATTTAACTTTTTTATTCAGTAATATAAAATTAATAATGGAATTCTCAACTTTGTCTTTATGG
The DNA here is from genome assembly GCA_019343175.1 of Oedothorax gibbosus. NCBI lineage: Eukaryota > Metazoa > Arthropoda > Arachnida > Araneae > Linyphiidae > Oedothorax > Oedothorax gibbosus. The sequence continues at coordinate 411,572 of JAFNEN010000396.1, forward strand.
AGTTATCAACTTCAGTATAATTTCGCGGAGTAATGGAACAATGTAGAGAGTAATTTTGTATAAGAGGATGCGTTTGGTCTTTTAAAAGGAATTTTAAACTTCCTTTTAGCCTTTAACTACTGGTAAAAGTCGCCAAATTTGAATTGGATTTTCATCGGGAAAAAATCTTTCAGCGTGTAGTTCCCTTAAGGTAAACAAATGATTTGCTGGATTTGGTAAGGAACGTCTATATTACTTTTAAAAGTAGACCTATGACATATAAACAGGTATGTTCATTGTTAACTTTCACCGAGCTTGAAAATTTAACGTGGAGTTGCTATACCAATCGAGCCGTATGAAATATGAAGAGAAATTTTTACCATATATTGGGCATTTTCGTTAATTGGCAACTTAACACAAATTGCAAAATCGGGACTGGCCTTTATGTCCTAACTGTTCCTATTTCAACAAAAAAAACAACTTTAACAGACTTTTAGGGCACATTTTTCAACATGAGGTACCTACCCTTCCATATCTTTCAGGTGTTCCTTCAAGACCCGTTCAGCGACAGATTTAATTTTCTGTGGCCTCACTTCAACAGAGGGTTCCAGCTGATACGTGTTCAGCGGTCGACGAATTTCTATTACAGGCTCAGGTTCGTCGGTCGTGCCATCTGATTCTACATTTTCAGGTTTCAGTTCTTCTTCGGCAGTAACTGGGGCGACTTGGGTCACTGTGAAAGTTCCTTCGAATTCTGCGGCTTCGTTAGAAGGTTTTATTGCTTCTTCATCCATTTTGGCTTAAATACTTATAACATTAAAATATAAAACGAAGTTTTTACAACATAAGTTTAATATTAAATATGTGAGAATACCTTGTTTGGAGTTTGGAATATAAACAAACTTTTATTCCGTTTCTTTGTTACCTTAGCAACGGTCTCTCGGGTAGATTGTGCTGCTGCCATCTATTGTCATTAAAGTGAAATAAAACTTTAGAATGGTATTGGTTAATCTCATTTCACTTCAAACTACACTAGTTTATTAAATTAACTAAAAAACTTAAATTAAAAAATGTGGCTAGAATTTTTTTTTATCAAAAATATGTTTCCTCCTGCAAGTACCAATCGGTAAGACATAATCCAAAAACAAAATAGTGCAATATACTTATTATATAAGTTCAAAATTTCAAAAAAAAATTTATTAGTTATCATGTTCTGTTTAATTATTAAGTTTTCCTAAGGTAGCAGATGTTATCGAACGTCACACTCACATTATGTCCCATTAACATCATTTATATGACCTATTTATCACTTCCCCAAAATACTAACAGATGGCAGCACAAGCTGTAATATCTTATTGAGTAGACGCGTTGACGGTTGTAACTGCTTTCATTTTTTTTTAATAAAGAATTACGAACATATTTGACATTTTTCTACAAAGTGTTTTCGGTAGTAAATAGTCTATAAGTAATGCTACTGCTAAATACTCTAAATTTTTTCTGCAAAAAGATTTTTCCGCATTCTGTAATCTGTATGAATCCCCGAAACGTTTACAATGCACCAATTGGAATGGAATAAAAAAAAATCCTCCCATAGAAGGAAACTATTTGTAACAAAAAATATCTCAAAGGAAAATCCATTTTGGGACTAGATTTTTAGAGTACCAACCCTAAATTAATTAAACAAGTGCCTGGTAAATGACTAATGCAAATAATGCAAAATTTTGTATATAGTTTTAAATATGTTCTGATTTATGGGTTTTTCCGTGACTCTTTAGAGAAAATGGGTGATGTAAAGTTGTAAATTGTAAAAAGGGATTAAGCACCATTCAAATTTAATTCGCAAATGGATATCCATTAGCAAGGAAATATTTTATCTTGCCTCAGGGCCCAAGAAACATATTCCACAGACACGACAATCACAAATTTTACTTTAAGAAAAGGTTAGGCCAAACATTTTTCTCCACTCTTGATAACTTTAAAAAATGTTGCTTGACCTCTTTTTACATTTAACAATTCATATAAAGACATTGCTTAAAAAGAAAAGTTAGTAAAAATATTATTTGTGAATCTCCTTCAAATCCCACATGTTGGATATATCATAAAATCCAGCTTAAAATACTGCCTTGGGCAGGTAAACTGCATTAACAACAACAATGAATTGGATCATATTAGCCTACTTTTCTTTTTTAGCCTACCTACTTTTCTTTTTTTAATTCGAAAGAATTAAAAAAATGAAAAAGTAGGTATTGACATGCGGTCGATGTCCGTCTGTCTGTCTGTCCGTCTGTCCGTCCGTACCCCCCTCCAAAATCGGTTCTAATCATCGGATCTTAAAAATTCTTTTTTTGTTAGAAAGCTATAACCTCAGATACCCAACTTTCATACTTTTTGTCCGTCTGTCTGTACGTCCGGACGGACATAAATCTACTATCTGTCGGCGAATTTCCCATTGAATTAGCATTGAAATTCAATTTTGAGTCATTTAAATCACTGTAGGTATTGAAATGCGGTTGATGTCCAACTGTCTGTCTGTCCATCTGTCTGTCTGTTCGTATGTCTGTCTGTTCGTATGTCTGTCCGTCTGTCTGTCCGTTTGTCTGTCCGTTTGTCTGTCTGTCTGTACCTCCCTTCCAAAATCGGTTCTAATCATCGGATCTTAAAAATTCTTTTTTTGTTAGAAAGCTATGACCTCAGATACCCAACTTTCATACTTTTTGTCCGTCTGTCTGTACGTCCGGACGGACATAAATCTACTATCTGTCTGCGAATTTCCCATTGAATTAGCATTGAAATTCAATTTTGAGTCATTTAAGTCACTGTAGGTATTGAAATGCGGTTGATGTCCATCTGTCTGTCTGTTCGTATGTCTGTCTGTCCTTCCGTCTGTCTGTCTGTCCGTACCCCCCCCCCCTTCCAAAATCGGTTCTATCCATCGGATCTTAAAAATTCTTTTTTGTTAGAAAGCTATGACCTCAGATACCCAACTTTCATACTTTTTGTCCGTCTGTCTGTACGTCCGGACGGACATAAATCTACTATCTGTCGGCGAATTTCCCATTGAATTAGCATTGAAATTCAATTTTGAGTCATTTAAATCACTGTAGGTATTGAAATGCGGTTGATGTTCATCTGTCTGTCTGTTCGTATGTCTGTCTGTCTTTAGGTCTGTCTGTCTGCCCGTCTGTCCGTCTGTCCGTACCCCCCTTCCAAAATCGGTTCTATCCATCGGATCTTAAAAATTCTTTTTTTGTTAGAAAGCTATGACCTCAGATACCCAACTTTCATACTTTTTGTCCGTCTGTCTGTACGTCCGGACGGACATAAATCTACTATCTGTCGGCGAATTTCCCATTGAATTAGCATTGAAATTCAATTTTGAGTCATTTAAATCACTGTTGCCAAATCAACAATGGCATGAGAAACTTTATTTATTTAAACATATTTGAAGCAAAATAATATTTTCATGAATCAGTTTGGAATGACGTCATAAAATGTAGCACAATTTGATTCTTTGATTATTCATTAATTATCTAACAAGAAAGCGGCAAGGCATACTTTTGCATGCAATTATGCTTTAATTTACATTTAAGTTTTAATTTACATTTCTTATTTTTTTAATGCAGTTTGGAGTTTCATTACTTTTGTTATTAATAAATATTTAATTATTCCTCGAACTACAAATAAATCGCGAGCAGACGATAAATAATGTTTAATTGATTTGCGAAATAATAATAAGGAAAATAGTTGATTTTGGCTTTTAGAAGTTTAAATTATTAGCTGGATGCTGTGTTTCGATTTTTTTTTCTAATATGTATAAATCTAGTGTAGAAACGGCTGTTGATGATATTTACTGTTAGAAACCTAGTTTTTTCCCGATTAGAACTTCAGTAAGTATTTAAGTAACAGGAAAGTAGGCTATTTGAGTTCTTTATGAACTTCTTGTTTTTAATTCGAATTTTTTTTTAAATGAAAAAGTAGGTATTGACATGCGGTCGATGTCCGTACCCCCCTTCCAAAACCGGTTCTATCATTAAGATCTTAAAAATTCTTTTTTTGTTAGAAAGCTATAACCTCAGAGACCCAACTTTCATACTTTTTGTCCGCCTGTCTGTACGTCCGGACGGACATAAATCTACTATATGTCGGCGAAATTCCCTTTGAATTAGCATTAAAATTCAATTTTTAGTCATTTAAATCACTGTTGCCAAATCAACAATGGCATGATAAACTTTTATTTATTTAAAATATTTGAAGCAAAATAATTTTTTATGAATCAGTTTGGAATGACGTCATAAAATGTAGCACAATGTGATTCTTTGATTGTTCATTAATTGTTTACCAAGAAAGGGGCAAGGCATATTTTTTGCATATTAGTTTTATTTAAATTTCTTATTTTTTAATGCAGTTTGGAGTAGTTTCATTACTTTTGTTATTAATAAATATTTAATTATTCTTCGAACTACAAATAAATCGTGCAGACAATAAATAATATTAAGTTAATTTGAGAAAGAATATTAAGGAAAGTAGATGATTTTGGCTTTTAGAAGTTTAAATTATAGCTGGAGGCTGTGTTTAGCGATTTAATTTCGAATATGTATAAATCTAGTGTAGAAACGGTTGTTGATGATATTTACTGTTAGGAACCTAGTTGTTTTCCTATTAGAATTTTAGTAAGTATTTAAGTAACAGGAAAGTAGGCTATTTTTTAGTTCTTTAAGAACTTCTTGTTTCTGCACTGAAATAATCAGTCTTTCAGTATACTCTCTAATATATTAGAGTTATTGAGTGCTTACAACAATGGTCCAAATCATTATTCTAGTTACTGTCGTTTACCTGACCATGACAGAGTAGCACTTGAGTAGCATTTTACCTAAAAACCTTTATAACTAAAACAAAAGTTGAATTTGGAAAATTATTCACGCATTTTGGGGGAATTTTTGGGGGGAAATTTAGGAGCTTTTCAGGGGTCCCAAAGCATTCGAAAATTCAAGGGTTTTTAAGGGGGCTTCAAGGTACGTGTGAACCCTACAACCTGGAAAGAGTGACTTTACGTACAACTCAATCCAAATAAATTGAATAAACCAAACAACAACCATCACTTTAAATAAGTACGACACAATTTATTAAACAAAATAATTCTCACTGCAGTGAATCACAACAATTGTACAGATCTATGGTCAGTGCAGGTCTGCCTCTGGCATCTGCTTATGCGCGACATATAGGAATCCAATGCTAGAGAGGGCACTCACTAGGAAGATGAGGTCAAACCAGCGGTGGTAGAAGTTGAACTGGATATTGCCCAGCACTTCTGTGATGATGGACCTGTATATAGGGATGGCAAATTATGAAATTTGAAGAGTACAGGGGAAAAACCCCTTCATTGACAGAGAATCTGTCTGTATTGAAATCTACTTAGGAAGTAGTGGCGATCAGAAACCGGTTTCTCTCTTGGTTCTTTTTCCACAGCTCAGTCGTCAGACTATCTGGCATTAATTTTGATCAAAGATATAGTAAAGCTGTGAAGAACCAAGGCAAAACTGGTTCCTTCACAATAGTTTAGGCAATGACTCGCTATCTTCGCCAAGCAGAACTGATGCACACAGACTACTATGCAATGAAGGAGTTCTTACTCTGCACTCTTCATTTGTTAGGATGGTTTGTAGGACAGTTTTATCTAAGGTTAAGAGCACTTTATATCCCCTCCTGAGAACCCAGCAAAATACTACACAAACATTCTTAGTATAAAAATATCTTCAAACAGACATGCGCTTAAAAGTATGTTTGCAAGGATATTTTTTAATTAACCTCTAATATTTGCATCTGTGGCATTTCTGTGATGATGGACCTGTTTAAAGGACAACATAACAATGTAAAGGAATGACAAACAAACATTTTCTGCCATGGGCAAGAAAACTCAGAAATTATAACAATCGATGGGAATGTTTCAGATGATGTAAACGCTTGTTTTCATTTTTCTGCACACTGTGATTTCATTGGTCGCTTCGGTTTCACTCTCAAAATGACCGACATAGATGGTAAAATATTCTTAAAAAACTCATTCGGAAATACCAAAACAAAAGTAATTCCAGACAACAAATAAAACAAACCATACAGCTGTTGCCATCCATCACGTGAAACAACCCCATAGGACCATTTTGGCAATTAAAAAGTCAATATTTTAGTAATTTTTTTATTGTTTCGAGTTATTGAGTGCTTATATCAGCAATAGTTCAAGTCATTAGTCTGGATAATGCAGTTTACTTGCCAGTGCAGTATTGTTACGATTGTTTTATAAGACAGTTTTATCTAAGGTTTTGAGTGCTTTATATCGCTCCTGAGAACCAGCAAATACTCACTTATATTCTTGACATAAACATAGTACATACATTCTTAGTATAAAAATATCTTCAAAGAAAGAAGCATTTAAAAGTAATGTTTTGCAAGCAGTTTTTTAATTAAGGGGGAATGGGCGCGCTGGACCGCGGGTCTCCAAACTCAAGTGCCTCAGTGATCCAATGTGAAAAAAACTATTTTCTCTGCCACATTTCTCCAGCTGTATAGAATATTTTTACAAACAGGTTTTTTTAAATAATAAATGTAGATATCTTACAGGTCTCTATCTTCCCACTTTTTGAAATTGCTTCGAATATTTTGTGTAAAATTATTTATTGAAATTTTTTAAAAATATTCGAACCCATTTCAAAAAGTGGGAAGGTCAGGACCTGTAAGTCAGCTACATTTATCACATAAAAAAATTAGCTTGTAAAAATAGTCAATACAGCCGGAGAAATGTAGCAGAGAAAATATTTTTTCTCCATAGGATTAACACTGATGCACTTTGCTTTGGAGACCCCCAGTCCAGCGCGCCCATTCCCTCCCTAACGTCTAATATTTGCATCTGTGGCATTTCTGTGATGATGGACCTGAATATAGGATGACATAACAATGTAAAGAAATGATAAACTATGATATTTTACTATGGATAGGTATAAACTGCAGTAACCACAACAATGAATTATACCATTTTCACCATAAAAAAGTCAATATTTTACTAATTTTTTTTATCGTTTTAGAGTTATTGAGTGTTCATATCAACAATGTTTCAAGTCCTTAGTCTCGATACTGCAGTTTACTTGCAAATGGCAATTTTTGTTAGGATTGTTTATAAGTCAGTTTTATCGAAAATTTAGAGTACTTTATATCCACCTGAGAACACAGCAAAATACTACACTTACATTCTTTACATAAACATAGTTGCAAACAAATATGTATTTAAAAGTATGTTTTGAAAGGATTTTTTTTTAATTAGTGTTTAAAAGTTGCTAATGAACACATCAAGTTTAATGGATGTTGACTGTGAGGTCTTAAGTACAAAGGTCTTAAGGGGGAATGGGCGCGCTGGACCTGGAGTCTCCAAAGCAAAGTGCATCAGTGTTAATCCTATGGAGAAAAAATATTTTCTCTGCCACATTTCTACGGCTGTATTAAATATTTTTTGCAAGCAGATTTTTTTTGTGATATATGTAGCTGACTTACAGGTCCCGACCTTCCCAATTTTTGAAATGGGTATGAATATTTTTTTTAATTTTCAATAAATAATTTTATACAAAATATGTGAAGCAATTTCAAAAAGTGGGAAGATAGAGACCTGTAAGTTATCTACATGTATTATTTTTAAAAAATCAACCGTTTGTAAAAATATTCAATACAGCCGGAGAAATGTGGCAGAGAAAATAGTTTTTTCCCATTGGATTAACACTGAGGCACACGAGTTTGGAGACCAGCGATCCAGCGCGCCCATTCCCCCTTAAGCATTTTTCTGTGTTATAAATACACAAAGAAGCTTTGTTAACACTTTTTTAATGGAAAATGCTTTTAAAATTTAATGCTGAAAAAATATTTTGCAAAGCCTCCAAAACTGTGACCCTTGTGCTCGATAACATTTTAAAATTGCTTCAGTTTTCAATGTATAATCAAGCAAAAACTTACTATATAATAAGTTACATGACATATTAAGTACTTAAAAGTTACCTGTATTCTGATGGCATGTTCATTCGGATGAGCAACACAGAGGAG